>JBBYHM010000025.1:16662362-16740132 GCA_038381775.1 Adansonia rubrostipa
AAGGACAAAAGAAAAAAGAAATAACTGGAAGATGATAGCTTAACGAGCAATCGTACATAGTATTTTTGTCTCATTTAAAAGATTTCAACGGCGATTTTTCGTAATTTGATATGATAATTTTTTTAAATTTAAATAAAATAATAAATTATTAAATTATTAAATATTTTTATATATTAAATATATATTAAATTTTAAAAATAAAAATGTGATTGATAAAATTTAATATTTCAAACATTATATAATATATTATATAAATATAATAAAAAAATAAAATAAATATATAAATATATATTAAAATTTATAAAATATATAATATTTTAAATATAATTATAATAAAAAAAATATATTGGATTGCTAATTAATCCAAATCTTTGAAGCTTGTACCAAAGACTCCACAGCGGCAGAGCATTTATTACCAGCGAACGAAGCTTTAGGCGGAAACGTTAACGTGCCAATAATGAATTTCGTTATCTTATACCGTAGCCACTCACTTTCGTCATAAACCGACGAATCACCAAGTTCGTAACCCCATTGCGAGGAAGCACCCTTTTTCCCAAAAGTAGAAGTGGGCTATTTTTGTGGAGTTCCTTGAAATTGTCCGGCGCCGTTAGGTATTTTCTGCCTACTCACGTGTGATTTTGTTTAAGCATTTCATTGCCATTGCAGGCTACACTTGCGAAACTGGAAAAAAAGAAAAATACTTAATAAGGTTCCAGCAATGATTTGTTGGTATTTTTCTTTTGTTCTTTCTTTCCCACCTTAGATTTAAACAAGACAAAGATTCCATGTGAAATTCAATAAGATATTGATGAAGAAATTTGATTTCTCACTTTTTACTTCTCCTGTGATTCACTCCCACCAATCTAATTGAATGAATTTCCCCACTTGAATGTACATACATATATATATATTAAATCCGATAATTTATATTTTTATATCGTATTCGTATATTTTTTTATGTCATAACGTGTTTAAGATTTTTTTATATTTATATTAATTTTGATACGTTTATAATTCATATTAGATAATTTTAAAAATATATTCGTGTCGTATCGTATCTTATTTTTTTAATTTTATGCTTATTATATTCATTTAATTATATTAAATATTATCAAATATAATATATATAAATATAATAGATTGTCAACTAGTTTTTCCATTAGAATTACTAATCGAGATATCTTAAGCGATCAAATTTATTAATAATAAAAATATAATAATATGATATGATGAAATTAAATATTTATAATTTTTATGAAAGTTAATGATTAGTTTAATAACTCAAAATATAAATTATTATAAATTTAAATTTAAATTTCAAAATTTATAATTTTTTTTAATTTTTTGGTTAAGGGTTTTTTATAAAAAAAATTGATATAATTTTAGTAAGATAGAAAAACTCGAAGGGAGTTTGGAAAATAAAAATGGCTTTTGGTATCCACATATTGTACATGAAATCTACAATTGAGTGAGACTTCCGTGGGTGAAACGTTCGTTAATCACTGGCCATATAAAAAAGTATGGATGGAAAACAAATCGACACTTAAAAGCCGAGATCCAGACGGTTCATTATAGAAATTGCCAGGGAAAATTTAAGAAAAAAAGAAAAATAAATCATAAATTATTAAAAATAATTTTTTTAAAACTATTTTTTAAAAAATAATTATTAAAATTATTAATAAAAATTAAAATTATTTTTTTATTTTTATTTTATTTATTTATTTATTATTTTGTTCTACTACTTAATGGTAGGAAAAGAGTTGATTTTCTTACAAAGAGAACTGCCTCCAATCTAATATATATATTATATATAAATTATAAATTATAAATTATAAATATATATTAAAAATATAATTAAAAATAATAAAAAATTAAAAATATTATTTTAAATTATAAAATAATTTTAAATTATATTAAATCTTAAAATATTATTTAAAAATAATAAAATAAAATATTTAATATTAAATTTTAAATTATTATTTAAAAATTAAAAATAATATATATTTTATAAAATACGTGAAAGAGTCAATCCTCTTATGAAAAAACAAAACAAAACAACAAAAGGAGTTAAAAAATAATTAATTAATTAATTATAATTTTTTTATTAATAATTTTAATAATTATTTTTTATTTTTTAAAATTTTTTATTTTTTCGATTTTATCTGTTTCCAATAATTTATGGTTCATTTTCTGTTTTTTTTTTCCTCAAATTTTCTCCATTATTCATCAGGAAGCTTGACCAGGCATCTCTTTTAAAGCCTGATATTTGTGAAGAAAGATTCTTTATCAAGCCGAAACCGTCAAATCATACTTAATGGAAGTGTCGGCTCAAAGGAAGTGTCAATTGGACAAGTTTCGGGTAGTGGGCCCCACATTGAAAGGCATCTTAAGGATATCTCCAACTTGCTCCAAACCGTTTGCTCCAGAATCCTTCGATATTTACAATTTTTTTTTTACTATTAAATTATTATTTTTATTAAAAAAGAGATAATTTTGTTTCTTTAAAATGATTATTAGAACTCATCATTTTAAATTGAGTTTTTACTGAAATGAATGCGTATTTTTATCCAAACTAATTGAATTTATTGATTTTTTTTTCCCATTCTTGAAAAAAACAATCTGAGCTCAGAACGCACTACATATGCAAAGGAGAGGATGGGTTCCTAATCAAGTAAAGCAACATAACAAATTGAATGGCTACGAATCCTGCCGTGTGGGACGCTTGCCTTCCATGTGTGGTTAGAATGAAATGACTAAGTACTGAAATCGACTTGGATTGAACTCAAATATCTAAAAAAAATTAATTTTTTATTTTTTATTTATAAAATTTAAAATTAAAATTTTATTTACGAGATATTATATTTTTTATTAATTGATTTAACCGGTGTTGATTACTTAGGCTTTCTTGATATAGATTAGTGTGAAATTGATATATTGTTACGGTTTTATTTTTAAGTGCTAAAAAATAAATAATATAAGGGATTTATTAAGGCAATTTATATATATACATATTTAAATAAAAAACTTATTTTTTAGTAAATAAAATTTAAAATAATTTTAAAAAGGTTTTTATTATTTATTTTTTAAATACTTTAATTTTTTATGTAATTTTATTTTTATTCAAAAAATATTTTTAGCTAAATAAATTTAGCTTAATTTTTAAAAATTTTTATTTTTATCAGAATTTTATAATAATTAAAAAAAACAATAATCGGCCTTAAGCCCAGAACTACATGCTTCATTTTAGTATGAAATTCCCGTATGTTACGAATCTTCATCAATCCGCCGTTATTACCACTTTCATTATTACCAAAGAAAACTTGACAAGACATCTCTTTAAAGCTGATATTTTTAAAATGATATCAATCCAAGACCGCCAATCGCGCCTAACGGAGGTGTGTATCCAAATGGGCGTTGGACAATGCGTAGACGAAAAGTTTCACGTGATGCGCCCGCCTAAACCGTAAGGTTCCAGAAGGTTTCGAGGCACCGCCAAACTATGTGCCTTTCTCGATAAGCCTTCAAGTGTGGGTATTTTAATATCTATAATTTTTTTAATTATTAAATTATTATTATTTTATTAAAAAAAAAAAGATAATTTTGTATTTTTAAAATGATTTTCTACTAATACTACTACTTTTTACATAATTTTTTTTACCCCAACTGATTTGATATTAATTATTTTCAAATTAACGTATTTAATTTATTATAATAAAAATTTTATTACATGCATATTTAATAATTATAATAACGTAATTTTTTAGTTTTTAAAATAATTATTTTATAAAATAATTTTTTATAATTTTATAGCGTAAAATCATTAAATAGTTATTAAATATTTTTATGAAATAGCTATTCTGATCTTAAATAAAATAAAAAATTACTTTAAGAGATTAAAATTTTAAATCAAATTTTATATTATTTTATTTTATTAAACTAAATTATTATATAAATTACTTTATTATAATTTTATTTTATTTTAAAAAATTAAATGCAAGGCACGCGAATTTATTAAACTTGTCCTATTAGCCATTGTTTGGAACTTAAGAACAATTGAGCCCAGAACCTACTACATACGATATATAAATGAGACAATAGGTTTCTAATCCAGTAAATCAGACATAACATAATGAATGGCGACGAAACTTGCCGTGTGAGACTCTTCTTCCACCCCGTGAGAGTGAAACTATGAGAAGTACATTAATTTATACTTGGGCTTTCTTTGATATGGACCGACCAATGTGAAATCCGCGCATTGTTGCAATTTTGTTTTTAAATGCTGAAAAGGAAGCAATATAAGTAATTTATTAAGGCAATTCATATATACATACATTATAAAATTAAAAAAAAATGATGATGATCCGTAATAAAAAATTATATATAAAAGTTTTAAAAATAAAAAATTATCTCTAACAATTATTTTTTAAAATTATATTTTTAAAAAATTTTAAGGATAATATTCACCCCTAATATTATTAAATTAAGAACGACTTCTATCCTTAATACAGCTAAAATTAAAATAAATAGGACGTTTCTTTTAATCATCTTCTTATCTCATTCGTAACAGTCTCTTATTTTATAATGATTTTTAAATTAAAAAATATATAATTATTTTTATATTTTTTAATTAAACGTAAAAAGGAGACTAAATTATATTTTCATACAAAATTATTCAAAAAGACAAAAACATTTATGATGAAAGTCATGAGGCTGGCATATTTAATATTCTTAAAAAAATGCACTTTATATTTTAATATGTACAAAAAATAAGTACCCTCTATGTAAAAAAAAGTTTACGATGGATATCAAAATTTAATTTATATAAATTATGTTGATATTTATTATTTATATTTATATTAAGAGTTTTAAAATATAAAATATAAACTCAATTATCATATGATAACTTGTAACTTTATTTAACATAGTTTCTTTTTATCATTAAAACTATCATAATATTTTTCTTTAGGTTAAATACATATTTGGCCCATGTACTTTTACTTGATTCTCGGTTTAGTACCTAAAGATTTTTTTATCAAATTGGCCCCTAAAGTTTCATTCCGTTAAATATGTTGATACTTGGTACTATTATTTTTACTCAACTACTGACATGGTAGTTAATCAGCCAATAAGACATTAACATGTGGTAAAAATGCCATGTCAGTATAAAAATTTCATTATTTTTTATTTTTTTATTTTTTTGAATTTTTAATGATGATATGGCATTTTGTTATATGTCAATGTATCATTGGTTGTTGACTGTCATATTCGTAGTTGACTAACGTTAATAGTACTAGTATCAACGTAGTTGACTAACGTTAATAGTACTAGTATCAACATACTTGATAGAATGACACTTTAGATATCAAATTGATAATAAAACTTCTTTAGATACCAAATTAAAAATCATGGTAAAATATAGCAATTAATTTTATATTTAACACTTCTATCTTTTGATTCAATACCTAATGTTTAAAAAAAAGATTAACTTACATCAACTCATTTTATATTATTTAATATTTTAATTTTTACTAATAATTTATATATTAATTTTTTAATTTAATAATATAAAAAACCAAAAACTTAACACGGCCTTAGTTTTTGAAAAAAAATTAAAGAACCAAAATTATATGACACTTGATACAAAATTAACAGTTGTTTGAATATTTTCAATAAGATTTTATAATTTTTTATAATATAAGAATATAACATAAAAAATTAAAATATAATATATAATATATAACATAAAAATAACATAAATATTATATAAATATATAAATGTATTAAATGTTTTCTAATTTTATGCCCAAACAAATAATTGAAATGGTTCCTCAACTTTATTCCCTTTCCTACCTTTTCTTTCTATTTTTTTCCTCTTTATTCTTTTTAGAATCCTCTTCCAAAAACACCATTTACAACGTTTTTATTTACTAAGAGAAAAAAATGTATTTTTTGTCATAAAATAACTAAAAATGTGCTTAATTGACACTTGTCATTGCGTGTTCAATTGTTGGGTAACTTTAATTTATAGTTTATAGATTTACAGATTTTTTTAAATTAAAAAGAAAAAAGTCAACCATATAAATCTTAAAGTTCATGTGATTCATGAATTTAAAATATAAATTGTTAATTGAGTATTAGCTCAGTTGATATGATATTGTTGATAAATTATT
The DNA here is from genome assembly GCA_038381775.1 of Adansonia rubrostipa. Taxonomy (NCBI): domain Eukaryota; kingdom Viridiplantae; phylum Streptophyta; class Magnoliopsida; order Malvales; family Malvaceae; genus Adansonia; species Adansonia rubrostipa. Next base: position 16,668,533 of record JBBYHM010000025.1, read on the forward strand.
AAAAATTACGAGTTTGAGAAAGCTTAAGCACATAATATCAAGTGAATTAATTAGATAAAGATTAAAAGATTTATGGATAAACTAGGAAACATAAAAAAAAAAAGCTTTTTTTTTTTGCATTAATTATTAATCATTTAATTTAAATTGGTTTGCAATAAACTTATTCAAAGATCGAATAGTTTGTTTGATTTATATTAGATCAGATTTTAGATATAATATTTAGTGATTCAAGCTAACCTAAATCATTATTCAATCAATAAAAAGTATTATTTATTTAAATTTAATTATAAAATTAATATTTTAATATTTTTAAATAATAAAAAAAGTCGGGGCTATGATCAAATCTAAATAAGGCAACTGAAAAAAAAAATTCAGATCTTGGCCAGTCCATAAAAGCCTCTAGTTTGCGGTGTATGTATACACATGTATGAATACAAAAGGAACACAAATGAAAGTGAATACACTAAATTTTGATAATAATTCAGCAAACACTTCATAAATCTACAACAGTGTGGAAATAAACTAAAATTATGTGGTAGGAATAGTTGTTGTTTCAATTGCAGAACTCGAATTTGTCTGGTTTTCTCTTGATTCATGCCCATTGTTACCTTCTCTTATTTGGTTATCTCTAAATATTTCAATTCTGACATCATCGAAATGTCTACTTTGAACAACATTTTCACTGGAACGACTACCACTTTCCTGATCACCTAAACCCAACCGAGGCCTAGCCTTGCTTGAACCATCATCAGCACTGGTTCGACAGATTGGGCAAATGGGGTTCCTCAGAAGCCATGAATCCACACATTCTGCATGGAAACTATGCCTGCATTGAGGCAGCAGCCTGCATTTTTCGCCGATTTTGAAGTTTTCTAAGCAGACAGCACAATCCACTGGATTCCCACTTCCTTCGTCTTTTGTTACGTAATCATAGCAGGGAAGCTTCTGTAAATCATCTTGGGACATTTGGGACATTCTAAAATTCCTGCTGCTGCTGTTGTTGCTGGTCCTGTCAAAGTTTCCAGGGTTCCTGAACGCTATTCCTACTATACATACATGTACGATAATCAGCATTCCAACACCTAGAAATAGCAGAATCACAGCTACAACAATTGCCATTACCATAATCTGAATTGCAGACCCCAGAAGTCTATTGCTCATCACAAAAATCTTTTCCAAATCCCCTCGGTTTTCATCCCAAAAAGGGCTTGGCAGGATTTGCAACTTATTACAAAGAAAATTTAGTCTTGTTCATACCTCAGCTGATGATAAACATGGCAGAAATGACAGGATGATTAAGAATTTTTTTTTTTTAAAGGGAATGGGAATTTTGATTTGAGTGAAGTTACCGGCAATCAGATGTGTTCATGTTTTTATAGAAATTAAAAAAAAAAAAATTGAAAGGAGCAAGCCAATGTAAGCAGGTGAACTGTTTCGCTGTGAAAAGACACAGAAGATTTTAATCAATTATTTTGATGCCGACTAGTTTAATTTTCGTGATGGAGTGGGTGGAAGAAGACCCAAGACTTACAGGTGGAGAAACAAAATCATAGGAAGATTGATGATTCATGTATTTCTTCTTTGTCTCTTTTCTTTTATTATTTTTTTAATCTTCTTTTTGGCAGCCCTCCGATCTATGTCAGTGTTACTCCAATTCGGATTGATTATCAGATATTAATATATATTCAATAAAAATATATTTAAAATTTTTATATAATTAAAAAATTATATTTTTATATTTATATTTACATATCAAATATAAGTATTAAAAAAATATAAAAAAATTCATATAACGTAATTTTACTTATACTCTGTTTATTTCGCAGTATTTACTTCAGATAAGAGTATAGAATTTATGAACAAAAAAAAATTCAGGCAGGCTTCATCAATAAAATAATTATATTTGTGTTCGATATTAATCAAACATCAATAAAAAAATATTTTTTTAAATATATAAAAAATTTAAAAATTAAGTAAATTCATATCAAATAAATAGTGATATTTGTCACTCACTTTCAAATTCAAAAATGTTTTGTAAAATATTGTTTTTAAAATTTTAGATTTTACTTTTTTTTTTTGATTTTATATTTATTTTTTAAAATTCTTTTTATCGAGTCCGACTATCCTTTTGGCACTAAAAAGGGAGAAAAAAAAAACCTTCTAAGCATTACCAAACAAGTTTTAAAAAAGATGATCCATAAACTAAAATTAATCCCACAAAGTTCAAGTTGGTTGGTCACGACTCACTAACCAAGCTTAAGTCTGGGCTGTTCAATGACAGCTCATCTTGTATGTAATACCCATATTTATTGTATAATATATAAATAGATTATTAAGTACCGTAAAGAAACTTGAGAAAATGGTTATAAGAAGCTAGACCACAAAAGTTTAACATACTTATTTTTATATATGTTTATGAGCCGAATCGAATTACATTAAAAAAATATCTTGTTTAAAATTTTATTTTTATTTTGAATTAAACTTTATTTGTTATCTATGTTTATCTTTTGATTTTAATATTTTTATCTAAATCTATTCAAATATTAGATGGATCATCAAACTGTAACCTAATCGTTGAACGGCTCGAGTCGTTATTCATCGATTGGGTATAAGAGGAATTTCAAATAAAAAGAAAAAAAAAAAAAAGGTAAAACCTTGTGTGGTTTTGTAACATGGAATTTACAAGGGAGAAGACGAGTTTGATGATCAAACCTGCAAAAAATGTAAATTATCTGCTGCTTTTGATCAATGCATTTACGATATAAAGAAAACAGAAATACATTCTCCAACGTTCCAGCTATGCCATATCCACAAGCCATTGCCACTACATGAAAAATTGACAATGTTAAGACAATAAATTAGTCAACTTATTTAGTATAATTTTAGTATGTCAATTAGTCAATTGATTTCTATTTCTTTTTTTTGTTTAGCTGAATTATTTTTATTTCCTCGTTCAATTTAGCTCTTTATATATAAATATCCACTTCTGCTAATACTTTTATAATATAAGAAATATAAGAAACTCCTTTTTCTTCTTTTCCCTCTTTTTCTTCTCGTTCACCAATCTAAGATTTTAACATTGCATCAGAGTCTCGTCCAAAAAAAAAAAAAAGAAAGATTTTCGGGCTCCATCTCTCTAGGGTTTTGTTTTTTTTTTTTTGGGGATCATCGATCCGTCTTAAAGCAATTTTGCTAATATCAAATTGTTTTGATCTTCCTGAAGTTTACAATGGATGAAATCCCACTCCCAGAAATCTGTCCGCACGCCCTCACGCGCCATAGAAATCCGCTGCCAGCAAAACGTAATTTTTCAGATTGTGAAAAGTAGAAAACAACCAAAACGATGTCTCTTTGGCATTCAGCAACTATTTCAAACAGCCACATCACCATCCACTAAGCAATGAGGCCGAGTCATAATCCACGCAGTACGCCACGAAAACATACACGTCAGTATAAAAGAGGTCCAATCATCGACACGTCGTCAAACACGTCGGCACATAGTGGTCCAATCATCGCCATGCCATCAGTAAAGGTGGCTGCCATGTCATCCCCCATATTGCACGTGTCCGATCTCTATTTATCCACTTGTTTCTCTATCATTGCCACGTCATCGTCTTAATTTGCGGCCACATCGTCGTTCATTCGTAGTATACACGTGTCATAATTCTATTGATACAAGTGTCCTGCAGCACCACGTCAGCTTTTTTCTCTTTTAGTCTAATTCAATTTGGTTCGTTTCAAAGCTTTTAACCATCAACCGGTTCATCCTCTTTTGGTCCGGTTCTTTCGCAAACCAGATTGGTTCCTAAGGTTTTCAACCATCCTGAATGCTTTCAAGATCAAGTTTTCAAACTCAAGCTCTCATCTTCTATATCACCATGAGTTTGAGGGGGGTGTTAAGACAATAAATTAGTCAACTTATTTAGCATAATTTTAGTATGTCAATTAGTCAATTGATTTTTATTTCCTTATTTTGTTTAGCTCAATTATTTCTATTTCCTTATTTTATTTAGCTCAATTATTTTTATTTCCTTATTCAATTTAGCTCCTAATATATAAATACCCACTTGTACTAATACTTTTACAATATAAGAAATACAAGAAACTCCTTTTTCTTCTTTTCCCTATTTTTCTTCTCGTTCACCAATCTAAGATTTTAACAGACAAGATAGCAATACAAATAAAAAAAAGTTTGGAAAAGCTGTTAACATATGATTTAAGACATGTAAGCTCAAATCCAACTCTTAGAAGAGCACCCAAAAATTGACATCTATGTTACACAAACTCAAGGTGTCAGATATGAATATGTGTTCGATATAGACATGTTCAAAATTTTCAAGTTATTTCATATATATATATATATATATATATGTAAAATTATATCTTATACCCATTTCTTAATATGTATTAGACATAGGTGTCAAATATAAATAGTTAAGAAAAAATAAAAAGTCCGAATAATATAGATTAACATTATTGATCTGCTAGAGCAATCATATAATCATCATACACACACTCACGTGTGTTGTGTGTGTAACGTTTCTGGTAGAACATTCTGCTATGAGATTAAACAAAAAGGGCTTGAACTCGAAACTCACGCAGTTATTCTTAAAAGGTGTCATATAATAAATCTAAAGTTCGGATCTCAATATTTACAACTCATTCTCTGTATCCAAAAAGAAAAAAAAATAAAAGAAAGAACAAAAGCTTAAGCAAGTCGTACTATTTCAGCAACTATGACATAAACGAGGAAGAACGAGAGGGAACCAAAATATGCAAAGAATTTCATTTGTTCCAATCTGACTACTTTCTTAACCAATATCGGAGATATATTTCAATGATTCAAGAGAATTTGAAAGAACAGAGATAAAACCAAAACCAAAAGCAATAAAAGATGACTATAGACTCTGCTCATTAAACCTCATATACGTGGGTAAAATTTAAAAGATATTCCTTGCTACAAACTCATATAGGGTCTATAGAAATACTTACCGTTAGGAACCAATAACGAGACCTTTCTGAGCAAAGCTTGTGGCACGAAGCACCGCTTGTGCTCTTAAAGGAGAGAGTTTTGACTGACAAAGGTTCTCCCAAGAGCCCATCCCCCAAGAGCCCATCTTTGGATGGGCAGATATTGTTGTTGAGAGGCCATGGGATTTCTCATATACGATTTGCATTTCCAAAAAAAAGTGTTCCAGCAGCCTCCCGGGACTCCCGGAGCTGGTCACTGAGGTGGGATGCAGCTACTTGTATCAATTTGTCAATTCTATAATCTTTAATTCCTTAGACTCCCTGCCAAAACCAAAATGAGTGGACAAATATCAAATCTTATAAAATGGTGCATATGATTATGAAAATAAGTGCAACAAGGGAAACAGAGGCCACCTTGCAAGAAACAGATGCCACTTTGCAAATAACACTGGGGATTGTAAAGAGATTAAGAAGAATAAACTTTAGCTTTGCGAACTATATACCATAAATATCCACATTTAGCTACACGCTAACTAATTTGAACATGATTTAGACCAGAAAAACAAAACCTTTTCCAAACGAATAATATAGCCGCAAGCATATCATTTGCCTACCGGTTGTGGAATGCTACGAGTAAAGCACAGCTTTGCTGGAATTCGTGGATTTCCATTCTTAAGATAGGGTTGCAACTTGGGCAACAAAGACATAGGAGAAACAGAAGTAGTCATCGCCTCTAAAGCTCCCTCAGCTGCCTCACATACAAATCTTTTGTCCTGTGAAGACTTAAGAAGAAGCTGTACAAGCTGTATCAATCATATTTGAACACGCCAGAAAATCCAAATTCATTTAGTAGTGTCCTAAGATGAAGAAACATTCACAAAAGAGAAAAATAAAAAAGATGGCAGTCTACCATTCAAAAATGCACACAAGCATCCAGACTAACGTGGCAGCAAATTGCAGAGAATGTGAAAATAACAGGGGATCCAAAGAATCAATCAAATCATCATTGTACGCACTGAAAATGTCTGCACATGTCCTAATTGCAATTTTACAAAGAGCGCTTCTTGGATTCTTCAAGGACTTAAATACAAGAGGGATCAAATCAACTCTGCACATAAGAACAAGGAAAGAAATACAGTAGTCAAATTAAATCCAAAACAGTAACCGATGGAAAAATAAAATTAAAACCCCATCCTCTAGTCTTTCCAGTCAGACAATCATGTAACAATTTGAGACTTACAGCATACTATGCATTGCTTGCTTATGATATATTAATAATCGGTGAACATTATTAAGTGCTACAACAACTAGTGCCCAATCTTTAGAGTACAGAAAAGAGCTTCTAAAAAACTAAATATGCATATTAGCATACTATGCATTGCTTCAATAACTAAAGATGCATATTAACAAACAGTAGATCACCAAATATCAGAACATGAAGTGTAGGAAAACATAAAATTATACCTTAAGACATGTATCGACATCTCCCAGATCACTCAAGTTCTCATGTTCAATGTATTCTACTTCTGAATTAGCTACCTCTACTCCAGCATTTATACCACCATTTATATGAAAAGGAGGCGGGGCTTTTCTTCTGCTGCTCTTCAACATTTTCAATTATCTTCCCATTGCAAGGCTTAGCAAAATTCCCTTTACTAGAGCTATCATTTTTCCTCTCAGACATAGGTGAAGTATTGAGATCTCTTAAAGCATTCCCCGAAATCATAGAAATTAAAGTCTGAAACCAGAAGGAAATGCATAGATAAGCATCGACATATTCTGCTGTGACATTAATCACCTATGCACAACCGTACAACTAGACTGAAAATGAAATTAAATTAGTTGCTAGGCTAGTTAGTTTAGAGAACTACTTCACTGAAATAGGTAAAACCTGTTTCTCTTCTTAAACAATGACCACCCCATCATTCACTTTCTCAGATTGATACAAAGCACAAAGCAATTCTAAGCCAAGCACTCTAAAATATGTATACAGTAATCATACATTTGACGCTTGCAACTTTTCGTTCCACAGATTTCATCTCATTTTTAGCAACGTCTTCCTATAATGGCCAAATGTACGGCCTAATTATCAGCTTTTAACCCCCATTTCAGAAATTGGGCAATAATGAGCCAGCCAACTGCCTACATCCACTTCAAATTAACATTCTATACAAATTGAACACCAAATCGCTGCTACAATCTGAGAAACATTACACTAATTACCAACTCTGAAGCCTCGGTTCAACTAAAATTCTTCAAATACAGATCATAATCCACTAATTAACACCATTTCTGAAATTTCCACGAACAAAATAATTTAAAAACAAGCAAAATAAAATTAAAATTAAAAAAAAAAAAAGCAAACAGAGAGATATAGACATTGGAAACGCAATTACGGAAATTTTAAAATAATATAACTAAAGCAAAAAATTAAATAAAAAATACAAGATTTCGCCGATAAATGTATCGTCGATTCTTAATTTTTTCTCGAAAATTAAATTTAACAGAACAAGAATAAAAAATAAAATAAAATAAAATAAAAACAAGACAGGGAGTACCGGAGTAAGTTTGATCGGCAAATACTGTTAACTTTGCGTTAAGATTGTCCAGTTGAAGATGGAGAGCAATGTAGTCCGTAAATGTACTATTTTTATCTGATGTAAGTTTCGATATCGATATATTTTGATATATCATTTTGAGTTTATTGAAATTTTAATATTTTTAATTTAAATAAATAAAAAAATAATTTTAACTATTAAATAAATAAAATTAAATAAATTTTATATATTAAATATTAATTAATTATATATAATATTTTAAAAAAATTTTATCAAATATAAAAAAATTAATATTAGTTACATAGTAAGGCTGAAATTTTTTAATAATCGTTAAATTTATGGATAATTATGTCTAGTATTTATCAAATTTATAAGTAATTATATATACATGAGATTTAAAATCAATATTAATTTAATTTTTTTGTAAACTTATATTATATACTGACAAATACAACTATTTTTGACTGATACTACCGAAACAAATCGATACATACAGTTAAATACAAACTAAAACTAGAATCAAAACGAAATTAATTATTATTAATACCGTTATATATTGAAATACGTTTATATTTACCCATAAAGCTGGTACCGAAATGTTATGCTAGCATAGTAATCCTAGCTTCGTCCGAAATGTTTTGATATTTTATAAAAATATAATTTAAAAATATAATAAATATTAATAATAATAATTTATTATTAATCATTTTATAATATTTTTTAGCATTGTTTTGAGAATAATATTCAAATAAATTAATTTTTTAAAAATATTTAATATAATATAAATATAATCATATGATGAAATTATGTAAATATGTATAAAAATTTATATAAAATAAATTATTAATATGTCAAAATTTATATAAATATGTAATACTTTTAATATAATTTTAACATAAAAGCAACACAAAACAATGATACGTGATACAAAATTGAAAGTTATATTTGGATATTATTAATTAAATTTGATGATTTCAAAATAATATAATTATATATACGACATGAAAAATATCATAAACATGACATGAATAAATAAATATGTTAAAATATACGTAATATAAATCATTAAGGTGTCAAAATTTTTAAAATATATAATACTTTAAATACAATAATAACATAAAAAACAACACTAATATGAGGTAGAAAATTAAAAGTTTTTGAATCATGTCAATTAGACTTAACAATTATAATTACAATATTATTATACGATATGAAAATAATATAAGAAAAATAATTAAAATATAATATATTGAAAAAATCAACATGATACAAATACATCAACATCGCGAAATTCATACAAAATAAATTATTGATATATTAAGATCGATATAAATATATAATACTTTGAATTCAATTATGATAAAAATAATAACATGAAAATGATAAAAATACGCAAAACAAAAATTCAAAAAAAAACCTCAAAATATTAAAAAAAATAAATAGACTGCCACGTGTCAATGAAGTGTTAAATCTTTTGGGTTTACATATTATAGATTTTTTAAGTAAAAAAGTGGGTTTTATATTTTTTTATAGAGAATATTTATTTTTAATATTTTTTTTACGAAAAAAAAAAGTTACTATAGTTATCGATTCATTTAAACTAATTGATATCCTTCCTTCATGTCAAGAATTATTAAAAAAAATAAATAAATAAATCCAACAATTATCATATATATAATAACTCATAAGATATAAAATCATTTAACGTAGTCTTTTATGGTATTTAACTACCATAATATATATTTTCTGATTTAATTATCGAAAATGACCTAAATGTTATAGTACATTCTTTAACTCAAACTCTATCGTACTTCTAACTTTCTTTTTTGGCCTCACGAATATAACTCATCTCCTCCCACCTCTTTAAAGACGGAAACATCTTCGATAAAATCCGACATTCTTTCATCTTAGATTTGAATAAGAGTTAATGGATAAGAGTTAACCCATTTACCTGATCTAATTCGATTTAACTCAAATTTAAGTTTTAATATTTATATTTTGGACTAGCTTGTTCTGATTTAAAATAATAATTTTAAATTAAAATAATATATTTATATTTAATTATAAAATATATAAATATTTAAAAAAAATTAATAAGATGAATAATAATTCGAGCCTAGATGAACGGCCTGCGCTTAGCTTAAACGAGCTTAATTAAACCGATGCCCAGGTCTACTCCATTGAATCTATGATCCAATTTTATAAAAGTCACAAAATTTTAATTTCATTAAATTATCTTATTAAACTTTTATCATTAATAAATTAAATCACGTACTCTAACTTTATTAAATAATTTTAATGAAAAAATTGACTCGATATGCATATGTGACGTAAATTTATTAAATATTATTTTGATAAGATATAAAAATAAAACCTTAATATATGTTGAGTTAATTGTTTTTATTATAATTACTTAATGAAATTAGTGTAAAAAATTCAATTTATTAATAATAAAAATTTAATAAAATTAAAAAAATTACTCCATAAAACAATCTATCTTCTTTCGGATATCCTGCATAGGATTCCCTATCGTTGAGAGTTCTTGGTCTGCCATTTTCGAGTGGCTGATAATTAATCCCAAGGCATCATTTTCAAGTGCCATTTAATTTGCCATGACCCTTAAATGAAGTTATTTAGGTGGAATACGTGAATTTATTTTATTAAAAATAAATAATTAAAAATAAATAAAAAAAAATCCAAACCAATGGATTAAATGTTCTTAGCAGTAAATCTTAATTATAAAACCAATAAATTCTCACTATGATGGGCTTAGGAATAAATCCAATCCAGATAATAACCAAATGGCCAATTGCTCATCACTCAAGTCATGCCACATGTAATTTATATATATATATATATATATATATATATCGTATTTAATATTTTTACATTAAAATATAAATATAAAAATAATATAAATAATTAAATATATTAAAATTTTAAATTTGAATATAATATTTAGAGGTCAGCACTAATTGGATTAATAGACTAAATCAATCAAAATCAATTTTGATCGGTTCATTTGGTTCGCTTTAGTTAGTTTCGATAAAATTTAGTTAAGCAAATAAGTTTAAATAGATTTATATTTTTTTAAATCGAACTTATCAAACAACCCGACACCTATTAAAAATTAAATAAAATTTTTATTTACATTAATCATATCCAACCAATTATCTTACTTAACCCATGATCATATTATCAAATTTCATAAACCGAAAACAAAATCCAAATTGCATCCATTAATTTTAGTTTAGTTATTTCAATTTTTTGTATAGAGTTCGATAAATTTATTGTTTTTTTTAAATTTTAGAAGTAAACAAACTAAATGTATGCTTCTATGTCTATATTAAATTTTTTGTATTAATTATGTTTAAACATATTATATATATTATATTATTTTACATATTTATTAAATATATTTTATTTATATTGTAATTAGATCTATTCAAAGGTTAAGTTACTCATCTAAGCTCGAAAGCCTGTCTGATATTTGAGAAGATTTGAATTAAAATATTGAGCTTGAATAATGGGATCAGACAAAAAAATTATACCCGACCCAACCCGACCCATTTTATTATTACATTTTATATATTTATTTTATATTTTATGTATTATGTAATTTTTATCATATAAAAAATACATATATATAATATTATACTATAAACTTTAAAAATTAAGTGAAATTATTTATATTTATAAACTTAATAAAAAATTATTAAATTAATAAAAATTAAATTTTAAAAAATATATTTTTTAAAAGATAAATTATAAAAAATATAATATATGCGCGTTTAAATAAATTTAAACTTTGTATTTATAAATATAAGCTGATTTAAGTAAAATTTAAAGTTTATATTTTAAACTAAATTAAATTTAAATAATTATATTTATTATTGATACTATATTTAAATTTGATTCGAATTTGATCCGATCTATTAGGTCTAATTGTGAATTAGTAACAATAAATTTTTTTTTTTTTTACGAAGCACATGCCAAAAAGACAAAAAAAAAAAAAAAAGGGAAAAGGAAACGAGAGACAGAGAAAGAGAGATCCAGAATCCAAAAGGGAAATCTTATCCAGAGCGTGAGGATGATCCGCTTTGAAATTTGAAAGTGTATCCTAGTGGTGTAATAGTTTAGCTAACATTTTATTTATACATCCTCATCTGTTCTCCATCGACTCGAAAGCTTTTGCTTTGACTAGAAATTTCATTGCCCATTTGTATTCCTGGAAAGAAAAAAAAAAAAAAGACTTTTGATTAGTATATGTCATTTCTCATCTCTTAATATGTCGTCTATTATTATCTCTTGCAATTGTTACTCTTCTTTAGCTGCCTCTAAATGGATTAATCCGAGAATACCCACCAAAGGTTCAAGCTTTCTAAGGACTCAGAAGAGTGCTTCTTGCTGGAATAGGCAGTTCCTCCCCAAATTTAGTAGTTCCCAGAAGCATGAACAGTGGCAGCTTCAAAATGAGCAGGTTGGGTTTTCTTTTTTTTTTTAATTGTTTTTTGTTTAATTTTTTATTGCTCTCGAGTTATGATAGTACATTTTTAGGGTTTAGCATTTGATGGATTTGATTCATTAGGGAAAAGCAAGCAATTTTTTCCTATATGATTTTCAACAAATAATATGGCTAGAGTATGTTCTTGGTTTGAATTTTAGGATATATATATAGATATTTGGGAGTGCTGGAGTTAGATTCTTCTTCTTTTTTGGGTTAAAGATTTGTTTTTGATACCATTGATGTGATACAAATCTTTTTATTTTTAAATTGTTTTTTATTTAATTTTTTTATTGCTTTTGAGTCATGATGGTACATTATTAGGGTTTAGCATTTGGTCGCTTTGATTTATTAGGAAAAAACAAACATTTTTTTGCTATATGAATTTGATCAAATAATATGACTGATGGATTTTATTGCTTTGACTTTTAGGAAATGTACATACATATCTATGTGTAGATACATGTATGTATTTGTATATGTATATGTTATGTATATGGGAGTGAATTAGATTCATTTTTTGGTTAAAGATTGGTTATCAATGCCATTGATGTGATACAAAGATTGGTTTTTTAACAGGAAAAGAGGTCATTTTCCCTCAAGGAATGTGCATTCTCCATTGTTTTGGCTGCTGGGTTGATAACTGGAATTCCGTCACTGGATTGGTCTCCTATGGCTTATGCAGCTATGCCTGCATTGCCTGATTTGTCTGTTTTAATCTCTGGGCCTCCGATAAAGGACCCTGGAGCATTGTTGAGATATGCATTGCCAATAAACAACAAAGCTATAAGAGAAGTGCAAAAACCGCTCGAAGATATAACAGAGAGTCTCAAGGTTGCCGGCGTGAAGGCACTTGATTCTGTTGAGAGAGTAAGACTCCCCCTCGCGTTAAATTATCTGGAAATCTGATTTTTGCATATGTTTCTGCTGATAGGTTTAATGGTTGCATTCATGATAACTGAGGCTTGTCTTTGTATAAAAATGTAGAATGTGAGGCAAGCATCTCGATCATTCAAGCAAGGGAAAACTTTAATTATCTCGGGATTAGCCGAAGCAAAGAAGGACCACGGAGTGGAAATGCTTGACAAGCTGGAAGCTGGGATGGAGGAACTACTACAGATTGTCGAGGATAGGAATCGAGATGCAGTGGCACCTAAACAGAAGGAGCTGCTTCAGTATGTTGGAGAGTGAGTATCCCAATAAAATCTTTAAAACTTAGTGCTAAAAGTTATCTTTTTGCTGCTTGGTGTTAAAAAATTTATAATGCTTTAATCTCCATCAGCTTTTCAAAGCTAACTCAAAATGATCCTTTTATATGGTAGGTTTTCTAAGTTAATGAGATGTGACCAAATTTAATTGAAGTCCACCAAATATGTAGTTTGCTAAAATGCTGTGTGTTTGACCCGTTGTATAGTGGCCAAGTTGTGTCATTTGCCTGAGATGTGAGGTAAGTTTAATCGCTCTGCTTGTGTCTGCGGTATAAGAAATGCACCATTATTGGTTTAGCTGTGCAACTGCTAGAATGTGTAGTCACTAAGGCAAACAAGAATGTATTGACCATGCCATAGCCGTTGGCACCAAGTGAGGCCCGAGTTAGTGAAAATGTTAAATAAACAAAATTTACTTAAAAGGGCTTTTCCAAGTTGCAGTGGGCTGCTCATAATGCCGTAAAAACTGTATCATACTTTCATCGTAAAAGTTGGGAAGGACTTAAAAGTTAAGCCTCTTAAAATAAATTATTCTCATAGATACCTTGTCATTGACTGCAGCTGAGATCTTCCTGGGGCATTGGATTTCTGCAGTGTTGAAGAGGATATGGTGGATGGCTTCCCGTATGAAGTACCCGAAGAATATCGAACCATGCCCCTTTTGAAGGGGAGAGCCGCTGTGGATATGAAGGTCAAAGTCAAGGACAATCCTAATCTCGAGGAGTGTGTATTCCATATAGTTCTTGATGGGTATAATGCCCCGGTAACTGCTGGGAACTTTGTTGACCTGGTGCAAAGGCACTTCTATGATGGCATGGAAATTCAGAGAGGTAACATTTGATTCTGCTTTACTTTTTTCCTTGTTTCATGGATTGCTGGCTGCCTTGGGGATGGAAGTTTTCGAAGGCCAATGCTATGTTAGTCCGACTCTTCATTTTCTCAAAGTACCCGTGTTCGATGCATTTTTGGACATGGGCATGGGGATATGACTCTCTAAGGACCCTCCAAACATACGTAAAAACTCTAAAAAAATTGAACATATCTGTGTAAGACGCATATCCGAATGCAACATTCACACCCGAGTCCGATTAACATAGGGTCATGGTATTATAAAGTTTTTATCTGTCATAGCATTAAAAAGTAGAACGAGACACATTTTTACTGTTTTTGAGGTAGATATCTGTGCATATTTGTGCCATGTCTAATGATTTAAATCCAAACAGCGTTGTTGATAGTATGATGGTAATATGCAAACGGTATCCGGTTGTTACTATCAGCAACAAATTTACTGCTAAATAGTTACTTCTAGTAATAGGCCATTTTCAAAGATGCATAGAATTTTAAACCTCCTTGGATTTGCTGCAGCGGACGGATTTGTTGTTCAAACCGGAGATCCTGAAGGTCCTGCTGAAGGCTTTATTGATCCTAGTACTGAGAAAACCCGGACAATACCATTAGAAATCATGGTTGAAGGGGAAAAAGCACCTATCTATGGAGCAACACTGGAGGTAAACTTTCTTTTTTCTCTTATTAAAGTGTGGAGCCAAACAAAATAGAAGTTTATAATCAAATCCATGCTTTATTCAAAATTCTAAAAGAGTTCCCCATTTGGTGTTTGGACAGGAGCTCGGTCTCTACAAGGCTCAAACGAAGCTTCCCTTCAATGCTTTTGGAACCATGGCAATGGCCAGAGACGTGAGAATTCATTAGCTATGTTTTCTTTATCACCTATTGGTATCATGTTTATTTTCTCTGACTTTTCCATTTGTTTCCGACAGGAGTTCGAGAATAACTCCGCCTCAAGCCAGGTATTCTGGTTATTGAAAGAAAGTGAACTAACACCGAGTAACGCCAATATATTGGATGGTCGCTATGCGGTGTTCGGATATGTGACTGAAAATCAGGATTTTTTGGCAGACCTAAAGGTTGGTGATGTTATAGAGTCAATTCAAGTTGTTTCCGGCCTGGATAACCTGGTCAATCCAAGTTATAAGATAGCTGGTTAGAACCCTTTTTTTTTAGTTTTGAACTTTGCATATTGTCATTTCCAATAAAAATTAATAAGACAGTTTCATGTGGTTTCATTTCATTTCTGTTATCTTTCAATTTGACTGAAAAATTGTTGTATTTCAGCTGAGAATGTATTCTTTTGTTGAATTCTCATTTTCATTTTGACTATTAATAAAATGTGACAATGATGTTGCATGGGATTGTGTTTTTTTTTCTTTTCTTTTGGAGATCAAAAGTTGTTATATGCTAAAGTGATTTGCATAATAAATCGGGGTTTGGCTTAATTGATTCATGAGCCGGGCACTCGTAAAAGGGTCAATCTGAGTTCAAATTTCAACTCTTACAACTCTTTTCTTCAGAACCATAAGTATATCTTCATCCTAATACAAATGGTGCGAAAAGGGTTAATTGTTATTTGAGAGGAGTCTGCAAATTTCATTTTCTTATTATCCAATCATAACCTCACCAAACTTAAAACAATCTCTCCACAATATTGCTAAAATAGTTCCTATAAGCTCCAAGCGTTGCTAAAATTTATAAGTTAAAAGAATTTCTCGAGTCCACAGTACGAAAAAGATGATTGTTGATGTCTTTCCCACGACGAATCGATTCATGCGATGGTCTAGATTCCTATTGAGATGAAAATGAGAGGTTATAAGACGCCAAAATTGGACTTCCGAGCGTGTTCTGGTAAGTCAGAAAGGGTTTGACTGGTAGACGCTAGAGGAGTCTTGTAGATTAGACTTCCGAATGCATTTCGAACCCAAATCAGTAAGGATTTGAGTACTACAGACCAGAGCAGCGTTGTAGGATGGTATATGTTTAAGAATGATTAGCCAGGATCAACCTTTGGTAAGCTATTTATAACCTAGATTGGTCATCCATAAGAATGCCACGTATTGTTTGCTGTTTTGGTTTGGTGGCTATATGTACGGACAACTTTCTCTCAAAAAGCAAGAGTTCAACTGGACTTCTAGAGAATTAAACAAAGATTACATATTTCGTACGTTGTTGACCTAGACTATCTTGTGCTTACAAACTTGTGTTTTGAGCCTAACAATGATAATCAATGTAACGAGACATTAGAGCTTCTATCAAAATGTGTGACAAATCTTTTGGGATGTAATCGAATCGAGTAGTGCTCAAAAAAAGTACCGAGTAAAATTCAATTTCAATTTGTTATGAATATTAAATCATTCGAACTTGTTTAATTAAACTCGTGTACTAGTAAAAAATGAACACAAACACAATGCCTATACTGCACTTTAAATTCAATTCTTTGTACTCAAACTTGAGATTAAATTAAGATTTTTTTAATAATGTAAAACTTGAGCTTAGCTCAACAATGACCGAACCAAATTCCAGACTTTCCAAATCGATCTCAAGTAACTTATAAACACAAATATCTTGTTTACACTCTTACCTGATCATATAATTTGGCGTGTTGGATCAAGCACAGGGTCCTCTTAAACGAAGAGAAACTAAAGGGGGGAAATAAGGAGAAAAGAAGAATAAAGCTTTACAAAATGCATGTTTGAAATAGCAGATATTGTGGAGCATTTCTTGGTCAATAACTTCAAAATTTTCAGATTTTTCAGCTCTTACATTGCCATCTTTCCAATTCAATTAAATATGAATCAATTGGACTCTCTACCCTGATAACATCTCTAAGGGTTTTAACAATATCAAGGTCCACGATATCTGCGAAAACACAAACAACCTTGAGGCTGATCATGAGGGATCATACCTCCACCTTTAGATGTATCAATAGCCTCCAACATCGACACCACTTCATCCATATCCGGCCGTTTGTCGGGGTTGGCATCCCAACATCGCTTCATTACGTTTGCTAGAGAACTCGGACAGCAACGAGGTATCTCCGGCCTCAGATTCTGTATTTCAAAGTTCATGTTATCATCTAATCTTTATATTTAATGTACGATGTTGTATAGGATCATCTTAGTTTATAGTTTTTGAAATCAAGAATTTATACATATCATCTGAGATAGATTCGTTTACCTGGCGGACAACAGCAGATGTCACTTCCGAGAAGCTGAGATCAGGATATGGCATGTCGCAGCAGTATATTTCCCACAAGCAGATACCGAAACTATACACATCACACTTTCTATTGTAGGGATTGCCATTAAGGACCTGTCCCATGTCAATTCATCAATGTTAGATGAGAGTTTGGATTTGATTTGATGCCGAAAGAAGTCGGCATATAGTCTCATTTAACCAAAGCTGAATTTTCAATGATTGTCCACATGAACAGAAAGTACACAGAAGTAGCAACGATCTACCCCGATCCTTTTACTTCTTTTCCCCTCCCAGTCGAAATGCCGGAAAGAAGGTTAAATTGTTTCTTTCTTCCTCGTAAAACTGCTAAAATGCTTGCCAGAACAAGCCATGAATACGATTCAGACTGAAGGCCCTATATCTGATAATTCTAGGAACAAAAAGTATGAGCCTCAACTAACTGACTTGATGCCACATGTGACATATATATATATATATATATGTATATCACTTCGAAGAATTAACCCATAAAGTAATCGGCACCCATATTCTTGAAAAGTTTGATTACAGGAACCCTCGGTGCATCAAATAAGCAAAGTTCTAAATGCTTTTTAAATTCTCGGGGAGACCATAATCCCGAACAGGCCATTCACAAGCAAGAGGGAGGGAGAGAGAGAGAGACTGCAAAACTGAAAAGAAGTATATAAGCTGTATACCTCTGGTGCCATGTAACCAAGTGTTCCGGTCTCTCCAGTCATGTCATTAGGATTTGAAGCCTCGAGGCGAGCAACCCCAAAATCAGCTATTTTCACGGTACGTGTCTTGTCCAGAAGCATGTTTTCCGTTTTGACATCTCTATGGACAATCTTCTTGGAGTGAAGATAGGTCAAACTAAAAAGTATAGAAAGCAACAGTGTCAACAAAATGATTGGGGAACTTTAATTTAAATTATAATTTAGCTTTGGATATGATTCATATACTATAAATTTAAAAGAATAAAATCGAAGACAGAATAAGGCACAGGAATTTGACCCGCGTGCAAGATCCAGTGCCAATTGAACAACTACTTTAAAGGCCAGCTTCCTTCTCCGATTCTTTATCAGGTACGATTTTAGTGCACCCCCAGGACAATATTCAACAACGACACAACAAACATTACTTGGCATGCCGATGTGACCATTTTCCGTCTGTATGTTCAGCTCAGATGAGCCCATTGTCGCCCCTATAAACTGCATGAGATATTTAGCACACAGATGAAAGACAAGCATTCAACCAACATAACAGAGAGGCCTCGGTTTAAGCATCCACCATAATGACCAACATTGCCAATATTACAGTATTTATTCTGGTCAGCATCAGATCTCACATATCCAATATACCCTAATACTTTTGTCAACATCATAATTACCAAGTGACATACTTAAATGAGTAAAGTAAGAGAAATAATAATACCTTACATCGTGATAAGTGTTCATGAAGTTTATTTGATGGAATACAGTTCCTGAACTAGTTAGAATTCGGTGGTGCTTCAACCGTCAAGATAAAATAACATAACTAAAAGCTCATTCACTAAGTCTAAACATGCAAGTTTTTTGTAGATGAAATAATCATGCGAGTAATGGGCTTGAGGTCAAGAACAGTGAGGAAAGGATAATATCCGTGCTTCACCCTTCCAGCATATTATACTAGGGTCCTTTAATTTGATTGTGGTGATGCGAAAAAGAGTGAAGATGCCTGAAAAGGTAATGGTATGAGATAATAAACATTACCTTCGTTACATTAGGATGAGTAAGCTTATGCCACACAGCAACTTCTTGTGTAAAAGCTGCTCTAAGCGAAGCTATTTCAGCCTCAGATCTATGGCCCTCTTCTCCCCAGTCAAGAAGTTTAACTAAGCATGATGGAAGAAATAAGGGGGGAAAAAAGTAAATAGTTACAAAGATAAAATCAGAGGTCCAACATCTCTTTCTATTTTTCATACAAATAACAGAAAAGCAACAGAAAATCATGAAAGAAATACCAAATAAACGGTCCCTATGATCAGTTGAAGAGATGTTAGGCCCCAAATCTAGTCATAGATTAAAGCAGCAGTTTTAAGTTCATGTAGCTCACTGGAAATACTTGGGTCGTATTTTCTAGTAGATGAGATATGGTCCATTTGGCAGCTTTATAGCTTGCCAGAACATGCAAGTTGATAATGTTGATGAGGCTCTTTTAATTTTCTAGTTTTTATCCCAAAAAGTTAAAGATAAAAGATGAGTTCATATCAACAATAAATTAGGACACATGAAAGTTTAGAAAAAAGAATAACATCATTTAAGTCACTGCAGCAGTGCAACTAACTGCCACAAAAAAAAAAAAAAAAATCTCGTGAATCAAGGATTTCCAGAAGTTAGATCTGCAAGTTTTGATCACAAACTGCTCTGTAAACATAAAACAGAATCACATAACAGGAAACTGTTTGCTACATTAGAAAATTGTTTTCCATCTGGAGGCCGAAAAAATCAAGGGAAGTAGACAGAAATTATGGTAAAGATCGATGTTTCTTGTTGCTTGCTAGTAAGAAGGGAAAAAACTCATTCTAGCATTAGGTGTATGCATTTGAATTGTTGTTGTTCTTAGAGCCAACTTATATAAAATCGAAGATTCAAAGTTGTGATTTCTTTTCCCTTTTACCTGCATCTTCTCAACAGCCAAACAAACGGAACAGTCGAAAATAAGATTATCAAAACAGTTGCCGAAGAACTTAGAAACATTGAAATATTAGATCCCCTAACATGTTAAGGCACCAAAACATCCTTAGTGTTCAACTAGACCACTGCAAACATCAGGCAGCCTCCCCATGATAAAAAATTAATATTAGTATTGACATTTAGAAACTCTAAATTTGGTCAGCCATGATGGAAGAACGCTAACCAAATCAAGCCATGGACAATTCAACACCACTATCTTATGGTGAAATTAACAGTTTCAGACTTTCAGTTTGTTAAACCTCCCAACCAAAAAGGCCTAAAGTAACAGCTTTTACCTTCAGTGCCTAATGCAGATCCCTATAAACACTTTGTCATGCATAAAAGTCCATGCTACTCAAACTCCCTACTCAAACTTCGGTGCAAGTATTAAATATAGGTACGTCTAAATATCTCTGAAACCATGTTCGACAACCGAAAATGTGTTAGACATTGGTATTTCAACAAAAATGAACAGTCGTACATAGTAGAAAGTTCATTTCAAAGTGGGTTTTCATAGACACTGTAAAAAAACAACAAAATGAGTGAGATCTATAGTTTCATAATCATCGATCAAGTGAACATAAAATTTCCCCCCAAAAAAGTCATTTTGAGCAAAGTTTAGTTTTTCAACAATAAAGGGGTACGCAGAACCATATCTTAAACAGAGAAATGAGATGAAAAAAAATATGAATACCGGCAACATCTTGGCCATCATAAATGCCACGATGAACAGTACCAAAGGTGCCACGAGCTATGACACTTTTGATGATGAGCTTAGAAGTATCAATTTCCCACTCTTGTCTTCTGACAATGTTGCTAGGCCTCAGTTGTTCTCCACCACCACCTCCTCTTCCTCCGCCGCCTTCCTCACCTTCTTCTTTCCTGTTCTTCTCCTTCTCCATTGTCCATGCTCTATTTAGATGCCTCTGGAGCTGCTCATCCAAGCTCTTCAGATCTATCTGATCTGCTCTTATATAACCTCCTCCTCCACCACTCTCACTTTTCTCCTTCATCTTCTCAACCCCAAACCCAAAATATCACAAACTTTATTCCTCAAATAACCCCAACAAAAATGGAACCCTCTTTGGAAACTTTCTTCTACTTAGTTTTCTTTCACTTCCTTTTCTTGTTTTAAGCTATTTCTGATTCTGGGTCTCTGTCCAAAATCTAAACTAAAAACTAGAACTCAATCATGATCTAAAATATAATATACATACATATATATATATATATACACACACACACACACAGAGAGTTCGTTTTCATAGGTTCATCCTGAAATTTTTAAAGTTCACTCAGTTAATTTTCCTTGTAGAAAAGAAAAACTTTACGTTTTTATTTTAATTTCTTTTTTATATTTTTGGATTTGTTAATTTGTTTCTTTCAATACCACAGTAAACAGCCGTGTGGGCACATGGATTATGCCTGGAGACGACGTGTGCCGTTGTGAACCACCTTCATGTTTTTTCTTTTTTTTTTTTTTTTTTTTTCCTTTTCCCCTTTCTTGTTGCTTCAATAATATATATATATATATATATATATATATATATACACGCACACACACACTCCCGTCAATATTTTTTATTTTTACGAATTTTTAATATTTAATTAATTATTTTTATAAAATTTAAAAAAATCATAATAATTATAAAAATTTAGTGTTTCTGCGTATCGGCTAATATTATATATATATATATATATATACATACAATTATTCAAGGAAATGAACAGCTTTTAATTAAACTAAAATATATACTCGCTGTGCATGGGGAAATTAGTTTAACATTTTGAACATGATATTTGTGTATATATATGATAAATTATATAAAATATAAAATATATATATGACATATAAAATTAAATTATTATGATAAATTATGTAAAATATAAAATAAATTAAAATATTTTATAAATATAATATAAAAAATAATTAAAATATTATATAATATAAAATATTTACATAAAAATATATTAATATTTATGTAAAATTAATTATTATTATTATATTAAATTTTATATAAATTTATAATATATAAAATATGATAATAATATTAAAAATAATACGATCATAAAATCAAATATAACATGAATACAGAATTTTCTTTTTCTTTTCTTTTCCTTCCTTTCCTCTTCATTTTCTTTTCTTGTGTTTCTCTTTCATTTCCTCCTTTTTCCATCAAAAAAAATAAAAACAAAAACAAAATTGAAAGTACCCTAATTATCCCCATAAAACACACGTAATGTCCAAACTGAGTTGTCCCCAAACAAAGCACCCAATATTGAAATTGACCAATCTTCCTAGCTCGGGACTACTTACAATTATAGTTATAGATTATGAGTTTTAACTAAGATTGGAGAGATAATAATAAAAAAATTTAAAAAAACAAGGAAAGAAAATATGTATATTGCTTGAATAGTTTTTTTTTCTTATTTATATTGATTAATTATATTTATTTATAAATTAATTTAGATAAAAAATTTTATAATTAAATTCGATTTAACTTGAAATATTATTTAAACATATAAAAATTATTTTTTTAAATTTAATTATAAATATTTATATAAAAATAATTTTTAATATTATTTAAATAATAATGTAAATTTTTAGACTCAATCATAAAAACCTCTACTATCTTTTGCATGTGAGAACAATTGCTAACATTAGCATGTAGTTTATCCATTTGAGTTGATTAAAAAGAACCAATTATATGCTGCCACATCAAAGTACGAGCTTACGTGTCCAACCATCATTGGATCAATTGTTAAAACTTCAACATGATCTAAATTTTCATATTATTCAAATCAGGAGGATTTAGATAATTAAATGAATTACCATTAAAAATTTAAAATAAAAGTTCCCAAAGGGTTGGCCAAGTGTTTTTTCTTTTATTTTTTTGAAATTAATAATAATAATAATAATAATAATGTAAAAGCTGTCCCCTGTTAATTGGATAAAAACAAGGACCAATGCCCTTTGAATGGCTCAGGTCTTTACCATTTTTTTTTTTACTAAAAATGAAAAATTCTGTTTGCATGTTACAAAACAATTTCTTAAAAAAGACACATAAAAAAATAAAAATAAAATAATCAGTATTGTATTGATAATCGTATTTTTATGTTTTAATAATGATATTTATTAATATTGATATATTTTAATATTTCATTTTAATTTGTTCATATTATTTAATAGTTATTTACAACATATGCACGTGATCAAATACAAATGAATATGATCAATATAAGTAAGTAAAAAGTGATACACTCAATATAAAAATCTAAATAATATAAAATTTAAAATATATTAATTTATTTCAAAATTAATATACATCAACCCGAAAGCACTTGCCCATAACTCTTAAAAGTTTTGTCATCCCAGGAGATGCACGAACCAATTTGAACCAAGGAAGCTACCAATAAGCTAAATCAATACTTATTGAGATGTGACATATATATATATATATATATATATATGTATATATATACACACACGCACACAGGTGATGTGAGAAGTCCTACTGAAGAAGGTATTATTTAGGGTTGAGAAAAAACTTGGTTGGCTTCCTTGTTAAGCACAATTAGAGAAATGACCTCAAACTTTTTTTTCTTTGCATTTAAGGACAAGATTATTGGGGCCTTAAGTTTTTTCATGTAATTTATGTAATTTATATGTGTTTTTAAAATATTAGTGTCTGATGCTATTTAATTTATATTTAAATATAAGTATAAAGGAGAGTAACCATTATAATTTGTCTAGGAAAATAAATGGAAGAATTTAATATGTGTTTCTTAGAAGGGTATGTGTTCTTTCTATTCTACACTAAACAAAAAAGGGAATGTTAACTCATGTCAATATAGAAAAAAATTTATTTAATATTTATTTTTAATTTAATAAAAATAATATATTAAACATAGAAAAAATTTCAATAATAAATAAATAATTTTTAACTGATGTCCAAGGATGAAATCAAAGGAGGCAGACAAGGGTCTTGGCCTTTTTGACTCCTCGATATCAGCATGAAGCTAAGAATTTTATGTCGAAAGTTGGAATCAAAATATAAATTCTTGGAGGGCCAAAATAAAACACAAAAAAAAATTAATAATAAATAAATAATTTTTAACTGATGTCCAGGGATGAAATCAAAGGAGGCAGATAGGGGTCTTGGCCTTTTTAACTCCTCAATATCAAGGCGAAGCTAAGAATTTTATGTCAGAGGTCGGAATCAAAATATAAATTCTTGAAGGATCAAAATAAAATTTTCACTATTTTTATCTTTAAAATACTCTAAAAATCAAAGAAGTTTTGGACCCTGCCTGCCCTCCCTATCCTTGACTTATTTTATTTTTAGGTTTTCTTTTAAGTAAAAAATAATAAAACTTTTATTTAGACCTCCGAAAATTTATAATTTAAATCTTTTTTTATCTATACTTTCGCAACATAAAATTTTTAATTTCATCTTTGCTATGTCTATGAACACTTAGACAGACTCGACTAAGAATTTAGATGTTATTTATTTGGGATACATATTTAGGGTCCATTTAGATAAGCAATAAGATTGACTCCGGTGAGATTAAAAATAATCGTGACAGTAAAATTAATTACTATAACAATGAGATTAACAGTAAAATTAAAATTAACGATAGAATATATATTTAGATTCAAAAACATCGGTTACTGTGAGATAAAAATAACTATTAAAGACATTTATTTAAAAGTATATTAATAAATTATATATTTTATTTATATGATTCTTTTTATTTTAACATAATAACTATCAAATTTAAAAAAAAAATGCATTTACACATCTTAAATTAAAATAAACAAAAATTATTAAATAATAGTCACATAAAAAATTTGTTAAAAATAATAATGATATAAATAATTTATTAAATAATTATAAATTTATCTAAAATCTTTACATATAAGAATTAAATAAAGAATGAAAACAAAGATTGCAAAAGACAAAAAAAAAAAAAACTGAACATGGAAAAAATTCCCCACTTAAAATTTTCTGATTCGAGCTTTCTGCTTCAGCCAAAGCATGAAGCTGCGGCACGGTGGGAATGATTACACCGTACCATAACAATGTCATCCAAAATGAGATGAAAACCTCAGTTCACATCTATCGGAGCTCTAAATGTGCCTCACTAGAAGCAAACAAGCTTCCAAATGGAGCCTTAAGATGGCATTTACTGGGAACAACAATATTGCTAGAAATAACAATAGGATGCTGTTAAAGAGGGACTGCTATTACATCCATGTTCTCCAATCTTTTAAAAGAGGAAACATAAAGTAATAGATAGATATATTAAGTATTAAATGAACTTGAATTTAATAATACAAAATTCAGACTTAAAAATGGAGATTTAAATATATAACTATCAAACTAGAAAATTATTAGTGTTAAAAATTGATTATATGGCTATATAGTTTTAATAATGATTATTAGTATGTTTCAATATTCAACTCAGCTTTGAAAAAAAGGAAAAAAGTAAGATAGATTGGTTGGTTCCTGATTAAAGACAAGAAATATTGGATCTGATATAAATATATGATATAAAAATATTATAAAAAAGATTAAAAATATAAATATATGAATATATTAAAATTTATATAATATAAATTATTAATATAATAAAATTTATATAAATTTATAATATTTTAAATATGATTATGATAAAAAAATATAAATGCGGATATGCAAATTGTGAGATTTATGATATTCATGTGAGAGCTTTCCTGCAGCACTGTAGGATGTGTTTTGCCAAATTCACCCTCCTATGTCTGTCCTTTAAACTTTACAATTAGTATATCCATACTAAATTATATATTTTATTGTATTATAATCGTATTTAATATATTTTATATTTATATAAAATTTGATATATTAATAATTTATATTATATAATTTTAAAATATTTATGTATTCATGTTGTATTTATATTATTTTTTATCTTGTGTCAAACTTTATATTATATTTTAATTATTTTTAATGTTATGTTCATGTCGTATTTTATGTGCTATTTTAGTAACCTTTCATGTTATGTTTCTGACCTAGACACATGTTCCCGCTTTAACAAAAAAAAGTTAATAATGTAAAATTAATTAATTTAAACTAAAAATAACATAAAAATAAAATAATTCAAACTTTAAAATAATTTTAAAAATTTAAAAATTATATTAATTTAAATTGATTTGATCTAAAATTAATCTGATATCTCAACTATTAAATTTTGTCGGGGATAAAACCAAGAAAAAATAGGAGAGACTGAAAAGTGAGCCCCGTAAACCATGATATTTCCCATGAATTTAAGTATGTTAACGTTATTCATTTGCTGCGACTGCTCAAACATCATCAAGCACGTGAAGTTCAACCTTTATTGACTTAACACAGAGTAACAAAGCATGCATCTGAAGAAAGACATTGTCTTTTTGCAGGAAAAGGGGAGTCACGGGAACAGACCAGAGGCCCATTGTTTCGCCAATTTTCGTTAATTGGAGCCGGGAAAATAATTCGAGACCAGCCAGTACTGCCCGTCAGTTTGGCCGCTAAGGAGGCTGCCTCAAAAAGGAACCAAGATAATAATAATAATAATAATAATAATAATAATAATAATAAAAGCCTTAACCTATAATTTGATTTGTTTATGATCTAGCAAATCAACAAGTTAGGTTTGATTGGATCGAATTTGATAATTTTTTTTATATTTTAGATTTAGTCAAAATTATTTGTTTATATTTTTAAAAAATATTTTTATTTAAATATTAATTATAAATATTATTATAAAAATATTTTTTAAATTTTAATATTATTTTAAATAGTAATATGAGTTTTTGGGTGAGGCCAAGCCTAAATAAGAAATTTTAAAAAAATTCCTTAGGCAAACCCAAGACATGAACGCCTGTACTCTTTTCAAGCTCCTTTGATGCTAGCCTCTCAAACAAATTGTGGATATGGTATGTAAAATAGAGCTTCATTACTCGATTTTTTATTTGACTTGATATATATATATATATTCAATATCTATGTTCAATACATAGGCAAACATATGTACTTATATTTTATACTTATCTCCGAATCCAGATATCATAAAAATAGTGTGCTTCCATTTACAGTGGCAATGCACATGAACATCCATGAACTTGATTAGTAAGTTGCTACAAAAAAATTCATGACAACTATTCTAAAACCATTTAACACTCGTACTCTACTTCAAAATGTTTGTTTGGCTGTCTGGAAACGGCATAATGAAAATATTCACTGGAATAATGTTAAGCTTATCAAGAATCTCCTTTAATAAATAAATCAAACATTGTCCCGAAGGGACAAACTATGTTACTCAGATTAAGATATTAATATCAAATACAAATATGTATTAGATATAAATATGTTCAATTTTTTTTAAAATTTTTTTTATATATTTGAAGTTTTATATCCTCGTATTCATGTCTGAACATCCATCACATGTGTGTCCAACAAGAATATTTCCAGGAAAAAAAAAAAGTCAAGAACAAAATGAGATCCAGATACATACACAGACGTCCAGCGAGAAGACCAGCAAACTAATGAGCTTACCGTCAAAAAAATCATATGCCACAACTCAATGATAAAAAGATGAACTTCGCATTATAACCATCAAAAGTTAACTCGCTTACAGCTTTAGATTATATATCGAAAACATCGAGTACAGAGCACCGTAGACATTACATTATTTGAAGAGGGACTTAGATCCGAAAAGGAAACTTTGGATCACTAAACCGCAGATTATTTGGAAAGGACCTTAGTTACTGACGTAGAACATATTCGGACTCTTTCATGCACATAGAAGCACGAAATCACCGGTACTGAGGAGCTAGTTCACCTGCCTTGACAATGTAGTTTTGTACAGGAATTCTTCGCCCTTGAAGTACCTCTCGAGCATATCCTTGACTCCAGCAGCATATCGCAACTACATGAGTTCCATTTCATATATCTTTAGTTGGTTGGCAAGAAAGAACGTTGAGGAGAACGAAACATAAACATTAAACATACCTGTGCATCAATGGTGGTACCAGAAATATGAGGAGTCATAGCTTGATTTGGCATATAACGCCATGGATGGTCCTTTGGGGCTGGTTGTGGATTCCAAACGTCTCCACTGTAACCTGAAAATCCGACGGGAAAAGAAAAATTATCTGTAAGAGAAGGAAAACGGATTCATTCTTTTCAAGTCGATGTAATATCCTGTCATGCACTGTCCTGATATTTGAGGGAAGTGAAAGGCCACCCTGAAACTCATTAATTTTCCCTTTGTCTGCATGTTTTTGGATTTTAAAGTAGTCGGATTGATGATAACTTTGATACAATTTTGCAGTTGGGAACTGTTGCTACCAACTATCACCAAATCCTTTAAAAAATAAAATGTAGATTTCGCCACTTTAACCGTCAATTTGCAAATAAACAAACACACCTGCAATGTGTCCGCTCGAGCAAGCATCAGCGACTGCCTGTGTGTCCATAATTGCTCCTCGAGCATTGTTAACAATCAGGACTCCCTTCTTCATTTTTGCGATCCTATCTTTGTCGAACATCCCCCTATCATATGGATACGATAAGTTTAATGTAAAACTTGAGCCAACATCAAAAAACAGTAACCAACATTTAACAGAAGGACTAGGACATTCAATAGCTAATATAATGAAACCAGACCTTGTCTTCTCAGTAAGAGGCATGTTTATGACGACAATGTCACATTTTGGAAGCATTGCATCAAGATCCTCCTCAAATTTGGCTCCAGTCTGCTTTTCCAATTCTGGATCCATCTTGACTCGATCATGATATAAGAGATTACAGTTGAATGGCTTCAGTCGTTGGAGTAAGAGCTTGCCAATACGGCCTGCACCAATAGTTCCCACCGTCTTCCCTTCAAGATCATAAGCTCTATAAGCAATAGCTGCAACATTCCAATCACCAGTAATAACTTGGTGGTAGCCAGGTAAGAAATTCCGGACAAGAATAAGAATTCTCATTAGCTCGTCCTCAGCAACGGAGACGACATTGCTTCCTGTAACCTCAGCAACAGTCAAACCAGCTTGAGCAGCTGCCTTCAGATCGACATGATCCGAGCCAATCCCTGCTGTGAGAAGCAGCTGCAAGTTTTTGGCTTTCTTGATCCTCTCTGCCGTAACATAGGCTGGGTGGAAGGGGGTCGTTATGAGGACATGGACATCAGGGATATGCTTTTCAAGTTCTGCAATAAGGACATGACTGATTAAAAACAATTCACAAGTTCATGGTTTTAATGCTCAAATACCTAATCATTTAGTCCAAGGAACATGATAAAAATGTTCTTACTATATGAGTAACATTCTAGCTTATGTTACACAAACTCGAGAACGAGTATACGGGTAGTTTTTTTTTTTTTTTTTTCATATATTTGAAAGATCTTACCCTCATACTCATGTCCAAATATGTCTTGAACACATGTTTCACACATATATACTTTAGGGAAGAGTCTGGATAACATTTATTAATTTTCAGTAAAGCTTACTGCACTAAACCGAACACATAATGCAAATTAGGCACGCCACACCATCCTGTACCAGCCAAATTTAATTTCCTATGCAAGATCATGGAGGCATCCGTGTATGCATATCGTTCAACAATTTTGAATGAAAATACATTAAGTGCATGTAGTAAAAAGATAGTAAGCATCTTTATACTTACTGTCTATGTTAGTCGGATTTAGGTATGAGTATCGGATATGGGGTATGTGTCCGATGGGTATGTTTATTTTTTTAAAAAGCTTTGCCACATATTTTGAAGGTCCTTGGAGGGTCACATCCCTATACCCACGTCCAAAAATGTATCGGACCCAGATACTTCAAGAAAAATACAGAGTCAGAGCAACATAACTTACCGCAGTTGGGTCCTTCTTTGTCATCAGTAACAATATACTGGTGCCCTTGCGATTCCAGCCACTCACGCAACCCCAAGGCCCCCTCCACACAACCAACAAAGTTTGGATTCTTTGCATAATACTCATTGGCTTTGTAAAACACCCCAACAATCTTTTTGCTCCCTGAAGAAGCCTGTTAATAGCAAATATTACAGAGACATGAACACTTAAAACCACTAGAAAGAAAACGGATGCGCAAGGCGGGCAACTCGAAAATTTATATCAATCATTCAAGTTCTTTCACCCCGTTATTTCGAGGTGAGTGTTGGACGTGGATATTTTCACATGAAAAATTCCTCTATATGCATTGTGAGATATGCATACGAGATAATACTTTAAATCTATTGAATACCACTATAATTACACGAACTAACCCTTGATTCGTGCTACAAGGAGTTGAAAGTGTGATTAAATTAATGCATTTTTCTTTTTCAAATTTAGAAAAATAATATATTAAATGCAATAAAAAAAATTCTCAAAATGATAGTTAAGTTATAAGCATCGATTAAGCTGATCTTAAAAATAAACAAAGTCCTAACAAATTATGATTTTTCCCTTTTTTTTTCCCTAAAAATGAAAAATCTCTTTCTTTGGGCAGTAAGTGCAGTGTGGTCACAAGGAATCTACACACTTTTCGACACCAATGCATGCAAAGGAACTAGACAACTAAGACAAGGCCCCTTCATTGATTTCGATGATCCAAGGACCACGGCAAAAACTAATCCCAACCATTAAATTTACTTAAAATTACTTTGATGACTCTAAAAAGAAAAATTGTTAATCTAAACCTACAATAATCTTAACAACAAATAATCAAAATCAACTTTCAACTTAAAAAAGAAAAAAAGCCATGAAATGATCTCACATGGAGATTCTTGGTATGAACAAAGGGTGACCCAGACTCGGCCAAGGCTTTGATGGCAGAGCTAGCAACTTGCTTCATCGCCATATCTCAAAAGAAACACTTGAAACTGATATAGACTTTTTTTTTTTTTTTTTTCTTGTAGGTGTTGAAGCAATAATGGAACTGATCTGATATTGATGCCTTTTATAGGCAAATTATCAGTTGCCCCGAATTGCCCCCAATTGCACGAAAACAAAACCTGGCAAGTGTCACGTAGGCTTTTGCTGCTCTTTTACTTATTTGTTGAAGTTTTTTGTTTCGTTTTATCGAAGGAAAAAAAATGTGATTGGGCCGTCACCTTCACTTGCTTAGCTCTGCGATTGTCATTGTTGGGCAACGGGATGTAAGTACGTGGCGAATTGAAGTTTGTTCTTCTCAAGCAGCCGCTAAATGTTAAAAAGGATTTGATAATTCATGAGATTTAACTTAGTATCAAATAATTTTTAATATGATAAAAAAGTAAATAAAATATAAACATAATAAAATATAATATTAATATATAAATAAATTAAAATTTATATAATATAAATAATTAATGTGTTAAAATTTAAAATTGATATAAATATTTAATGATTTAAATGTTTTTAAATATAAAAAATAATATGAATTGTCAAATCTGTGATAAATAAATAAAATATTTTTAATAAATTTTAAAAATAAATTTTAAAATAATATAATAAATATAATATGATATATTTAAATATAATGATCACGATAAGTTTAATATATGTATTATATTTATATTTAAAATTTTAATTATTTAAAATTTTTATTATATTTATATAAAAATATGAAATATTATATGCATATACAAATTATTAACTTTGATAGTAAAATTACTAAACTTCAAAATTTTAGTTTTAAAATTTTTATAATTTTATCGAGTTACGATTAAAAATTCTAAGCTTTAATTTGACTAATTTAATCTGAAAGTCCGTATCACAATAATTAAAATACTATTAAAAATAAAAATATATTAATATTTATAATTAAATTTAAATAAAAATAATTTTTATTATTTAAATAATAATTTAAATTATAAAACCTCTTTAGCAAATTCAAACTTTGCAGACATAAACAGTTATGAGTTGCAAACTTAAAATTGAAAATGTAGGATTTTAAAATGTTATATTTAATAAGGAAAAAATAAAATTGTGATCAAAGTAGCTATCTGGGGGAGGCAGCCAGTAATACTCTGCCCCTGGATAACTCTTGAACCCCCTTATCTCCGTTACCAAACAGCAAAAGTCCTCCCCCGCATTTTTTTTCTTTTCTTTTTAACTAGGAAACATATATTTTTTGTCAAAAAACCATACGAGGGAGGTGGATCAAGCTTTCCTGGTTTTTGGCCATCGCCCCTTGATAACTTTCTAAGCACCTTATCTCCATTTCCAAACAGTCCAGGTTTGGGTTTTTTTCTTTTGGCAAACAATGCGAGTTATTAGGTAAAAGTTTATCGGAAATTCTCGTAGTAACTAATATTTTAATAAAAAATTTAATTTTTATATTATTAAATTTAATATTTTAATTTATATATTTTTAAAATAGTAATAAATAAAAAAATAATTAACGATGTTAAAAAATAATTTAAATTTTGATAAAATGATAACGTGTTATATGATGCGAAAGTTTAAATTCTATATAGAAAAATGAATCAAACCCAACTTATAACTCAAACTTATTTTTATATAAAATTTAAAATTCGCACCACATGACTTGTTAATATTTTATTCATATTTAAATAATTTTTTAATACAATTAACTACTTTTTTTATTTACTATAATTTTAAAATATACGAATTAAAATATGAAATTTAATATTATAAAATAAATGCTTATTTTATTATAATATAGGTGATTGTTGGTGGACCTTTGCCGAGTTTGTAACTCAATGGCTTCGTACACTCCGTTGTTCGGGGTGACTTCGAAGCCATGGAATCGTTCTCGAGCAAAAGACTAAATATTGTTATAGAGGGCGTATTGTTTTTTTTTGGTACTACAACATATTAGTATTGGTGTATTTTAGTAAATAATTTCAGATTTATCAAATTTTAAATATTTTTAATTTATTTATATGTATGAAAATATTTTTAAATATAAAATAAATAAAATAAAATAAATTTTATATGTAAAATATTTATCAATTATATATAATCTTCTAAAAAAACTTAATCAAATATAAAAAGATCAATATTAGTTTAAGTAGTAAGACTAAAATTTTTTAATGATTATTAAATTTACGAGTAATTATATCTAATATTTATCAAATTCAAAATTAATATCAATCTAATTTTTTTATAAATTTATGTTATGTACTAACCGAACGATTGAAACAAGCTATACCTATATAAATTAATACCAAAGTCAAAATAAAATTAACTAGTATCGATATCATTGAGTTTAAAATTAATACGATCGATATCGAGACTAAATTGAGTCAGAGCGATCAAATATTGGTTAAGCAAACAAGTCTTCGGCATATACATTACGTTCTACAACATGCGTCCCAGCTCCTAGTCACTCATGTAAGTCCCTAAAACCCTAAAAAATTTCATTAATTATCTCTTATTTTGAAATTTATATTGGATTTTTTAATATTTTCCACCTTTCACATGAAAAATCACGTGGAGTATGTAGATATTCTATTTTATTCAGGTCAACGTTTAAAGTATCAAAAGTTATTCTTAAGTAAGATAAAGTTATAAATTATTTAATTTAAGATAAAAAAAATTATAAAGAATATACATTAAATAAAATAAAATCTACGTGCATATTTAATTATTTTATTTGAGCTTATTTTATTTAATTATATTAGGTCATAAATTATTTAATTTAAAATCAAGCTTTAATAAATATAACTTAGATAAAATAAAGCTCACGTGCATATTTAATTATTTTATTTATGCCTATTTTATTTAATTATATTAGATCATAAATTATTTAATTTAATACCAAGCATTATAAAAAATATATATTAGAAAAAAGAGAGTCCACATGCATATTTAATTATTTTATTTGGGCTTGTTTTATTTAATTATATTGGACGATAAATTAAATAATTTAAGACCAAACGCTATAAATAATATATATTAGATAAAATAGAGCCTATATGCATATTTAATTATTTTACTTAGGCTGATATTGCGTCTTGAATTACTTAATTTAAGACCAAGCTTTATAAAAAATTATCCATCAAATACAATAGAGCCCATATGCATATTTAATTATTTTATTCGGGTCTATGTTATTTAATTGTATTGGATCAACTTTTAAAATATTTTAAAACTCTTGATGAGCCTTACTAAAATTATTTTGATTCAATATATCGATTATTTGAATTAATTTTGGTCGATTGAGTTAAGTTAATGATTTTTTTAAGGACCAAATTAATTTGATGGTGGGATAATTTCATGGCAAAAAAGTAATTTTTAAAAGGTATTTTAGAACTTTGATGATTAATTGGTACTAAGTATTAATACCCGAACTAATTAAAATTTGAACATATATTCTAATATACTATAACTCATCATTTTAATAAGATAATATACAAAATTAACCTCTCACTCTTTAAGTTTTTTAGCTTTAGCCCACCACCCTTTATAAGAACATTTGATGCTTTACCTAAAAAGAAAAATGGAGAGCTAAAAAAAAAAGGAATATCAGCCACCTAAAAAAAAAAAAAAATCACAACCTCACTTTCCCACTCGACACTTTCATGAGACCAAGGAAAGAAATTCTCTCACGGCACTAGCAAACAAGTGGTGCTCACGTCACATCAAGAATAGGAGCAATATCATAGTGCATTTAGGGAAACAAACAAAGAAAGCTTGGTCAAGCTTGGCGGCTGGAAAGAAAGAAATATCAAGAGATTCGGTATTTGCTCCATGTCCCTGCTATGGCATGTTATTACATGTTTGTCTAGCACATTTCTGATGTTACTCATTCCATTGTTGGTATTTTAAGTGTGATTTATGTATTTAAGTGCCATATTTTGAATGCTTAAGC
The DNA here is from genome assembly GCA_038381775.1 of Adansonia rubrostipa. NCBI lineage: Eukaryota > Viridiplantae > Streptophyta > Magnoliopsida > Malvales > Malvaceae > Adansonia > Adansonia rubrostipa. The sequence goes on from JBBYHM010000025.1 coordinate 16,703,380, forward strand.
ATGCCTTGAATGATTAATGCCTCGTTTGTTTGTTGAGTTCATAACATGTTCGTGACAATGTTTGTTTGATGTGGGCTAAAATATGATTTTGCAAAACAATGTTGAGTAAAGTCTACATTAATCTTAATCAATAGAGATTAGTATAGATTTAATATTTTTAATATATTGGTTCTCTAATCTTGGGAATATATCGTATAAATGTTTGGGATCACGGCCTAATTAGGCCAAATAAATTCTATTTTTAATAAAAAATTAAAAATATTTTTAAGTGCTTAATTTAAGTTTTATTTTGAGCCTACCATGAATTTTGACATGGATAACAAACAGTTCGGCAGCCCACTCTAAGAGAGCTAGATTGGTCTGTTAATTCACTGCCGTAGACCTCAATAATTGGACATTCGCATGTCCGACGCATTAGCAAGCGAGCACAAAAGCCTTAACCCGAATAAACCTCTATTTTAGTACTGGCAACACAGTGACCTAAATTGAAAAATTATTTTTGGACTCCAAAAGATTTTTTTGGACATTTCTACCATATTTCCTTGAAAGAACTTCAAATTACCTTTGCAATGATACCTTGTTTGCCCCTGGATCATTCCAAAAATGAGAGTTATCATTTTTCAAGTCTTCGCTGTGTGGAACCCCTAGAATCAGCAATCCACATTCTGTTTGGGTAATTTTGACCAAACCAATGATTTCTCTAGATTTTTTAAACATTTTTCCTGGGTTTATAAAATTTCTTTTCTAAAAAGGTATCGCTTGCAATTTAATGATTTTAAATGAGTCTAGGATGATTTTCCAAAGTTCACTTCTACTATTTCTCTACATTTACTGTCAGCATTAACTTAGACTTGGTTTCAAAAATTAATTTCGCTTAGAAAGTGATTTTCTAGGATTTTTGTAAAAATAATCCTCATTGAGCTACTTTTCCAACGGTACTTCGTTCGCTGTTAGAAACCATCAGACTAAACCGGAATAAATTTGGAAAGGTGGAAAACGTGATGTTGTCTCCTAATTTTGCAAAACTTGGGAAAATTGCATGAATCAATATTTTGAGTCATTCAAATGACTTGAAATATATTCAATGATTTTTCCTAATGGAGTCTTGACTCAAAATGTAGGTCCTTTAGGCTTGGATCAAAACTCAAAATTATTTTCAAAATTAATTTTCATTCTCTATTTATTTTCCATCTTAAAATTTATTTTCTTTAAAAATCTCAAAAATTTCGATTTTAAAAAATTACTTAACTTATTTCTTGCTGAGGGGATACTCTAATCCTGCTTTTTCAAAGGGATTCTCCAATCCCACTTTTTCGATAGGATTTTCCAACCTTCTTTTCTCCGAGGGTATATTCCAACCCCGTTTTTCCAAAATATATCAATAATCAAAGTTTTCTCTCCTCCGGGTTTCCTTGGACCTTTTATCTCCTTTTCTATGCCTAAGACGGCCTTTAATTCTAAACACGTATCAAAATTATCAATTCAGTTATTCTTCAATAACCAAATTCAATTACGAGATACATCCTGACTATCCCTCCTTTTTGTTTCCATTTATTCATCTTTAATGCGATTTTTATTATGTTCTTTTGTGCCTTACTAATTTATTTCTCTTCTTAATGGTGACTTACATTAATTTTTTCAAAAACTCGAATTTCATTAAACCCGAAGCAATGTTCTACGTCAGTATCCCTCTAGTGTTTAATATAGAATATTTTCTTCTGAATCAATCCGGACCTCATTTTAATGAATCTTTTATGTTTATCCTCCTTCCTGGGTTGCATAGAGAGATATTAATTAAACTTTTATAAAAAAAAAAGTTAGATATAATATTTTAAAAATTTGCATTCATAGTAAGGGGATTGCACATAAATAACGATCGCATGAAAATCTGACGAAAACTAAACTTCGACAATTTATGGCTAGATGGTACTAATTTTAGGCATTATGGGCATGCTAATCGACTCCGAAACCCTAAAAGATAAACTCGGATTTATGCAGTCCGTAAAATTAGTGTTGCGAGTTTCATAACTCAGAACCACCTGTTTTAATAAGTATCCAATCATACCTAGCCTAAAATGGTCGATGGCGACTTTAAGTCCTGGCATTTCATAATGGCCATCCAAGTCGGTTAGATGAGTGATTCATCTGACAGTCTTTCCTTCAACTTTCACCTTATCATGCCTAATCCAAATCTCGATGAAAAGATGATACAAAGATAGGCCCTACCTCTATTTCATTGTTTTAATTCATAGCACGCCACAAGGAAGGCACGTCTCGATAGAGTACTTAACAAAAAGATTAAAAGAGCTCAGTCCATCTTTCTACGTATCATATGCAAAGTTAAAGCCTTTTTTTTGGCTAATTAATTGATTACTACTTTCATTAATTAAAATTTTAGGAAAATTTTTGTATGACATAATAGTATCGTTTAAGGGGTAACGATGTGAAACGTTTGAATGCCTCTTGGTGTCGAACTAAGAATTGATTTTTTCATTAATTCTCAGCCAAATTGTTTTTTGCTTTTCTTCTCGAATGGAAAATAACAATTCTAAAATGCCTATTTTGAAAGAGGAAAAATAATTGGGGTTGGTGTTTCATCATAGGGATTACAATGCTTGCTTGCAATTATCTTTATCTTGGGCTATTTGACAGTGAAGTAGAAGCTGTAAGGTTCTAACGATCATGAATTACACTCTACCTGATACTGAATTTATTACCTTGAATTGTCAACCTCGATAGGGTTCAATCCAACATTCGTCTACCTTTTGATTTTTCTAGATATCAGGGCTTATGACAAGACTGCTATCAAATGTAATGGAAGGGAGGCAGTCATCAACTTTGACTCGAGTGCATATGAAGGTGAAATAATCATTGGTACCAGTAATGAAGGTATTATCTGTTACTGATTGCTTCTTATTCTGTGTCTACATTGTTCTAAATAATCTTCTAATCGAGGTTACTTGCCTGATAAGAACTTTTTGTAATATGTCTGTTATTAACTTGTGTTTAAATGTTGTTTTAATGCAGGTAATACTCACAACCTTGATATGAATTTGGGGATATCTCCCCCAGTTGGCAAGGGTTCCAAGGAAAACGAGAGGCATCTCCATTTCCATTTTGGCCTTTCTGACGTAAATGGCAGGAAGAGTTTGAAGGTAACTTTTGAATGGAATTATTCTAATATTCTTGTGTGCATTTTAAACTTAGGTGTTGGATGATAACTGTTATGATGTTTTTTTGTGCATTTTAAGGGAGTTTGTTTTGAAGAAGATGAACTATGGCACAACATTTGGGAAGAGAGTGTAATGTTCAGCTCAGGCTCCACAACCATCACTGGTATGGCCAAGATGAGCTTTTCCAGAGCCTGCAAGACTTAGGATGACCCCAAGCCTATCTCCATCGTTGGTTCAACTAGTTCCATTGGAACTTAGGTAAAAAGTGGGAAAGAGAAAAGCATTTGACTTCTACATACTAAAAGTAATCTTTTAGCCTTTTGCCATTGAACTATTTGGCTGTGTGTTCGTGTCCCCTTTTGCTCTAATTCAGGTTTTCATTTTTTTGTTTGGCTCTTGATCAAGTTATTTAGAATCCTAATTTGGTGTTTTATAGACTTTGTACATAGTGGCAAAAAATCCAAACAAATTCAAAGTTGTGAGGCTTGCTGCTGGTTCAGATATAACCCTTCTCGCTAATCAGGTAATTGTTTTGTTTTCCTAGAGTTATGGAAAATCGTAATGTAATAGTTTTCCCAAATTCCAATAAGGACCATTTGGAGATGTCAAACTTGCACTTTGTGTAACTCGATTCATGGACTAACATGAATATGATGTCATAATTCACCGGTACTTTAGCTTTATGTGGTTGTGTAATATAATCTCATATAAAGTGGTTTCTTTGGATGCTTAAAAATGATAATCCCTTTATACAAGGTAAAAGGTGTACAACATGAATTGGGTTTTCCTATAAATGAATAGGCTATAGAAACTTTGAGGGCTGATGATTTTTTTGCATGTTATAGGTGAAGACATTCAAACCTCAACTGGTAGCTATTAAAAATGAGTTTTTGGTAAATTAACTCGAAGAAGCTTTGTCTGATATGAAACAAAAGCTTGAGATTATTCCTGAAGAATGAAGAGTTATTGAGGTAGCTTATCATTTAGTTCATTGTTTCTTTTATTTAACCATGTAAAGCCATTTTCATTGTTAGGCAGTTAAGTTTAAAATTTTTTCTAGGTTGCTCGCCATCCAAATGCTATTAGCGTAGTTACAAGAATGGTAGGTTGTGCAAGGTTAAAGGTGCTGAGTGATCTTTTAACTTTTGCCCTCCCTTTAGTCATGTTCCACATGTACCCTTTGCAACCCTGTAAATCATAGCATTTAGGGGCTTCCTATAAAGGCTGTATGTAAGAATTCTTAGTTTAGTTTTATTGTAATATTCAATCTAAAAGACTGAATGCAGTTTAAACTAATTTAAAGAAGAAGAGTATATGTTTAGCAAAATTTTGAACTTGTGATGGATTACAGTACTTGTTTGTTTGCAGATCACAGAGAATCATTTGTAGATATATTTTTGCTTCTTCTAACTATTGCTTCCTTCACATCCACTTAACAAAGTTTATTGAAGATATTATGAATAAATCATAGTTAATTAACTATTAAGATTTTGATAGCTATGAGAGTTTAGTTAGTAAAAAAATCAAGACTTTGATAATAGAATTTTAAGTTAATTAAATATATATATATATATGTAATTTGATATATTCGTTCATATATAATATATGTTTTATTAAAAAAATTGAAAATGAGCATTGCAAGTATATTTGAAAATAAACGGTAAACTAATATACTGAAACCACTAATATAAATACGTATTAATATAAAAAAACCGATATGCCATTAATATGTTTTTTAATATGCATTTAAGAGAGGAAATAGTGTTAATGAGACATATAGTACACATAATTTTTAAGTTAGATTTTTATATATTTATAAAACATGATGGATGGAATGAGAACATATTCCCTTTGTTGCTGAAAGTTGATTGTTTATTTTTAAGTTATGACTTGGAAATACATCCATAGCTTTAAATCATTATTCAATTTGGCATCAAGTGAAGTTTTATGAGAAAATAAAGAATGGAAATATAAGTAAAAAATAGGACCAAAACTTGGATTGAGAAAATCTAAACCAAATCTAAATTCATTTTCTTTTTTCTTTTAATATTTTGCAAGGAAAACACCTTTCTGGAAAATACTTTCGCAAGAATACTTCGTCGAAAAACACTTTAACTGAAAACATCTTGACAAAAATACTTCGTTAAGAAACATTTCATCTAAAAGCACATCGACGGAAAACACTTTGCCAAGAAACATTTCATCGAAACATCTTGCTGAAATACACTTTCATGAGAACACTTCATCAAAAAACACTTCACCAAGAAACATATCATCGGACAACACCTCTGTGGAAAATACTTTGCCAATGAACACTTTACTGAAAACATCTAGACAAAAGCACTTCACCAAAAAGCATTTCATTGAAAAAACACTTTGACGGAAAATATTTTGCTAAGAAACACTTTGTCAGAAAAACACCTCAATGGAAAAAACTTCAACAGAAACCACCTTGCCGAAATACACCTCGACGGAAACACCTTGCCAAGAAACACTTTGCTGAAAAACACTTCAACGGAAACTATCTTGCCAGAAAAATAATTTATCTAAAAACACTTTGATAAAAAACATCTCACCGGAGAACACCTCATCAAGAAACACTGCGTCGAAAAGATACCTTGCTAGAAAACACTTTCACTAGAACAAATTGTCAAAAAACACTTAGCCGAACAACATTTCAACTAAAAACATCTTTGCAAAAAAACTTTACTGAAAAAACATTTCATCAAGGAATATTTCTTCAGAAAACACCTCAACGGAAACATTTCACCAAGAAACATTTCGACTGAAAACATCTTGATGAATACACTTCAACGGAAAACATTTTTTCTAAAAATACCTAACGGAACACACTTCGATGAAAATCACTTAACTGAAATACACTTTGATAGAAAAACACTTCATTTGAAAACACATCGACAGAAAAACATTTTGCCTCAAAACACCTCGCCATAAAACATTTTACGGAGAAACACTTCATCAAAAAACACTTCAATAGAAAATACTTCACCAAAAAACACTTTGACATAAAACATTTTGGCAAAAAACACTTTGCTGAGAAAGATTTCATCAGAAAACACCTTAACAGAAAATATTTTGCCAAGAAACACTTTGATTGAAAATATCTTGACAAAAACACTTTGCCTAAAAACACTTTGTCAAAAAACTCCTCGTTGGAAAACACTGCAATGGAAACCACTTTGCCAAATGCACCTCGATAGGAAAAACTTTGCCAAGAAAAACTTCACCAAAAAACACTTCAACGGAAACCACCTTGCTAGAAAACACTTTGTGTAAAAGTACTTCGACAAAAAATATCTCACTGAAAAATATTTTGTCGAAAAAATACTTTATCGGTAAGCATCTCAATGGCTCTTTTGCTAATGCCTGCGGAGTAGCAGAAGCCATTTTGCTCATGCTATTGATTTTCTTAGTTATTGTTGGGTAGAAAATTTAATTTTTTTTAAAAAAATTATATATATGTGTTTGATCCGTGGTTTTATGGATTCTTATATTTCAATATGACTAGTATCAAATTTAAACGGTAATTAGACATCATTTTAAGTGCAATAATCTCTTTGGCAATTTTTTTTAATTTAGTTTGAAAAAAATGATGTTACTAAGTTCTATGAGGATATAGTCTTAAAGGCACAATGGTTCTCTGCAGATATGTTAAATTCTAGCTTAAATTTGAAAAATTCAATCAATTGGTCTAAATTTAAATTTAACTCAATCCCATTAAACCAGAAAAAGTCAATAACTCAAAATCGATCATCATGAACAAAAAAATGACTTGAATTTGAAATGATCCAAATTCAAAATAGCTCAAACATTAAATAGCCAGAGCTCTAAATGATCGAAATCCGAATTGACCCGAAATAATTTAACTCAAAATAAACAAACCCATTAAACCTGAATGTTGAGCCTAATTGACCCAAACTAATTTACTCGAGTGTCAAACCTAATTAACCCAAATGAAACCAAAATGATCCAAACTTAAAAATTTAAAAACATAACATGTCCAAACTCGAATTTCTTGATCTGACCCAAAAACCAATACGACCTGCCAAATTGATAGGTCTATTTCACTATGATCCATATAACTGTTGTAACTCTACTTCAATGGCATAAGTGGACTTGAAATTCTGCATTATAGTATCATGGACATGCATGGGCTTGAATGCATATAGTTAAACTAAGCTGTGTCTTGATTCCCATTTGCGTCATCCATGTCACCGAAATTAGTTTGTTTGCCTCTCTTTGAAGTTGTCGGACTTTTTTGAAGGTGGCATAAGCTCATGCGGGGTATGTTTTGCTCTGCTCTCATCTTTGCATTTTGGTTTACCTCTTTGCAAAGCTAGCTCGGCTACTGCTTATTTAATTCACTTTGTACCATTCAATCTTGACAAATGCAATATGTATATTTCTTAAATATCATAAAATTTATTAGTATTTTAATTTCATTTCAAAGTTTCAACTCTCAAGTTTGTCTCTTTTGCATGACAGAGACACCCTTTTTCTTTCCATTAAATAAATAATTCTACTATTACTATATTTGTCCATATTTGAGATATTTGTTTAAATCCGAAGCTTATCCAATATTTGATTTGAGAGAGTTTAGATAAAATTATTAAAATTTAAAATTAATTTAAGCAAAAAAAAAAAACTTTAGCTTCAACATTTACGTTTTAACCTCATCTTGCTCATTTTTAATTATATAATATATTTATATATTTATATATTATATAATTGATGTCATAAAACGTTATTGAAAAATAATATAATAAAAATAAATTTATAATATTATAATGTAAATAGTCAAATATATATTACATGATTTATGTTTTTTAAAAATAAGGATGGCAATAAATAATGCGGATTCAAATGTCTGCAATTATTCGATCTATTTTTTGTGAATTCATATATTATAATTATTATCTACAGCAGATTTAAAGCGGATGCTGATATGAACCCTAGGATAAACATTATCCAAATTTATATTACACATGTAGATATCCAAATCCGCTATTCAAATCAACTTTTTAAAAATGTTGAAAATTTATACTTCATGTAAGAATTGAACTCTGACCTATCGAATTTGAATTCTTTCATGGATATGGATATCCGGTGGATAATGTTATTTAATTTGGATTCGGATTTGGATAGTAATGTGCAAATTTATTGCGAATAATAAATGGATTTTGATTTTAAAACAGTTTTGCCAATTCAGATTCGGATATTACAAAAATTACAGATATCTAATCCATTGCTAAAATATATATTTTTAATTTTTTACTAAAAATTATACGAGCATGACAAGTTTAGAATATTTATTTGCAAATATTTAAAATTAAACAAAATTCAAAACCTAAATTATAGAATTTGATTGAATTTAGATAAACAAACTTTATAGCTTTTTTTGTCCAAACCCAAGTCAGATCCAACCAAAAAATTTTAATTACTTTTAAATATTAGTAAAAAAAAAAATTAAAAATTATTTATATTAATATTAATATATTTTATAATTAAATTTAAATAATAAATATTTTTATTATTAAATTATAGATCAAAGTAAAAATATATATCTGAGGTCTAACTCGGGACTCTGCAAACATGAATAAGGCCCGGTCCAAATAAGGCCATTGTTCATTACGTTTGGGGCAAAAACCCCAAACGTGCTGAACTTACCATTTGGTAGCCATGGCACTAGCACGATGCACAGGGTTTCACTCTGCTGGTGCCATTTTTTCCACAGCTCTTGTGGGCTAAGGGAGGGCATCTTGTAGGAACATGTTTATCCCTTCCAAATTTTTTTACTTAAAAAATAAAATTCAATATAATATAATTAATAAATATATTATTGATAGAGACATATTTTATTAACATATAATTAATATGGTTAATTAAAAATAAGTAATATTTATTTTTTAATTTTATTAATCTATTTTTAAACATAAATTAATTTCAATAATTTTAATTATTATTATTATTTAACATAAATATTTTATATATTTTATTATTCAATATAAATATAATTTTAATAATTTTAATTATTTATTATATAAATTTACATTTTAATTAATGTCCTTAATAGTTATTCTTTTTATTATAATTTATTTAACTGCTATAACTGCGTTTGAATTTAAAGATATATTTTATTACTAATTTTAATCTTACTGTTAAAGTATCCAATTTCGTTGCCACCATTATTGTTAACCTCACTAGATTCAATCTCAATGCTCATCTAAATGGACTTTAAGTCACTCTAAAGGCAGTTGAATCCGGGTTAGGCTCTTATCCATTTTTTTTAATATATTTATTAACACCATTCATATATATATATATATATGATTCATTTATGAATTGTTAAAGTCAAAGTAAAGTTAAATTTTTGGATATTGATTGAAATTGTATTCGATAATACTTGATGAAAAAATAATAAAGTAAAGCCCAGCTCGTTGAATCTAACGCAAAGACTTGCCGATTCATATATTTTTATTACATTCATATATTTTATTATATTATAATATTTTTTAAAATATTTTTTATTTATAAAAATTTTAATACATCAATAATTCATATTAAAAATTTTAATATATATATTTATGTTTTATTTCATTATTTTACATATATATTATATTTATATTATTATATTTACAACCATCGGGTCCCACACATAAAAACTTCTACCTGCTACTGAAAAAGAAACGAAATCTCTTACAAAAAAGTACTAAAAAAAAACTGAAGGTAAGTATTAAGATCTGCGAGTGAGCGTAGGAAATAACGTTTGTCGTGTTCTTGTCTTCATCAGTCACCCACCCCACCTTCCTCCGGTTCTCTCTTAATAGTTTCTATGCCCAGACCCCCCAAGCTAATTTCATAGTCAAAGTGTTTAATAGCCAGAAAACTCAATCAATCTACCTTATTCAATAATGGAGAAGCAGATACAACAACAGCAACAACAACAACAATATAACCAAGAACAAGATAAGCAGCAACGTCAAAAGCATCAACAAGAAGAAAAAGAAGAAGAAGAAGAAGAAGAACAGACAAAACAACATCAAGAACAACAGAAGCATCACAAAGAAGAGAAACAGCTAGTAAAAGAGCTAGAAAAACAAGAAGAAGGAGATGCAGAAAATAAGCAAAACCAGACAGTTTCACAGTTTCCATTAAGCAGGAGGTCAACACCACAAAGGGCTATTATCCCAAAAGCTCAATCTCCACCATCATCTTATAAGTCCCCCGTTGATTCTCCACTTTCATCTAATCATTCTTCTTCTCTCAGCCACGGCTTCTCTCCACCACCACCACCAACAAAAACAACATCTCAACCTTCTGAACCCAACTCCAAGCCACCAACACCACCTGTGGCAGTTTCCAAGGCGGAGTTCGCATCTACAGATCAGTCAACTACTACTACTGTTGAAGTTGAAGAGCAGACACAAAAACTTGGTTCTGCTAGTGGTAAAAGACTGAGGCATGATTTGTCCATATTAAGAAGACCCAAGAGAGATAAGATGGTGAAAAAAGCTTTGTTGGGGTTTAGGATTTCTGGGTTTGTTTTTTGTTTGGTTTCTTTCTCAGTTTTAGCTGCTGATAGAGATCAAGGTTGGGCTCTTGATTCTTTCTACCGCTACAAAGAGTTCAGGTTTAGTTGCCTTTTTTCCCCTTTCTTCTTTGTTTTTCAGATTGTTCTTAATTGAAATGAGCTTTGATACAACTGTTGGGCATTATCAATTTAACTCGGCTTAATCATGTTTATTGTTTTAACTGTTCATATCAAATCTGTTGTTCAGTGTTTCATTCTCTCTCTTTATATATATATATATATATATATATATTATCTACAATGCTGTTTACTGGATTGCAGGTTCTGTCTGGCAGTGAATGTGATCGGATTTGTATACTCTGGGATTCAGGCATGTGATCTTGCCTTCCAATTGACCTCCGGAAAACAGAAGTCCCGGAGTCATTTCCGGTGTTACTTAGATTTCGTTTTGGATCAGGTAATTCTTCTTTAGACTAAAGTCTCTTTCTAAGTTCATCATATATTCAGAGCATAATTTACCATATTCATGTTTGGGATACAAGTTATATTGCTTCGGTTTTTTATTTTTTTTGAAATGCCCAAGTTTAACGCATAACCGGACATTAACATAGAGATATAATCTTTTAAAAACTATTCAAATACATAAAAATCTTAAAAAATAATAATAAAACTTGAACATATCTGGACTCAAGTCTCAGTAACTTAAGAAAAAAGTTCTTAAAAAAAAAATGCCAAGTCTGAGTCATACAAGGCTAAAGTTTAAGCAAACACCTAATTCTGGGATGGCTTAAATGAGATAATTTAGGGGACCACAGCCTATAAAGGTGGGTGGTGCATGACACCAATGGCCGGTTTATAGCAATCACCAATTTCTTGCAATTAGACACACAATTGGTGTTGTTTTTATCTTCCTATGACTCCGCCTAGGCGTTGTTTCACCGAGAAACAATGTTATTCGGATTTAGGTATCTGTCTCACATAGGTATTTTTAATTTTTTAAAAAGTATTTATATGTATTAATGTGACATACTCATGCTCGAAAATGTGTTGGATACAGATACTTAAAAAATGAATAGTCGAAGCTACATAACTAAGAAGTGCTTTAAGTTGGAATATATTAGTTGGACCAGTTAGTTGTTGGAAAACTTTTTGATGAACCTTTTAACAAGCCTTTTCTCTGTGATAATGGTTGCCTTCTCTTTTACAATTTGTTTCCTGCATAACATATTGTGGCTACTGACCTCGAAAAAAGTTGGTTCTTTTTCAAAGTGGAGAATTTGGGTTAAACTTTTGCAGTGTCAAAATGCTTAATTTGCAAGCAATACTTGTAAAATCTATAGAGGGCGTCTAAAGTGACACATAAGCTCCCACCTATGTTATACCGGGACTTAAAATATGAGTGTTGGATATTGGTATGAGTCTAATGCATGTATACTCGATTTTTATAATTTTTTTATATATTTAGAGAATTACACTCTCATAGTCATGTTTGAATATGCGTCGGATAAGATATTTTAAATATCAATAACAGGTGAGTCGAGCTAATAAGCAAAGCTAATACGATGAGCTGAGCTTTTGCCTTTTGTTCTATCATGATAAGGTAGCAGGCACAAAACAGACAAGGTGCTTTGTAAATTTTTTTTTTTTTTTTGCTTTCTTCTGGCATCGTTTCTTAAACAACCCTTTATGGCTAAGATACTAGATTCTTTACCCACCAATGTCATTATGCTGGAGTTTGAAACTTGGCTTAATTAGTTTGTATAGTCATCTTTAAGAGATGACATCTAGTAAGTCTAGGATTTGAATCACAGTATTTGCAACTTTTTCCTTATCCCAGGTCATAGTGTCCTTAGAACCGGTTTTTCTTGGTATCGACATGATTAATATATTTGTTTGCTGAAGCTCTTAACCAGTGAAAACGCTGAACCATTTGTTTGATTCGGCAGATGCTGGCTTATCTTCTCATATCAGCATCATCTGCAGCCGCTGTTCGAGTTGATGACTGGGAATCCAATTGGGGCAAAGACAAGTTCCCGGAGATGGCAAGGGCCTCCATGGCGTTGTCCCTGGTAGCATTTATTGCCTTAGCTTTAAGCTCACTTGTATCTGGTTATGCTCTCTGTAATTTTAAATCTATGTAGCCAATAATACCTTCTAGGATCCACATATTAAATTGCTTTGAGAAGAACAATACGTACTGGAACCAGGTTGTAGAAATCCAGGTTTGGAACAGTATTGAAGCATTGAGTTGTGTACAGAAATTTAACCTTGTTAGACTATATACGTTAAATATAAATTTTAAATATGAATATTTAAAAAAAAATTGAAGAATAGGAGTTTAAGGTTGTTGGTTTCATTTAAACTTAGTATGAAACGAAGATGTCGAATGATTTCAGCAGGTGTGGTTAGCAGATTTTTCTGAATTTACTGCCGCTTTTTGGCTATTGTATATTAAATTTTGAGATCTGAGTTATCTGAGGCTTAGTCAGATGAATAATTTTTTATTCTGCCATAGTGTAAAACTATGACTGACGTAATAGCCTAGATTTTAGTAGCATGTTCAGCATGAATATTATGGCCATTATTTTGATGCAAACATTTAATAAATATAAAAACAATATAATAAATATGGTATCTTTAATTTAAATTTAAATACGATTACTATATATATTAACTTCATGTTAAGATTTGATATATTTAATTATTTATATGATATTTATATTTATATAATTAATATAAATAAATACGAAATATAATATGAACGCAATAATAGGTGGGCTCATTAAGATTGGTCTGCCGTGCCATGTCCAGATCCAAGTACCTATATTAGGCCCGTCTCATTGATCATAAGGAGTGCTAGGTTAAATTCACTATAAAAGGGCATTTAACTGAAAACTTACTTGGTATTTGAAAAAAATTGAATAAAATTATTAGATTTAAAAAAAAAAATCTATTTTAAAAATAAACAAGGTCGCATTTTTTCTCGTGTCTAATTTAATTTATTTTTTACTATTAATAATATAAATACTTAAAAAATCGATCATTTTATATAAAAATTTAAACGGACTCGAGATTAGCCCATTTTGCAATAAGTATCCTTTGTTCCGCTTAGCAGACTTTGACATATAAATGAAAGTTGGACATAAAATTTTGTTAATGTTTGAGCCAGATCAGACTTGAAATCTTTGGGCCTACATGATATCCTTCTTGGAGAGATTAGTTTTAACTAGATATGTCAATTAGGTGATCAGATTAATTTTAAGTTGAATTAATTTAATTTTTTAAACATTAGATTATTTTAGTTTAGATTTTTTTTGTTTTGAGTCATTTTGGGTTTGGGTCAATTTAGTTTAACACTTGAATTAAAGATGTTTAGCCATTTGGTTATTTGGCTTTGACATTCGAGTTATATGACTTCGGGTCATTTCAAGTTAATTGTTGGGGTAATTTCGGGTTTTGGTCATTTGGAGTTCGGGTTGGTTAGTTTTAAGTTATTCTGAATTCAAATTGTTTCGAGTTCGGATTGGTCGGTTTTAAAGTATTGACTTTTTCTAATCAAATCAGGTTAGGTCGAGTTTAAGCTCAAACAGATAAGTTAAGTTTTTCGAATTCAAATCAAGATAGATCAGTCTAGTTTTAACAATAAGTCATCAATCATGACATCCTGGCATCGTTTTTCTTTTTCCTCGAAGAAGCACAATGATTCTACTAAAATTGTGCAAATTCATTAAAAAAATAAACAGATGTGTCACCTTTTGATCCTAAATTAGATAAATAGTGAGATTTCGTCAATTATATTTAAAAATGATATAAAAAGCATCAATAATTTTATAATTAGCATGTCCATATTAAATATTATAGAAAGCTTAAAAGATGAAGCCAATATATAAATTATAATTTTAAAAAATTGAAATATAATTCAAAAGCTAAATATTTATAATTGAAACAAATAATAACACAAAATTATTGAAAGTGAATATTATATATATATATATATATATATATATATTTATATGTAATCTAAGAGTTGAATATTTATAATTGAAACAAATAACACAAAATTATTATATGTATTAATGATAAATTATTCTATGTATTAACGATATCAAGTAAAGTTTTATCATCTTTAATATGATTTTAATTGAGAGATGTTTAAGGTGAGTAATAATAAAAGGTAAATGCAGTCAATTTCTTTAGTTTAGGTAAAAGCAACACTTATGTATATTTTGAGAAGTAACTTAAATGAATATAAAAATCGAATTTATTTACTCTTTGTCGTCTCCCCGTATTCATATGATATATCTCTCTGTCTCTATATATGCAATAACCATGCCTCAGCAAAATATATACCGATCAAAGGCTTCTGCTTTTTCCTAAAAACATTAATTCGTCAATATTTTCATCATGTAGGGTTTCATTTCCTTTGTTCTTTTGATTGTTCTTCTTACAAGTCTTGGTAACATTTCCCCACATTTTCTTTTCTAATGCTATTTTTTCATCAAGAACAATTT
The DNA here is from genome assembly GCA_038381775.1 of Adansonia rubrostipa. Lineage (NCBI taxonomy): Eukaryota > Viridiplantae > Streptophyta > Magnoliopsida > Malvales > Malvaceae > Adansonia > Adansonia rubrostipa. The sequence goes on from JBBYHM010000025.1 coordinate 16,718,616, forward strand.
TATTTGATTTTAATTCAATATATATATATATATATATATATATTTTTTTTTTTTTTCAGGAAGTGAAACAACAATGGTGGAGGCTAGAACTTGCAACGATTCGTTAGCGATGAACAACTGTAGGGTTAATGCTTGCGGTGCTAAATGTACATCTACTCATGGAGTTAGAGCTGTTGGGAGATGTATTAGCAGTTCTGACTGTCTTTGTTCATATCCTTGTTGGGTTTTTATTATTTCATTTTCATGATCGAATAAAGAAATTTAATGAATAAATAAAAGATAAATTTATCACTATATTATAATTGTCAATTGAATTTTACCGTTATACTTTGATCTAGTTGAATTTTAATATCGTATTTTTTTTTATTTTGGTTGAGTTTTATTTAGATAAGTCAATTGGATGGGTCAAGTTGATTTTGATTAGGAACAATTCGAGTTTTTAAATTTTTAAATTTGGGTCAATCATATTTAACACTCAAATTTATCTAATTCGATTTATTTCGAATTAGAGTAATTTTGAATTCAAATTATTTTTATGTGTCGGTTAGTTGATTTTAGTTTATTAACTTTTCTAACCAAATTATATTAGATCAGATTTGGGTAAAAATTTAAGCGGACTCGAGATTAGCCGATTCTGCCATAAGTACCCCTTGTTCCACTAAGTAGACTTCGACGTAAAAATTAAATCTGGACATAAACTTTTACCAATATTCGAGTCGAATCGGGCTTGACATCTTTGGGCCTATATGATATCTTATTGGAGACATCTGTTTTGACGAGTCATGAATCAATGACATCTTTGCATTGTTTTTCATTTTCCTTGAAAAAGCACAACGATTCTACTAAAATTATTCAAATTCGTAAAAGAAAAAAAAAAGGCCTTTTGGTTCTAAATCAGATAAATAATGAAGTTTCGTCAATTATTTTTAAAACATATTGAACATATCAACCATTTTTTTATTTAATATATTCATGTTAAATATATATATATATATATATCTTAAAACATGGGGTAAATAAATAAATTGTAGATTAAAAAGTTGAAAAGTAATTATTTTGTTCATATAAACGTAATTTAAGAGTTGAATATTTATAATTTAAATAAATGAAATAAAATTGTTTTATGTATTAATAATGACAATTAAAGTTTTATTATCTTTAATATGATTTTAATCGAGAGATATTTAAGATGAATATCAATAAAAAGTAAATGCCTTCAGTTTGGTATAGGTGAAAAAAAACAATTTAATATATATATATATATATATATTGAGAAATAGCTTAAATGAGGAAGTAAATGTTATCAAGTGAAACTTTTTTTATAATATTAAATGAACTTTTTTTGTGATTTTTTTTTATATTTAGGAATTATTAATTTATATATTTGGTGGGTCAAAAAAAAAAACATAAAAGAGAAATTATCTTATGCATTTATCGAGGTTATTATTTTAATACATCAACTGGAGTCAAGACTTCGAAATTTTATTATTAATCGAAATTATTAATTTAATAAAATTTTATTTATTGGGGTTTTACTTAAGTATATAATTATAAGTGGAGACGAGAATTTTTAAACTTATTTCATGAATATGTAAATATATACAATTTCCCGTATTAACACTTAAACTTTGGAATGGAGATAAATTCGGGTTCATTTATCATACCTATATTTAAATAATATGTTAGTCGGAGTAATTTTTTTAAAAGAAAAAAACATAAGCAAAACGTTTTCTCAAAGTAACCATAGGTTTTAAATCTCTTTAACATTTGTAGTTTTTTAACACTTACAATTACGTTTTAATTGCTTAAGTTTTTCAATAACAATTAATGGTTAATAATAAATCTTTTCTTCCGTTGTTTTTCTAAATTAATTATACTATAAATAGAGAAAGCATTCTTTATTTCAAAGCATCTCAATTCAAAAGTTAATTTACTGTTTTATTGGAATCACTATATTTATTTAAAGTTTTTCTCTGGTCTTATAGTTCTAACTAATTAGATAAAGAAAGTGTCAAATTTAGTCGAGCTTGTTATATTCTAAGAATGGAGTGTAATAAAACCTTTTTACACTAATTCTTATCATTGAGAGTGCACTATCGTTTTAAAAGAGTGACATAAGTCCGTGCCTCAGTATTTGCCATCCTATTTTCAATTGTCAGATTTGTGACAATTTGATAAAAGCAAACTAATCCAATAATCCTGTCCAAAAGAAACTCGATAGTAACAAATTAATTCATTAGTTGTATCTAAAAGAAATACATACACATACAAATACACATACACACACATATATATATATATATATATATAATCGTGCCCTAGCAAAATATAGACTCATCTAAGCTCTTCTCCAAAAGGAATTAATTCATCAAAGTTTTCATCAATATTTTTCGGAATGAAGGGGTTCATTTCCTTTGTTCTTTTGACTGTTCTTCTTACAAGTTTTGGTAAATATCCTATCACTTTTGTTTTTCCTAATGCTAGTTTTTGGTCAAGAACAATTTAATTTTATTTACTTCTGAGTTTAATTCAATATTAATACATATATATTTTTTGTTTTCTTCAGGAAGTGAGCCAACAATGGTGGAGGCTGCGACTTGCAACGATCCTTTTGCCGTGAAAAACTGCATTGTTAATGCTTGCGCAGCTAAATGTGCATCTACTCATGGAGATAGAGCTGTTGGGAGATGTACTAGCAGTTCTATATGTCTTTGTTCACATCCTTGTTAGGTTTTTATTACTTTATTTTGACGTTCAAATGAAGAAATAAAATGAATAAATAAAGAATAAATTTATCACTATATTACAATATTCGATTGAATTTTACCATTATATTTTGATCTAGTTGAATTTCATTATCGTATTTTTTATTTTGATTGAGTTTTATTTAGACCAATCAATTGATCGGGTTATTTTCGGATTCGAATCATTTTGGATTCAGATCATTTCGGCTTTGGACATTTCAAGTTCGGATCCATCAAGTTTAACACTTGGATTTATCAAGTTTGAGTTATTCAGGATTTAGCTCATTTTGAGTTTAGGGGGAGTTGGTTTCGGGTTATTGATTTTTTCTCATCAAATCGTATTCGATTGAGTTTAAATTCAAATGAGTTGAACGAGTTTTCCAAATTCAGATCAAAACTGAGAAGTTTAGTTTTATTGCTAAATTTTTTTTTTTTTTGGTGATTTTCATCCCGTAGATAAAAATTGACATTGAAAGAAATTATTATCTATTTTTTTTATGAAATTTCGTAATAACTAAACAATTTTTAATTATTAAATTTGAAATATTTAATTTACACCCTTTTTTAGAGATTACTAATTTTCATGTTTAATTATTTCATTCTAAATTTTTAATTGATTTAATTTAATCTATTACAATCAACAACCTCTTTTCACATATAAATTTAGTTTATGGATTTCTATTTTATTTTATTAATCATAACTTTAATATATCAAGTTAAATATAACCAATATTTTTCATGCTAAACTGTAATTTGAAGACCAATAATGAAATTACAAAAGTATAATAATTCAATAAAAAATTATTTTGTCCTTAATATGGGTAGTTAAAAATAAAAGCCCCTTAAAAGGAAAATTATAATTAGTCTAAACTTTTTTAGTATAAATAACTTTGGTATATATAAGTGTATGACTTAATAATTAGTATTAAGGATTATATATCTATTTAAAATGTTTGGTTCAAGTAATTTTCTTCCAATCAATATATATATATATATATATATATATATATATATATACTTTTAAAAAATGTTATTGATCAACTTCTAATCATTAAAATATTTTCAGTTAATACAAAATTTACTATCCTTGCAAAAAGTTTGTATTATAGTAAAATAAAATATTTTCACTTAATTGAGAAAATTTAAAATCAATTTGAATCATAATATTCGGTTTGATTTCAGTTTAGTTTTATTAAATTTAATTTGGTTTCGGTGAGAGTAATAATTGAATATAACAATTCAGTTTGATTTTCAGTTCATAAGCTAAAAAACCGTAATTATTCAAGTTGAATTAAGTTGTATTCTTAATTAATTTTTAATATTTTATAATATAAAAATAAATATTTTTTTTAAATTTGTGAAAAAATTTTAAAATACTGAAAATATATTTTTTAAAATTTAAAAAACTAGTGAACCAAATTGATTTGAACCAATGGAATTCAATTAGGTTCGATTATATATAATATTCAATTCTATTTCGATTCAATTTTTAAAAAGCTAAAATACTACATATTAATCATAATTTTGTTTTAAATAATCGAACTGAATCATTATCAGCGTTAAATAAAATATTCAAACTTATTTCATGAATTAGAAAATATATACACTTCCCATAATAACAATTAAATTTTGAAATGAAGATCAAAAATCAAATTCATCTACCATTTATGTTCTAATAATTTCAGCAGTATCCATGACTACTCCATACTTCTATAATATATACTAGATCATTGCACACCCACTACGTGAGTAGTTGAATAAAAAATAAGTTAAAAAATATTACTAAGTAGTTATCTAATGAAAAAAGACATAATTATCCTTAAATTTATATTATTATTAATAATTTTAAAATGTTTTTAAGTAATTTGTATGATTCAGTTAGTGTCCAATTAACTTGTGATACAGAATGTTCATTTGCTAGCTCAAAGACATCCATAAAAAAAAATTCTTCAAAATTTTCATAATTGAAGGTTTCATTTCCTTTGTCCCTTTGATTGTTCTTCTTACAAGCTCTGGCAAATTTTCTCTCACTTTTTTTTGTAAGGCTATTTTTTTTCATCAAGAAAAATTTTTATTTTATTTAGATTTTTGGGTTTAATTCAATTATTATATATATATATATATATATATATATATATTTTCAGGAAGTGAACCAACAATGGTGGGGCTAATATTTGCCAAATTAATTTCTTTAATCATGAATTGCAATCCCTAATGTTGCTAAGCAAAATGTTCATTTAGGTATGGAAATAGAGCTGTTGGGAGATGTGTAACCAGTTCTGATTGTGTTTGTGAACATTCTTGTTAAAAGTTTTTATTTAATTTTTCACTATTGAATAAGATTTATGTCTGAATTTAATAAAGAAAAATTAGAGTGTTAATCTGGCTTCGTTTAGAATGGTTTGTTTTAACGTTTTATAAAAAATAATTTAAAAATAAATAATAGTATAATAATTTATTGTTAATTTTTTATAATTTTTTAATAATTTTTTATTTGTGTATTTGCCGTAAGAGTGAAATTTTTATAAAAAATTCTTTTAGAAATATTTAATTTTTCTATATCTTAATGTATTATAATATATATAATCATATGACATGAAAAAAATAGATACATCTGTTAAATTTATTTAAAATAAATTATTTATGTCAAAATTTATAAAATTATATAATTACTTGATTATAATTTAATAGAATACTCTTCCGATGACATGTGCTACAGTAAGAGTTATTTGAATACTGTTAATTAGACATGAAAATTTCAAAAATAAAATGATTATATGAAATAGACATATGAAAAAATAATTAAAATATGACATGGCATAAAAGTAATATGAATACGAAATGAATATACTAACATGTCAAAATCTATAAATTATTAATGTGTCAAACTTTTATAAATATATAATATATATCTTGAATACAATTATGATCGCATTGAAAAATATCACAAACATGACAACACGAGAAAAAAATTGAGAGTTATTTAAATAATGTTATTAGACTTAACAATTTCGAAAGTAATATGATTATATGATACGAATAAAAAATAATTAAAATATGACTAATACAAAAAAATAAATACGATACAAATACACAAATATAACAAAATTTATATAAAACAAATTATTATGGTGCCAAAGTTAATATAAATATATAATATCTAAAATTATAACTTAAAAAATAACATAAATACAATATAAATATATAAAAATTTATAAAAATTACAAAAATAAAAAAAAAATGGGCAGAGGAAGCAATCCCCTTCAGATTTAGGGGTACATTGTACTCATTTCAACGTGTTAGTAGCATCAATATTTCAAAGATTAGAACAGGAAAGTGGAGGAAAATCTGAGTTTGAATTCCTGGAAATCTGATTCTAGTAGCAGCCAATGAGGTCTATCTTGTGGGTGGTAGCCTGATAGGTGGTCCTTAGAAGGGGATCAATTTTTAACCATGAGGCAAAGATGGTGCCACATGCATGGTATATATATGCAAAGATGGTGCTACATGTATGGTATATATCAAACTCCACTGAACCTGAAAGGCTTTCCGGATCTTAAAATTTGGAACTCCCCAACCTGGTCATCCTGGAAAACTTCAAAATCACCAGCAAGGCCATCATGACAGGCAGCAGAAAGTTGCAGGCAATCACTGGCAAATTTATTAGAGAACTGAAATATTTTTATGATGACTTCATTTTGCATAGTAAGTCTCTCTTTATCTGTGTTGAGCTTGTGTTTATAGAAGTTTCTACTGTATCCTAAGCACTACACCAATATAAGCTAGGAAAGAACTTAGCTAAGTTAAATCAATTGCCTTTGATAGAGGCTTTTTTCTTGAACTCTCTCTCTTTCTAAATCTTCTAATTTCCAAAACTTTTTACTTCAATATAAAGAAGGCTGCAATATGTACGAATAAGGGAAGGGATTGCAAATACAGGGATTCTAATCCCAAATCTATTGATGCATATCACTTCTTAAGAATGAATACATACATTAATCGGATTAAATTCTGGATTTAATTTGCACAGCTTCTTGATAATTAATTATTATTTATATTACTCAAACTTAAAAATGAGTGTCAGATGTAGATAAATATTTGATATAGGTATGTTCAATTTTTTTTTTAGCTTTTTCATGTATCTAGAGGATCATTGGAAAGTTATATCCCTATACCAATATTCTAATATGTATCGAACACAGACGTCGAACATAAATATTTTAAGAAAAATGGAATTATGGCTTGCTTCCAAGTTGTTTACTCCATGATAAGGATTGAAGATGTCAAACAGTACTCTTAAGATATGGGCAGATAGCTTTATTCTGAAACAGAAGGAGATATATGATATCATCTTAAAAGCAAGGAGCAATACAAGGTGAGTGATTTAGATGTCTTATCTATAGACTATAACATATGGATTCACAAATTTGTTTCGAATATAGGAGAGAATATTAGAATAGTCATATAATCCAGTTTATTTAGACGTTTACAGGAGCATATTTATACTGGTGCATAGTGCATACATATTTTATATATACCACAAGAAATTGTTTACTAGTACTAATTAATAACTATAACACTAAGGAAATAACCAATATACTTCCTTCTTATTGCTATTATATGTTATGGGATGATATACTTGAAACTCATAATTTTCACTTTGGTTATGATGGCAATGGCATATTTGGAGTTTTTCATGCAGAATCCAAGCACCAACAGTAGTAATCAGACCTTGAGATAGCCAGCATTTCTTCTGGGGACATCCTCTCGAGCTCACTTTGCCTCCCCGACGCGAAGTTGTTTCGATTTTGAGGTTCGGAGGCCAGTGGATATTCTTCTCTCCTATGAACTTGGTTCCTCATCCTCAGGTAAAGCCTCATTGTTGCAACACAGTCCTCGTATGGAACTTGAATGCCATTTTGGATGTCATACCTGAGCATACAAGATGCATCATTCCCTCCATCATTAACTATTATCGATTGATAATGGATATGGATACATGTATATGATCATAGGGAGGAAATAGATGGTCTATAGATAGTTACCCCAGATACGCTTGAGTTAAGTACTTGAGTGAGTTGCTAAGCTTGCTTGTTTTCATTAATGGAGGATATTTTGCAGTATCCCTGTAGGCAAATAAACTTAAAAATATTGAACTATATGCTAAAAAAAATTAACTGAATTCAGCAGGTGGAATATGTAGATAGAAAAGCTGAATCTGCAACTTGAACTCCTAAGAAAACAAGATTGCAAGCAGCATTCCTTGAACTTTAACCTTATCATGATTGCTGGATATTCTACTTGCATTCGATCCAGATCATGATCAAGACCATGACCTACGAGAATCCTGGCTTTTCCACTTTTAGGTGATCGAATTTTCCACATTGGCTCTCCATTGCAAAGGAAGTCTTGAATCCTTCTTTGAACTTGTCTCAATGGCATTGCATCTCTCAAATGTTCTGGTCGAATGCCTGTTGTTTCGTACCTGAAAAGTAGTTCGAACATATGAATTGGTTTATTTGATTCCATATGTTGGTAATTACCAGAATTTTCCCTATTGCCATAGTCTTTAATTCCATCTATGTTACTCATACTTGAGTGTGAGTGTCAATTACGAGTATGAATTTGACTCAGGTATGTTTAATTTTTTAAAATTTTTTAAATGAATCATTAGAAGATCATATTCTGCCCCTTATCCAAATATATGTTGATAACGAGTATTAGAAACGGATATTTCAAAAAAAAAATGGGGAGTTCATTAATAGTTACCTATAGTTTGTAACTGGAAGAGGTGGCTTCACATAACTATGGAAGATCAAATTCTCATTTTCATCAATGATGCAAACCCTAGCACAAAGATCAAATGACCTATCGCTGCCACCACCAACGTATTTGCATGCAAGTGCAACTACTTGCGGGCCTCGGGAAAAACCATTGTCGAAAATCAAGTTATCTCGAAGACCCAAGTTAGCCATGTGAGCCAGTATCCCCTATAACAAGAAATAAAGTATAAAATTAGTACATTTTAAACTCAATTTTCAGGATAGGGAAAAGAAGGCATTATATATAAAGTTGAACTATGCAGTTTTTCAAGGTTAATAAATAGTTTACTCCAGAGAGCTGGCATCTGTCTTGATGAACCCTAAGAGCATAAGGGCTATCAAGGATGGCTAAGCAGAATCTGCACCCTCGGATGTTGAACACATTCTTGCATTCTTGTTTTGGCGATAGATATATGAGGAACAAATTATATATATATATATATATATATATATATATATATATATAGAACTCAAGTGTCAAGGGTCTTTCGAGATATATGAATAATAAATGTGCTAGTAACATTAGTTTTTTATTACTATAATGACCGGATTTGGACATCTTTGCTGCGTCATCGTACGTCTTTGATTTGGGTCATCACCTTCGCGTACGTTTCTTTTCTAAGCACCCGCAGACCCCTTAAAGCTTTGTCACCAAGAGTCATGATTTCCCCGGTTTGAGCCAACAACCTCTCCTTTAAGAGAATTATTTTGCCTACTTGAGTACCAATTGAACTCTCCTAAAATAGAGGTCCTTGTTTCGAATTAAGAGAGATATATCTTTGGGTTAAAAAGCCTTGAGGTTACGTGGGTACCCAAAAAAAAAACAATACTTTTAATATAAATGTAAATTAGGTAACTACCAAATCCAAATAGGTGTGGTGACGCTGGAAGACGTCCAAATCCCAATCATCACAATTACTTACCTATTAAATGTTCCCTTAAAGATTCAAATGACCGGCAATGTTTCTTACAAACTCCACAGGTAGGTTCATGAACTGAATGATACGAAATTCTCATGTGATCAACAAGATGCTCCATTCTGTTGAACTGTCTGAAGCAGGCTGCACATTTGTTCCTGTATATATCACAACATTAATCCATTGATTCACTTATGGCATTAGAATCATTAATACGTATATGTTATAACAATCTTCAAACTGCCATTGTAATTTGTTGTTTATAAAATCTTGTTTACGTCAAGGATTTAAATATCAGCCATAATACGTTCATGACAACATAATCATCATGTTCGCAACTGAAAATACATCAACGGCTGCAATTTAAACCCTTGATTTACATACTCGTGGGTTTCTGGGGGGTGGGTTGGAGCGTGAGATGGAGAGGGAATACCGTAGGCTTTCAGCAGACTCCATAGCTTGTCTATTGATGTTAGCTAGCTGAAGAACTTTAGTGTTTTAGCTTAGAAGGAGTTGAGGAAGGAGGGGCAAGGGAGGCTATTTATATGGGTTAAAGGAAGAAATTTTTTTGACCCACTTGAGCCTATGGGATGATTCTCTAGAGAACTTTACTTGAATATTTGGAGCTTCTTTCTTTCTATGTGATCTTAACCAGAACATTCGTAGTAATCCAGATGCTCGGAGGCCCACTGATCAACTAGAATATTTCCTTCATCAATGTCTCCCATTTCACTCACTTTGTCTGCGGATGCATCACTGCCTGGCATGCTTGAATATTTGTACATATTAATGCGTGTGCGGGCGCACGTGTATATGGTTAACTTTATTTATGCGCTTATAATATCAATTTATCGGGTTTAACTTTCATCCACTGATTCAAAATTTGGATTGAATCAGTCGGTTGAACCAATGAACTAGAAATTAATTAATGGTTTGGTTTAGTATAAATGTTAGAGTCATTTAATAAGTCAATTTTTATAGGATTGATTTAATCATTAAAAATTAACAAAACGTTGGATTAAACTTAGAAAAGTTGGTTTTACTTATAGTTTTTATTTTCTTAAAAATTTTATTTGTAATTAATGAAATTTGAATCTCATATTTGAGTTTTGTATTAAAAACCATATTATTAAACTAAATAGATTAAACCAGTTTGACTTTTAGTTCAAATTTTTTAACTTTGCTTTTATCATCGATTGATAAAGAGATCATAGTTTGAAAAAAAAAAGATGGATTATAGACAATGAGATTCTAATCTTAAATTTCTTTAACTCTGAATGTAAAAATCTATTAAACTAAATTTTGAATTTAAATTTCCTTTATAGAATATTAGAGGTTTTTATGGGTGCATTTTACACAAAGTTAACGAGGCAAAGTAGTGAAATATTATCTCTAAGAAGTCATGTTTTGTTCTTTTTAATTGTTTACTTTCAACTTTTCAAGTAATTTAGTTATTTCACTATGATTAGGGACCTTGAAAATGATTTTACAAACATTGGCCATGGCTCACTTTTTTCCCTTCGGATTTGGTCAAAGATTACGTTCTTTCCAATTGTTTTCTTTTTTCTACCATAAGCATAGGAAGTTCAAAATTTGAACTGGTTTGATTCGATTTGATTATTTTTATTTTTTATTTCATGAATTGAAAATCAATTCGAGTTATATTAAATTATCGAAAATTGAATGAAATAAGAAAAAAAAATTTTTGATTGAATCCAAATAAAAAACTACTATTTCACATTGATTTTTTATGTTCTTGATTTTTTTTATTCAACCCTACTTTATATCATTCATTGAAGTTATCTAATTTCCAACATGTAGATCTTGACCCTCTAGTTGAAACAATCTACCTACCCTTGGGTTTTTTGCTAAAAGAATAACTAGACATGACAAAAATTGGCCTACAAATGCAAATTGATAATGGTTAGTAGACCTTGACTGAGTCGGGCAAAGTCATAGTCCAAAAATTTTAAAATTTTTTATCCAAACCTTGGTTGTTCATATTCGGCTTAACTCGAAAATTCATTTTATTATTTATTTTATTATTAAAATATTAAAATATTAGTTTATAATTGAATTTAAAATAAAATATTATTTTTATTATTACAAAATGAGTTGAATCAAGTTTGACTAATTCAAATTTAAAAAACTCTTATTTTAAACTAAATTCGTATAAATCAAACTTGTTTGTTTGACATTTGGACAGTAAGAATACCAGATTAAAGTTGAAGAATGAAAGAGGTTTGAGTTGAAGAAAAAAAAATTGGAGAATGTTGGCAAAGGCTCACTTTTTGACTGTAAAGGGACCTTTAAGAGATTCCTTCAATGGTGCTTTTTGTAGAAGATACTCAGAGAAAAAAAGAAAGCTTGAAGTAAGTCAAAGAACACTTATTGTCCTTTTTTTTTTCTTTTGCCTTAGTTGACATTTGGTCCATACTTCATACAAACATGCATGGATTTCTTCCCTTTAGCCCATTGCCATCACTCCTTTAAACGTCTCTATTTTAAAAGTCAAAGAAGAACTCTCCCATAAAGAAACGATTATTCTTCTTTTTGACAAAGATAACTAGCTTTTTGTCTACCACAACTTGTCATTTCATAAACTTGAAGTTTAATAAGTTGGTTTATTTTTATATAATTATCTTTATGAAGTGATATTCGATAAATTTAAAATTCAAATATTAAAATTTATTATATTTTTTATTGTTAAACTATGATCTCATGCATACTAAAAAGGTTTTACCATTTGACACTTTTAGAAAATTTTATGCTTAATGATGATTTAACCGCACCGAATATCAAAGAAATTGGTGAGATTTTATCCCAAACAAAACAATTCACTCCGCTCTGGTGGGTAACTGGAGGGGCACACTAAACCCTTAAAAGATGCAAATATTTGATTTTGGTTCATAACATATTATCTTTTCTTGGGGAAAAACAAATTTGTTTTATATAAAATTACACTTCCAAAGATAATAATAGAGGTACTAGAACAAGTAACCATATGGTTTCATTGATGATGCTTAATCAAATGCTCTTCCATTTGAAACATCTTGTTTAGGAATAGCTACTGTTCAGAATAGTTAGTATTAAGAATAGCTCTAATTCATAATAATTTGCGTTCAGAACAACCTAAATTCAAAGCAACTCTAGTTCGAAACAGCTTGCTTTCAAAGCAGCTTTTATTCAAAACAGCTTGTGTTGAGAATGACTCACATTCAAAACAACTTGTTTATGTATTCTCATGAAACAATTTATTCACAGAATAACACTCTCATGGAAAAGACACTTTTACTGAGAAGCAATTAACAGAAGATTTTCCCTTTGATATCACTTTACCAAAATAGAAGAAATGGAAATAACTATGGAATATGGTAGGATTCTTAGGTTAATTTCACCATTGGCATGTTCTGAAGAGCTTGGCTTAGTGGATTAGACATAGTGATAATTAAAAGGTTTTCTCTTACCCTTTCCCTTAAGTATGAGTGCTTCTTCATTTCTTTCAAAATATATAGTGAACCGTTATTCACTATTACTACCAATAATCTAATTCCCATTAAACAAAATATTAATACTTGTAACTGACAACCCTTCATTATACCTCTTAAATTATACAAAGACAATAACTCATATTCCATTAATACAAGTACTCTAATTCTTTTTTTAATAGTCCTATAAATAGGGTTCTCTCAACTTTTAGGACTTTTGGGCATGTATCAGATTTCCTAAGTTTCTCTGCAAGTCACCACTCTTTAATTCTCTTCTTAGCCATACTTAGCTTTACTCTTCCTTACCAATCACCACCTACTAATGCATTTAGTACTTCACGTTCTACTCTAATTTTTCTCTTCGCTTCCCCAACAACATTTTGTTCACTTATTTGCAACGTTTCCTTTCTTCACCAAAAAACCTTATACAAAAGGTGAATAGGGATTCACTTCTTTTTTATATAATTTTTTAAAATTTTTAAATTATTTAGAAACTTTTAATTTTTAATTTTTAATTTTATTAATTTATTTTATTTAAAATTTTTAATTAATTATTTAATATAATAAATCAATTTAAACAATTATATAAAAATTAGTTAATTATTTAAAATATTTAAATAAATATATAAATATATTTACAATTTTAAATATTATATATTATTAAAATATAAGTCAAAAACAATTTATTAATACCTTTTTACGTTCTTAAGATAATTTTCATTCAATCTCACCACCACCGCTACATTTGTATCTAAACAACATGTTTCACCCTCAATTTTAATCCCATCGCTATAGTAACTAATCTCACCATCACTATTATTTTCAATTTCACCTTAACCTATCTTATTTTCCATCCAAACGAAGAGATTAGGTACGGTGAGATTCAAAACAATAGTGATGATGAGATTAGTTATTATAATGATAAAATTGACTATTGTAGTAGTGAAATTAAAATCCATGATGAAATATATATTTAAGATGCAAAAATCGAGGTGGCAGTAAGAGGAAAATGAAAATGATCATAAAGGCATTAACCTAAAAGTGTATTGGTAAATAATTCTTTATATATTTTATAATATTTAAAATTTTAATATAAATTATTTTTATATATCTATTTAAATATTTTAATTATTTAACTATTTATATAAATTTTTTATTATATTAAAAAATAAATAGTTTAAATTTTTAAATTATAAATTAAAAATAAATTAAACATATAAAAATAATAAAAAAGTTAAAAATAATTAATTTAAAATATTTAAAAAAAATTAATTGAAAATTTTTTGAAAATATGATTAAAAAAAATCATTTAAACTTTCACTGAATGGTCCAGTTGCCTTCCAATCTCTAATTAGAGGGGCGGGGAAAGGATCTTAGATTATTGAATGCATCCAAGGACAAAGTCAGCCAATTTTTTTTTTTTTGGGGCGGGGGGGCAAATATAAATATAAAAAGATTAATTTTTTTTAAAATTAATAAGTTGAACTTAATAAACAATGAAAAAATAAATTTATAATATATTTATTTCATGGACCATTAAAAAATAAATATATAATATATTAAAAAAATTTAAAAAAATTTTAAAGGTAAAACTAATAATTATATTTGTCTATAAATTTAATGTATAAAATTAAATCATAAATATAAATAAACATAAATTTTATTTTAAAATTAATTTACTTATATTTAATATATAAATACGTAGGCTCCGTGAAGATTACACTACCATCCGCCCTTGACTGTATCCAAAGTCATTTCTCAAGGTGGATACGATGGAATCTATATTCACTCCAAGAACGTAGAATCTTTCAAAAAAACTGATGTAAATCTGATTCCGGTTTGACATTTTTCCTTTTAGATTTACCTCAATGTCAACTTCTTTCGTCATCTTATAGATATACTTTTGTGATAAAATCAAAGGGTTATATATATTTTTATATATATATATATATATATATGTATATGTATATATCACTTCAAGGAGAAAACAAAAGGTAAAAATTAATATTTTATTCCTTGAGCATTAAAATTGGTTTAAAGAAATTAAAAGAAGTCAATGACCTTCGGTAATAGTGTAACATTCGGTATTTATTTATATATATTTATATATATATATATAAAAGAAAACTTCATTAATATGTACTTAAGAAATATAAGGATTGTATAAAATGTAAGCAGAGAGCATTCCCAAATCCCAAGGTGATTTAGTTTGTTTGTTTTAGATTCACGTAATTAAAGATGAGTTGTTTTAAGTTCAAGTCATTCAATTTTAGTAATTTTTAATCTTAAATTATTTTAGATTTTGATTTTTTTTATTGAGTTGAGCTAATTTAAATATTTTTTGAATTTATATAAAATGTAATTATTTTCGCATACTTTTTAAATTGACTCGGGCTCAAGTTAAGTATTTTATGTGAGTTATTTTGATTTTATGTTATTTTGAATCAAATTTTCTCACATTCATTTTTTTTATTTTTTATTTTTTATTAAATCAAGTATAATCAAGTCGGATTTGATTTTTTTTTCGTGAATCTTTTGATTTAAATTTATTTTTTTACCTCTAATTATGCATTGAGGTTTCCCAATTTTTTCTCAGAATATTGATTTTTCTTGGTAATTAAAGATGAAAATATATCTAATATAACAAAATTATAGGGTTACCATATTGTTAGATAATAAGATATATGATAATATTTTTATTTTATTTGTAAAATTTAAAAATTTATAAATAATTAAGGTAACCTTCAATTTAAAACTACATAAATATTTGAGAAAAGGAAAAAAAAAATCCTTTTCTTCTCTTTGGAGTCTTAGACCAAAGCAAATTACTATATGTGAAGATAATAATAATTTAATTACTATGGCGGTCCATGCTACCTAAAGTCGAAAAATATATGTGGGGAAATGAAAATACTTTCACTTTGAATATAAGTTGGTTAATGTTGGTAGGAGTTACACTTGTTTAAAAATTAGATTATTCGTCATAGTTTAAAGATTCATTTAATATTTGAAAGAATTTGGATATAACTATTAATCTTGAAAAACAGACATGAACATAATAAGAAGCCCATTTTTCTAAACAAGCCAAGTCTTAAAGAAAAAAATGTTAAGCCTAAATCCGACCTAACCAAAATAGGCAAATAGTATATTTTAATACTATATTTTAGTTTTATAGTATAATTATATATTGTATTAATAGTTTGAGTTTTTTTTTTCATTAATAACATGACCCAGTATAAAAATGTTGAGAAAAGATTGTTATCTCAGTAATTTTATTTTAAATCTTTTACCAGATTTTGGGAAATTCTGTTTTTGAATTTTTTAATAGTTGAGTTTATCAGGTTTGATCTTAATCAATAAAATTTTTTTAATTAGTTTTAGATCTACTCATATATATATATATATAGATATATATTGTTAACGTCCTATTTGACTTTAATTCAACCCGAATTATAAATAGATCTAATTGCAACACGACACCCATAATGGTGACAAACACCACCATTGATATGCAAAATGTGTTTATTAAAAAAACAATATATATATATATATATTTATATATATATATATGTATATATATATATTTATATATATGTATATATATACAAAGTGTGGATGGCCATGATTGTGTCTAATCACTAGAGGTGTTCATAGATTAAGTTAGATTTTTACGTAAAATTTTTCATATTTATTGTTCAAATCTGAGTCGGGTTTGGTTCAGTTTAAAAATTTGAATTACTGTTTATAAATAATAAAAAAATAAAAAAATATTTTTATATTAATATATATTTTAGAATTAAATTTAAATAACAATTTTTTTATTATCAAGTTGACTTAAATTAAAAATATATATATTTAAAACCCGATTCATAAATAAATCTACCTATCACTATCATTTATTTATTATCCACTTTGTTAACAAATGTCTTAAAAATATATTTTAAAGTAATTATATAAAAAAAATATCATATACAAAATATCAAAAGTAATGAACAAATTTGTGATTAATTGCATTTAATATAATGTCGTAATTTATATATTAATTAACTTAAAAAAGTGATCTTAAAACTCTAAGTAACAAAACTTATTTATTATAAATACCCATATTTCTTTGCCGATAAAATCTTTCTTGTAATTGGCGTTTGATTTGAATTAAATTGAATTTAAAATAAATTTTTTATAATTTGAATTATTATTTAATTAACAAAAATATTTTATTTAAATTTACTCATAAAAATATATTAAAATAATTTTTTTAGTATTTTAATATAATTTAAATAGTAAAAATAATTTTATATGTACTGTATAGAAATAAAAATTTAAAAATAATATGATTAAAAGAAAAGAATAAAATATATTACGATAATTAAATATAAAATGTTCTTTTAAATAGTTTTTAATTGTTTAAGATTTTCAAACACTTAATTTTTTCATTAAAAATCTTCTAATTAAATGATTTTTTAAATTGAATTATCAAATGTATTGAAAAACTTGAATCATTAAAAATTAAATCAAAGATACCACAAGTATTTCTTTTGTTGAAACATATCATATAACTTGAAAATAAAGAAATTAAATTATATTTAATTAAAGTAATAATTATTTATAAACTATAAGGGAAACACTAATACATTAAAAACATGAAGATAAAACAATGTGAATTCGTTGCTTAACCTTCTTTTCTCTAAACATATATTTATAATGCCTAAAATTATAAAACTCAAAGCTTAATCAAATTGTTCCATGTAATCTATATTATCTAGACTCGGCGGTGAATGTCGGATATGAGTTTGTATCCAACACGGATTTGTTCAATTTTTTTAAGTGTTTTAATATATTTAAAGATTCATATCTCATAATTATATTCGAACATGTGTCAAACATAATGTTAAACATTAATATAAAGAAATAAAGAATCCAGATAATATAACATGTAATGACTCTTAAAAGCTAACATTCGACGGTCAGCAAATTTGCCAAGATTGCTTTTTTTTTTTTTTTGGAGTATTATCATTACATATTTATTTGGTGATGACAAGCATCTTGAATTGGAACAGGTGGATCAGAGAAGGAGCCATTGAGGATTCGGTCTGCAACCCACATATTGGCAGCCTCAGAGTAATGGATACCATCCCAGCTAATGTGTTTTGATGGATGATCGCATGGATTTCCATAAACTGTTCCATTCACTATAGCTTTTTTCCCACAATTTATGTGGTATCCATAATAGCTTCCGCAGCAAAAATTAACTGGATCAACGAAACCTGCCCATAAAGATCAATCACAGCTTAGTCTAGGCAAAAAGATATACTCTTGGTCAGGTCTTGTTTATTGCGTTTGTAGACGTAATAAATATTATTACGATCAATCACAATAAATATCAACAATTAATATCAACAACAAAGAGCCAAGATCGTAAAATAATGGTTACAAATGATGTTGCTCAAGACTCAAGTGTGTGTCTGATACGAGTCTATTTATTTTTTCTTTAAAGATTTTTATCTATTTGAAAGATCCTTGAAGTATCATATCTGATATACGTCAGACACGAATACTTTAAGAAAAATAAAAAGCCAACTATTTTGAATCTCTACTAGACAATGCCTGCATTATAAAATTTTCAAACATAATTTACCTAGATTCTTGGCGTTGCCGACAAGCGAATATTTGGCTGAATAGACATCAACATAAGTGAATTTGGCAAAAGGCAGTTGTGTCCTTAACAAGGATATCTTGTCCTTAAGCTGCCTGTTAAACTCCATAGCCACCTCATTTTGGGGCGTCGCGCATCCATTATTATCCAGATTACCAGGCTTTAACTTGTCATATATAACAGTATACGGCAAGCACCCAAGGGGACCTGTATTATGTACCCAAAAGAACCTTGCCCCTTCCTTGTATAGTAGCTGAAACCAGAACAAGTGATGGAAATCAATTAGTTTTCAATGAAACATCTACAAGGGTCCAGTCGAATGATATGGTCTACCCAACTCAGCTGGCGGTTGGCATCGACTTTGACATTGTTTATTCTTGCAGTAGCACTTGGTGTCACACCACACATCCAACGAAGAGGGATGTCCCAGGTTCGAGCCTGGGAAGCTGCACCCCTGCAAGGATAGCAATCCTTGAGGGCCATAAGCCCAAAGAAGACAATATCTGGATGTGTGGTATGGCGCCCAAACTTTCTTGCCGGAGTCGACAAGATCACAGCTCCAGAATTTGGTAGACAGATCACAACATTGATGATGTTTCTAGTAAAGCATTTTTGTTACTTACATGAATAGCTTTGGATAAGTGGTCTATGATATGAGGAATAGATGCTAGAACTTGCTTTTCTGACATGCTTTGGAAACCATGACCAAGATCATTTTGTCCAATATCAAATGTGTATAGTGCCTGTGAGAATTCCGCAGGCCTTGGTAGATTGCTAATGGTTAATGGGATTCTTCCTGATATCAGAATTCACCAAAAAATGAGGTATAATTTGCAATAGAATTCAGAAATGACAGCAGATATTACACTATAGGAGTTGCTTCCTTAAATATTCTAGCATACAAAGTTATGATGTAAAATACGTGGAGAAATGAACCTGGGTTTAGCCTGTTGGTTCATGCAAGCCACCTTTAAAGGAGGCATCTTATAAGACTAAAATTTGACTATCAGCATCTGTAATTTTTCTTTATCCTAGATTATGCTCTTCTTTGTCAAATACATAAAGGGAATGAACTCGAGTTTAACCAGTTGGTTCGTGCAAACCAATTTAAAAGGTGCATGCAGCAAATCTGGAGTTTAAGATTCGAATCTTTAACATCCGTAATCATTTCTCTTATTTATAGACTACAGTCTCTTTTGTCAAGCACATGGAGGGAATGAATCTGGGTTTAGCCGGTTGGTTAATGCAAGCCACCTCAAGAAGTGATATTCAGCAAGTGTGGGATTCAAATCCCAATCCCAGCATACGTAACCTTTTACATATGCCCTCTTTTGTCGAATAGGGAATGACTTACTATTGAGGCTAAGTTGATTGTAGAGAGTAGTGGTGCGAGCTTTGAATTGAATGAACTGTGAAATCTGAACCCCAAGATTGAATGGACTATAACCAGGCGGTCTAATTGAAGAACCACCAGTTGCGAAATTAGCACCATGCCTGAAATTTGTTCCAACTGAGTCCAAGTATGCACTAAGGTATGGCAACTGCAGCTTCTCAGCTGCAACAAAAACAAAAATTGAAAAAAAAATTGAAATATATGTGGTCTAAAGCATAGATATTCAGATTTCAGAATAGCAAAAAACGAAATCTTGTAAGCTTGCCTATGAAATCTATGATGAGACGACCATCACAGGCCCTGCCTGCAGGATGTCCAAAGAATGTTTCACCATTTGGTGGAAGAATTTCATTCAAAGTTGCCGATATTCCCCCAGTGTCTGAATTCGAGTCCCCAAAGTTGTATATTGCTGGAAACCCACATGAAACTGAACCTGAAACAGCAGCAGCATCAGTTTCCACTGCTTCCCATTGTGCTGCCAATCCAAAAACCCAAATCCCAAACACATAAAATAGTTTCCAGGGCTCCTCCATGATATCAAGATTTTAGGGTAACCTCCAAATTTCCTTTGCTTGCACTAAGTGTGAACTGTGAAGTGGTAACTTTTCTGACAGTTTTAAGTTTCGGGTTTCAGGCATTATTAGATAAAGACAGAATATCAACCATGGCCCATACAGCACATGAGCTTTCTTTTTGAAATTTTCAAAACAACTATTAACTTTACTTTGTTCTTGATCGGCGTGGGGAACACGGAAAAAAACAATTAAATGTCTATGTGGTACTAGCCTACAAAGTCCAACTGGCAATATGGTTTTCTATAATGATGATTTTGAAACCAGATTTGATTATTAAGAACATGTTTTTTTTTTTTAAAGCTATATTGAGACCTCAAACAAGATATTCTTAGTATTTATCTCAAGCTGTTAAACCTCATTTAGGCAGTTTACGCCTATTTCAAGGAAAAAAAATTCACACCATTGGAATGACTTGTACTGGCTCTAAAATTTGACAAGAAACGCCTAAGATCAGTTATGGAACCACTAAAATTGAATGCCACCAAACCTTTTGAAAGCTGCTTCTTATTACACTTTTTAAGTGATAGTAGCAATAGCCCCCATGTGAGCAGTCTCCTCCGAGGTTGAGGTCGGGATTCGGATTTTTTTCGAACTCTTTATATAAATTTGGTTCTGAGTTAGTTTGATGAATCATTTCATTTTTTAAAATAATTAAAATATTAAAAAAATTATTTTATATTAATATTATATATATTATGATTAAGTATAAATAAAAAAATATATTTTTATAATAAATAGTAATTCGAGTGGAACCGATCTAAATTAATAAAAACTTTACCTAAGATCAAGCTTGGACATGTCTAATGCTTGAATTCAACACAAACTCTATCACAATAACATAGCAAAAAGATGCTTAGAGGCCATCAACCTCTTCCCCTGGTGGCTAAGAATAAGTCAAAGTTAGCATGCAAGTTTGGGTTTGATT
>JBBYHM010000025.1:16802356-16815399 GCA_038381775.1 Adansonia rubrostipa
ATATATAATTTTATTAGCGTATAAATTAATGCCTTTCGATCTTCCACTTCTTCCTGTCGCTCCATCTTCCCCCTTTTTCTCTCTCTCGAGGCCCTTTTGCTCTTCTCTTTATAAACACACGGCAAAGGAGGGAGAAAGCAGAGGGAACCCCAAAAAGTAAAAATCTTAAAAATTTGTGTTTCTACTCGAAAATTACCCAAGCAGTAAGGAGAGATTCTCGCTTCCTCTTCCTCCAAACGACACCGTCAGGTACTTCGACCTCTATGAATGTCTCTCTTGAGTGTTTTTTTTTTTTTTTAGATCTGATTTTCTTTTCTTAAGTTTCTAGATACAAATCTCGGTCCATCCCCCTAAAAAAATTGATAAATGGGTGGATTTCTAGGGTTCTGAGTTCTAATTTTCCAAAAATTTCCAATCTTCGTTTGTTGATTTGCATGTAGGTTAGGTTAGGGTTAGGTTTTGGTTTTGGGTTTTCATTGCTTATTGATAAGTATGATGAGAGGAGTTGAATTTTTAATGTTTGTCTTGAATCTGGGATCTGATTGAATGTAAAGCATCTGGTGTTTGGAGTTACTTTTCTTATTGTTTTTGAAGGTTTTAAGATTGATTGAGCTCTGTTTTATGCTTTTTAGGGCATTGTTAGATCTGGGTATTTAAAAATTTTAAACTTATGCATTAAATTTCTTAGTTGTGTTTTGGTTATTGGAAAAGTCAATTAGGTAACTCAGTTTTCATTTTGTATTAGAATTTTTTTTTCTCTTCGTTTTTTGCTCCTTTTGCTAGCAGTTTTTTTGATACTGGCTTTTTTGCTTCCTTCAAAGTGGCTAAAAGATCAAAAGTAAGTAGTAAAAAGCAAAAATAAAGATTGATTAATGATGAAAAAAATGACTAAAATGTATGATGAACTCATGGTTCTGTTTCTCCAAGAAATTTGCCTTCTGAGTTTGTATTTATTGCTGGTTTTGTTAGTTTCTCATTTATGCCTTTTGCAGTTTTTGGCCTTGTAGAGTTTTGTTGGTGGCTTTTCTTGCTATGGCTGCCACTGCGACTGCCTCTTCTGCTGGTCCACGTTATGCACCACCAGACCCCACTCTTCCCAAACCGTGGAAAGGCCTTGTTGATGGTAAAACTGGTTATCTCTACTTTTGGAATCCGGTAACAAATGTCACACAATATGAGAGGCCCACAAGTGCAGATTCTGCCCCCAAATCTTCTTCTTTACCTATAAGTTCTTCCGTTCAAGTTCAGCAATCTTCTGAAGGACATCGTGGGTATAGTCCTGGCAAGGAAAATGATCGGTATGGAAGAGGCAGCAATGCTATGTCGAAACTTGACATAGTATCAACAGGTAACCAGGTATTTGTTCTACTTTTTGTCCTCTAAATGGTTCACTTGATGGATCTGGTTTTACTTAACCGTCTTACATGAAATTGGAAAATAGTACATTTGTCTTTAGTTAACTTGTTTAGTATTGAAGTATGTCCCTTTTCATTCTGGTGTCTAGACTGTTCAGTTTTCGACACATTTAATTTTAAGATTTGGATTCATTTTCTAATTCAAGCTACTTGTAATTTTTAATATTCGACTATTGAAATTCTTAAAGCTTGGGTTTTCAAAGTTACATAAGTTCAAGCATCTGAAGAGGGAATTTATGGTAGGTGTATGTGGATGTTCTCCTACCCATGTTTAATTTAATGTTATTAATTTTGCATAGAATGCAAGAGGTGGACCAGTTCATTCCCATAATACTCCTTATGGGACTTCCAGCTCTGTGATTGGAGGATCTTCTGCTAGGGCACTTGGATCAGTGGCCGCGGGAAGTAATTTGTCTGGTGATGCTTATCGCCGTCAGCATGAGATAACAGTAACTGTGAGTATCTAAGTGATAATTACAAATAGTTTATTGACCATCATAATTTTTTATGTTTATTCAGACACTTATGGCGTCTGAAAATTTCATTGTGCTTGGGGCATTACTATCCCTTGTGACTCATCGTTTTTTCTTAAATCTTGTTAGGGAGATGAAGTGCCTTCACCCTTTTCGTCATTTGAATCAACTGGCTTGCCTTCTGAGATACTTACAGAGGTCAACTATTCTGCTTCTCCTTTATCTTTTGTTCT
Organism: Adansonia rubrostipa; assembly: GCA_038381775.1. NCBI lineage: Eukaryota > Viridiplantae > Streptophyta > Magnoliopsida > Malvales > Malvaceae > Adansonia > Adansonia rubrostipa. The sequence continues at coordinate 16,804,478 of JBBYHM010000025.1, forward strand.
TTATAACATTGTTGGACTTGCAAGTCGAATGTTGAAGTTAGTCGAGCTATGCAAGTTGAATGTTTATTGTGCGAAGTTCTGTGATTGCTGGATGTCCAATGTTGCCATCTTTACTTTTTTGTCGCAGGTGCGATATTTGCTCCTCGGAGGAGCTAATGTCGTACGCTGTGGTGCCCTCTGTGAGGGGCCTTGCTTATAATTTGGGATGCGCTTATATGGTGGACCAATTTTGTGAAGGGCTTTCTGAATGACTTAAGTTCGTGGCTGGGGCTGTTGTAGGTGATGTTTCAGTCTGCCACTCGGTCCGAACAGAAGAAGAGGCCTCCTCCTGTTCCAGCTTGCATCAGCAAGCGTTGGCTGCCAGCATATGGGGGATGTTGCTTCTTCTGACTTAAGCCATTCCTTGATAACTCCTAAAAGAAAACCATAAGTCTTGAGCGCACTACCTCTGCTCATGGAAGTTGCTGGATTTTTTTTTTTCTTTTTTGGCTTTTAACAGGTACACAATGCTGGGTTTTCTGCTCCAACTCCAATTCAGGCTCAGTCATGGCCAATTGCATTGCAAGGTAGAGACATAGTGGCCATTGCAAAAACCGGTTCTGGGAAAACGTTGGGTTACCTAATTCCTGGATTTATGCATCTCAAGCGGTGCCGTAATGATCCTCAAATGGGTCCAACTGTATTAGTATTATCTCCGACAAGGGAGTTGGCTACTCAGATACAGGATGAAGCTCAAAAGTTTGGGAGGTCGTCAAGAATTAGCTGCACGGTATGTTACATCCTTTGAGTCTGGAATTCAACTGTTCATTTCTCTTGTAGTTTGTCTTCCAATTTCAACAAGAATGTTTAGATTTTTCTTTTTTCTGAGGGATGGTCCAATTATATTTTAACAGAGAAGTCTTTCAAAGCTGAAGGTAGAATTATGATTTTTACTGATGGGAGTTGTCATTGTTTCTTTCTAGTGTTTGTATGGAGGAGCGCCAAAAGGTCCTCAGTTGAGAGAGGTTGAGAGAGGAGTAGATATTGTGGTTGCCACTCCTGGCAGATTAAATGATATTCTAGAGATGAGGAGAATCAGTCTCAAGCAAGTTTCTTACCTTGTGTTAGATGAGGCTGATCGCATGTTAGACATGGGTTTTGAACCTCAGATACGGAAGATTGTGAAAGAAGTGCCTTCTCGCAGACAGACTCTCATGTACACAGCAACATGGCCAAGGGAAGTTCGGAAAATTGCATCTGATCTCCTGGTAAATCCTGTTCAGGTCAACATTGGCAATATTGATGAGCTTGTGGCAAACAAGTCTATCACGCAGGTTTGAACTCCATTAGTGCTAATCCTGATTGAATTTAAACAGATTTGAGAATCTGAATTTGTTTAATAGTTTTTATTGTGAATGAATGGTTGCTTTTATTTATATATGCTTAAAGATTTATCATTCTGATATCCTACAGTATGTTGAAGTATTAGTGCCGATGGAAAAACACAGAAGACTGGAGCAGATACTGCGCTCCCAAGAACCTGGATCCAAGATTATTATTTTTTGTTCAACCAAGAAGATGTGTGATCAACTCGCTCGCAATCTAAGTCGACAGTTTGGAGCTGCTGCTATCCATGGAGACAAATCTCAGGCTGACAGGGACTATGTACTTAGTCAGTTTCGCACTGGGAGGTCACCGGTGCTTGTTGCTACGGATGTTGCTGCACGGGGATTGGACATTAAGGACATCAGGTAGGGGTTGGGATTTCTGATACATGGTTCCATTTCTTTATACTTCTATAGGTTAAAGGAGCCACTTATGTTAAATTCAGGAGACTCTTGTTCTTTAAAGTTTTCTTGGTTTGACTCTATTACTTAAGCTGTGTAAGTATATCATGATGTTTATTGCATTTATTAATATCTTTCACAGGGTGGTAATCAACTATGATTTTCCTACCGGAGTTGAGGATTATGTTCATAGGATTGGGAGGACTGGAAGGGCAGGTGCAACCGGATTGGCATTTACATTCTTTGGTGACCAAGATTCGAAGTATGCTTCAGATCTCATCAAAGTTCTTGAGGGAGCAAACCAGCGGGTGCCTGCAGAACTTCGTGATATGGCTTCACGTGGTGGTGGGATGGGCAAGCCTAGACGTTGGGCTCCCATTTCTGGTGGCTATGATGGGGGACGTGGTGGACGTAGTGATTCAGGGTATGGTGGTAGGGATGGTGGAAGGGGTGGTAGAGGAATTTCTACATCCTCTAGCTGGCATGAGAGAAGTGGAGGACGCGGGAATGATCATGAGTCTTCTGAAAGGTATGTTGGTTTCTTCTATTCTGTTTTTTTTTTGGTTTATTTGAGCAATTATAATGTTCTGTAGTTGGCCCTGGAATTTTTTTTTTCCAGTTCACATTATGCTTCTTGGCAGTATTCGGATATATTTCCCCCCACCATCCTTGATTAGTACATTTAGAATTATTGTAATTTTGGAAAGGAACTTTTTTAAGTTCTTCAATGTTTATTAATCACTTTATTATGTATGAACAGGTGTGATCGTGGTTTCCATGATAGTGATAAGAGACGAAGTCACAGCCGGAGTGGTAGCCCTGAAAGGTATGATAGTGCTGCCGGACGTGACCGTTCTCCAGTGCGCAGCTTTCATGAACGGATGATGAGACGTGACCGGTCATCCCCAGCCCAACAGCGTGAGAGGTCAAGGTCCCCTTATGGTGGTCATGGAAGGGACAACTTTGGAGGATCATATGGTGATTCTCACCAGTAGTGGGGAAGATCTGGATATGCTCATGGGCCTTGTACGGCTTTCGGGGATGAGTAGTAAGGCATGATACCTGCAGGTGATCACTGATCTCTGTCCCCAGAATTGACGGATTTTGGTAGTTTTATTGATGCTGTCTTCTTTCTCTGTTTTGGTGCAAGTTATATATATGTAGCCCTAAGTAGGGGCAGTGTGCAGCGGCAAGTCAAAAAGGTCCCAGAAATCGACATTACAGTGTTCCTTTGTTTTTTTTTTTTGGTGCTTTTGGTTCGATTCTGGCGAATAGATGACTCAACCAGGAAATTTTAAGAATGTTTTCGGTGGTACTTTTGGTGGGAGTAAAAGAAAAGAAAGAAGGCAAAGTTGAAATGCAATGGCAATGGCAATGGCAATAGGAGGAAACAAGCCTCGGAAGAAATCATTTTGATGTATTGGTTTTGTTGTGTAATTCTTAGGAAATGCGTTTTAAGGATAGTTATAACTATGGCAATGCACTATAAGTTTTAAGATTAGTTTGATTCAAATGCTTGCTTCATTTTTTCTCTCTATAGATTCTTCGTAATTTCATATTATTTGATAGAGTTGGCAATTTTGAATACGACTAAAATGGTATGCAGGATACGAACATGGTGTGTCTAACAAACACGAGTCATGATATGAATGCATGGGAGATATATTTTTCTGGTGGTAAGGAATTAAGTTCCAAAATAAGTTTCTGTCTTCCGAGTGGACTTCCAATTTGGTTGTTCTTGCTTTTTGCCTTTTGTATGTTGCTTTTGGGAAGGATGTTTTTGACTTTGTTTACCTCCAAATCCAAACTAAAATAGAAAAGTAAAAACGCCACTCGCAAAAATGAGGGAAAAAAAAGAACAGAAACAAAAGTGAAGAGAAGACAACTCCCAGCATTTTTGTTTCTAAATAACACTACACAATTTTTAAGGACATATTTCCTTCTTAATTTAGAGTATGAGGTTTATATTAGTAAATAGTCCTGGAAATTTATTAAATTTATCAATAAGGTGTTGTATTTTAACAATATTTAATACTTGTTAGTAACACACTAAAATTTTAAATTTGATGATTTATTTAACTAAACCATTTTGAATAAAACAGTTAAAAGTACTTATAAAGTCCCTATATCATGGTAGTTGTTTGTAAATTAGTCTCCGTACAAAAAACTTAAAGCAAATTAGTCCCTTTACGTTTAAAAGTGAAGCAAAATAATAAGATTAGTAACAAACGTAATAGAAAATTGTTAAAATATTGATGTGGCAGTTAATTTCAGTTAAAATTATGTTATGGCTTAATTAAAATAATATATTTAATGATAAAAGTTCAAAAGCTTATATTTAAAAATTTTCTTAATAATAAAAGTTTAAATTAAAAAAAATATTTTAGTTAAATCACGTCACAATTTAATTGAAGTTAACTGCCATATCATCATTGTAATATTTTTGTTACATCTGTTATTAACTTTATCATTTTGTTTCACATTTAAAGGTTTAACTACTAATTTTCCTAGGTTTTTATACAAGGATTAGTTAGCATAAGGTATCATGGTAAAGGAACTCTATGGGTGCTTTAACCCCAAGAAAAACATATTAAATTAATGCCAAAATCAAACCTAAGTGAAACAAATTAAGTATGTTCATATTCCATTTATAAAAAAAAATATTTAAAAAAATGTAAATTATCAACCAACAGATTTTGCCCGCCCAATTTCACTACCATTTATCTTATAAAATATCCTAACAGGATTCTTTGACAGGACCCATAAATTAATTCTTAATTAGCGTTTATAAACATCAATTAAGCAAACTCGAAATAAAATTTCATGAATTTATTTTTAAATAAAAGTAGGTGAACCAACAAAAAAAAAGGGTTTTTTTTATTTATTTTTGTCAGAAGAGGGGTAGTGAAGTAATTTAAAACTCAAGGGTATTTTGAGACCATAAATTTTGTCCTTTATAAGGGAATTTGTTAAATAATTACCTGAGGAAGGTTGGTTTTGAAAGAGCATGGAGTAATGAAATATGCAAATGTGTCAAGGATTTTACACTAAAAGCACTTTAACTTTGTAACTGAATATTTAATGTTTTTCCATTTTTGAGCCTAATAAATGACCCCTCCATTAAATTTCTATTTAAATTTTTGTTGAAGATAAAACCAAATAAAAATACAGTTACTTTCTTCATTATGTGATGTCATTCTCCATTGAAATTTTGCTTCTTTCACTCCAAAACTTGGGTACTTGAAGTGTAAGAATAATCCAAAAATAAATAAATAAATAAATAAATAAATAATTGTTATGTTTACCCATAGTTTTTTTTTTTTTTGGTTCATATTTACCCATAGTTTTAAGAACAATAAAGACTAAGTTTTATGTGTTCCTTTTATAAATACATATACTAAATTCAATTTGAAAATCAAAATTAATTTGGCTGAATTAATGCCTATTTATTCACATTTTTTTTATTATAATACTAAATCTAATTATTAAATTTTTTAAAAAGTTACACATTTTTTTAATTGAATTCAAGAAAAAAATAATTTATTAATTGCATTTTTTTTCTTTTAATATCACCTTAACCAATACTAGTTAAGATTTCTCATTTATTTAATATATATATATATATATATATATATCAATGTAATTTTAATAAAAGCCATTTTAACGGGTGCTTATAGATATTATCAGATAAAATTTTTTAGTAAAATATTATTTAAAAATGATTTTTGAATTTATGCATTATTTTAACTAAATTCGAAAGAAATATAGTACATTCTTCTATAAATATCATCTTAACTAATAAATTAAATACTCATTAACATTTTCCTTTGACAAAAATATTATAAACAAATACACTAGTTTTTTTTTTCTTTGATTTTTGCTATACATATATATATATATATATATATATTGCTAATATATAGTTTTTTTTTTGTTTAAAATTAGATATAGTTTTATTTTTTTATAAAATGCTCACATACTTAATTTATTCAAGAAATAAGTTCAAGAATAATTGCTACAAATAATGCAAAATTTTTTACGTCTCAAATATTAAAAGCTTGAATTTAGTGTTAGTGGGCGGATTTAACTAAACGTTGACGTATTTCTTTCCCTTATTATCTCTTTTGATTTCCCTTTTTCTTTAAAAAATAAATAAAAAAAATTAAAACTTGAATTCATATATAAGATGTCCGAAAGTTTATTCTCTCAAAAATTAGAATTAGGAAACAAAGCATTAAAGAGGTATTAAAGAGAAAAGCAATATAAGGAATACATGCAAAATAAAAACACTTAAAATAGCCAAATTCTCTTAATTTCATATTTTAATTGACCCCACAAAAAAAAAAAATTGCTAATAAGTGGTTAATAATATTTATTAAAATAATATTTTTGAAAAAAAATACAATTAATGGATTATTGTTGTTATTGGAGTCAATAAAAATAATGTATTTATATATATATATATAGCTTTTCTAAAATAATAATTAAACAACAATAAATATTGCTTAACCGGACTTTTAAAAATTAAAACCAATTTAAGCAAAAATCCTATTTCATAAAATCAAAACCCTTCGATTGGTCATAAAATTGGTAACAATCTTTGCTTTTGATGCTATAAATTTGAGAAGAAAATTAATTAAAGATTAATAAAAAAAAGAAAAAGAAGAAGAAAATGATGGGTTTAGGGCATTTTTTATGGCTTGAAAAGAATCAAAGGCCCTCTCCATGTCTTACACGTCTCATTTCAATTAACCCAAGAATTTTCCCTAAAATACAAATCTTTTTAACGAACTAATGATTAATTTGGGTCTTTCATTTTGCCCTTTGCAACACTTAAACTTGGAAGCTTAAAAGTCACAATCAACTTTGAATATTAACCCTTGCTTTCCCATTTCATCAATGGCCAAAATTATTGCCAAATATTCAATTCAAACCCCCTCATTTTTGTATATATTTTAATATATTTTATTTCTTTTATATATAATTAAAAGGAAAAAAAAAAGCCCATAGAGAAACTTAATTTTAACCCTTTAAAAACCATTACTGTAACCCTTTTTTTTGGCAAATAAACATTTAGCCTCCCTTCCTTTCTTCTGAGCTTTTCTCTTCATTTTCTTCTTCCTTTTACTTCAACTTGCATGGAGTTTGATACAAGCTTTAGAGAGGATTTTCCTTTCCTTTCAAGCCTTTTCTCGGAAAATAATTCCAATTCTGCCTTCAAACCTGATTTTAATGGCTTTTTTCCTTTGGCTGATGCTTCTTCTTCTTCTTCTTCTTCTTCTTCTTCTTCTTCTTCCAAAGGGTTGCTTCACAACTTTATCCTTAGCCCTGACCATAACCATGATCACCATAACTCAACTCCCAATTTTAGCAATGCTTCTCTCTTGAATAATCCTCACCATTTTCATCAGTTTTCCGTTGATGGGTACTCTAAGAATCCATTTTTTGTGGATTCATCGACATGCACCGAGCCTTTCGAGCCTTACAATAATGGGTTTTCGAATGATCTCAATGCTTATATCCCTTCCTTGACTTTTGCACCAGATCACCATGGTACTACCGTAAACAATGGCCTTTTCCAGGGTTTTCAGAGTGAAACCTGCTGGGATTTTTCTCCGAACAAAGCTTCTACTCAACCCCTAGAGCCTGAAACTGATGATCAGAGTTACGACCATCATCATCATCATCATCATCAACCTTTGGTTTTTCAGGATCAGCTACAGCCACCAGTGACTGCAAAATTGGCTGATGAAGTCTCATGCATCACAGCAGATCAAAATAATGGGCATAATAATCAAGACAAAGTTGATCAAAAGAAGAACAAAAAGTTCTTCAAAACCAAAAGAGGTGGCAAAGCTCTTAAGAAAACTAATATAATCAAAGGCCAATGGACTCCCGAAGAGGACAGGTAAAATTAAGAAAAAGACAATTCTGTTCAAATTTGTTACATTTTTCACTTGTTTTGCTTGATTAGGGTTTTGTTTTTTTTCTTTTTTATATGAAGATCTTGATTTATATGTAAAAACCATCATCTGTTTTTTTTTGGTAGATTGCTAGTGCAATTGGTAACAAGGCATGGAACAAAGAAATGGTCTCAAATTGCAAAGATGCTGAATGGGAGAGTGGGAAAGCAGTGTAGAGAGAGATGGCATAACCATCTAAGGCCTGATATCAAGGTTTTGTTTACCTTATTTTTTGCCCTTTCCTTTTCTTCTTTTACCTCCCATTAACACATTAACCATGCATAGACGTCCATATACATGCATGATCATGCTATTCATGTATAGATATACATGTCTATATATATATAAATATATATATATATACTTATCATGCATATCATACGTATGCATGTATGTCTTGGACAAAATACTATATTCATCATACATATATGTTTATATACATACACATATACATACATAATATGCATAATTATCCATACATTATATGCATACACGGATTAATTATATATTTTCACTTTTTTTTATTAAGAGAATTTTAATTATGGTAATTTTCTTATTGACAAGCGTCGATAAGTGAATGGGATTGCTACGTCATTTTTTTTTTGTTATTGTTATCTCTTTATTGACGTGTTTAGTGAAGTATTTAAAAACTTACCATGTTAATCGCTTGTTTTTATGTGCGTGACAACGCACATTGTCATACGGACTGACCAGTGTTACATTGGACTTAAATATTATTAATTTAATCTTATCATCAAAATAAAGTGTAAAATATGATCCAAAAAAATAATTATTAGTTTTGCTTTTAAAATAAAGTTTTTTTGAAGATAGTATAAGTATATATTCATTTTGTTAAATGTTTTATATAACTCTTTTAACTTTACCATATGATTGTTGAACCAAAATGAGCAAGGAGATATCATAAAATTTTATCATTCTTTTTTGGAGTCTATGAAGAACAAGTTATGCCTAATTATATGTGAAATATAAATAATGTTCAAAATTACATTCACATATATATATATATATATATATAAATATATCACATAATACATAGTTTGTATAGTTTAAAATTTCCATTGTAAAATTAAATAATTGTTATAGAATCCCATTAACATATATTTTAAAGTTAATAAATTGACATATACTAAATAAATGGTTTATGTTTGTCAATATATATATATATATATATATATATATATATATACTTATAAATGAATCAAATGATATCATCTTGTTGAAAATTTTTAAAAATTAGATAATATAAATTTACTTTTAAAGAGGTGGTACCTTTTGATTTATTGATAGAGTATAAATTTATTTACCATTATTACATCAAATATAAATTCATAAATAAAAGGGTAGTTTGTTTTTCTCTAATATAGGAGTTTAAGAGTTGTAATTCTTCGTTCAATATCGATTTTTGGCACAAAAAATATATGGCTTGTTTTGCTTTGCAGAAGGATTCATGGAGTGAAGAAGAAGATAGGATATTAATTGACGCACATAAACAAATAGGAAACAAGTGGGCTGAGATAGCCAAGAGACTCCCAGGACGCACCGAGAACACTATAAAGAACCACTGGAACGCAACCAAGCGAAGGCAATACTCGAGGCGCAAAGCCAAAGATGGCAACCCTCCCAAAGGCTCTCTTTTGCAAACCTACATCAAGTCTGTGAGCTCAACGACAACGACCTCGTCGTCGACGACCCGAGAAGACAAAGGGAAAAGGGTGTTGGAAATTACCAATATTCCTGCAACCACAACAAACCCTCACCTTGTTCAACTCGAAACCTCGGATTTCAACCCGACAGGTTGGCAAGTTGAAGCTTATAATGATCATCAAGCGGCTGATGATCATATTCATCATCATCATAATCAGCAGCAGCAGATGAATTTCGGTTTCGATGCAAATGTTTATTGCGATGATCATCAAAGCTGCCATGTAAGCTTTGGATCGATGCTTGAAGAAGTTAATCCCGGTGGTGATTCCGTAGTTAAAGATAGCAATGCCATGGATAATTTCGATATTCCCCTGGAAATGGTTTCCTTGAAGAAAGAGCTTGATTTGCTGGAGATGATCTCTCAAGGAAATCTCTAGTTATGATCTATCAGCTGCTGAAAAAATTGCAAGAAAAACTCTCTAATTAATGTTTGGATCAAAAGTATTTTAGCGAGAAAAATGAAGGTGTAATTAAGTAAAAGACAAGGTTTAAGTAATATTTTCTCGTGACCATAATAGGTTTAAGTACTTTGCTTGCTTGTTTAAGGTTTACTTGTGTGTTTTAAGGTTTGTAGTTTGTCGTTTTGGTTTTAAGTTGATAACGTTTGGGACATTTATCCTGAACTTTACCAAGGAACTTTCGACTGTTTAATTTCTATAAAGTTTGTGTTTTTTAAACCTTAGATTTCTCTTCATTTATATTGATGAGGTCACATGAAATTAATATTTAATTTGCTAGTTACAAACCTTAAGTCATATATATATATATATATTATGGATTGGTAGTAGATTTTTTTTTTTTTAAAATCCGAAAGTAAGATTTAAGAGCCTGTCTGTTTTTCTTTTTAAGTTGAAATGGAGTTTTAAGGAAAATAAGAATTTAAAAAATAAAAAATAAAAGTTATTTGGTAATTTAATTTTTAAAAATTAATTTTTTTTTTTAGATGGGATTGCTGTATTGTATAATCTTGTTGGGCTCTTAAGACATAAAGCTTTTTCGAGATACGTTCGAGAGAAATAGAATTTTTGGGCAACGAAAGAGGATAATTTTGAAAAAAATAAATAAATATTTAGTAAAATTAACGTATTTTAAAATAAGATAAGAGAAAGCTCTTCTCTTTAAGTTTTAAGTTTTTTCTTTTTTATTTTCTTCGTTAAAGTGACTTATAAGTTTAAAAAATTAGACTAAATGTGTTTGGCCTCACTTTTTACTTACAAAAACTAGGTAAGTTGAAAGAAAACAGAGCCAAACAGGTACTAAGAAATTGTAAGTGTCTAATCTTTTAAATTAGTTCTTTTTAAATATATTTTAAAGTATATATGTTATTTTCTTCGGCTTTTAGAGTCTCAAAACAAAACTGAAAATGAATTAAAAACTTTCTCACACATATATATAGGTATATAATTAAAAGGTGTTTATAGATCGAGTTGGGCAGTATTCGGGCTAGGTTTAAGCATAGTATTAACAT
>JBBYHM010000025.1:16830991-16847285 GCA_038381775.1 Adansonia rubrostipa
ATCATTTAAATGACGTATTTTGATTGAATTATTGTTATAATTAAAATTTTATCATCATATTTTTTAAAAGTATTTTTTATTTATTTTATTTTATTAATATTTGATTATATATTTAATTTAATGATATAGTATCCTTAGAAAGGTTAATTTTATAGAATTTTTTAATGCGGTTATTTTTTAAAGGTTCAATTAATCGATAATTATAAATATCAGTTAAAAATTATTTAATTATTATTTTTGAAATTTTTTACATTTAATATGTTATTTTTATAAATTTTTTTTAAAAATTTATTAATTATATTTTTTAAATATCATCTTAATTAATATTAGTGTTTATTAACCGGTGCTTATATACATTGGTTAAAAATTATTTTTACTCTTTTATGAATTTTTTTTCATTTAATATATTACTTTTACTAAATTAAAAAAATCCATCAAATATTTTTTTCTTAAATATTACATTAATCAATATTATTAGACACTGATTAACATTTTTTTTAGTATTATTATGCATCAATTAACATTTTTTTAATTTTAAATTGAAGAATTAAGGTTTAAGTTAGCCTTACCTTGCCTACTTTGAAGTGCTATTAACAAAAGAGCATAGCTCTTGATTGGTCCTTTTCAACATGCAAGCTACATTTGTGGCATATGAGTGTCAATAAATGCTTTGTTCAATCTTGAAAGAGTTATTAATTTATTTATTTTCTATTCATAAGCAAGAAGAAGAATAACTAAATATACTGATAAAATTTTTTTATTAATAAGCATTATAAGAGCACTTTTAATTTTACATCTTTACTCAATAAATTGAAAATAATAATTAAAATTATAAATTACTTTACTTAATATAATATTATTACTCACAGTATCATTATACTTTTAAAATTTATTTCTAAAAAATTCTAGTGTTTTTAAAATATTTTTGCTATATCATCGTATAATGATATTGAATCTGAAACTTAATTATATTGATTCATACAATCAATTGATATTTAATAAATTTAAAATTTAAATTTTAATATTTATAATATTTTTTTACTCTCAAATTATAGCTTTTTTTGTAAAAAAAAATAATAATAAATCTGATGTCTCTTTTTCTACTATTTCTCTGCACCCTTTTTGTCATTTTATTTTTTCAATATTTTAATGTATTTTTTTTACTTTTTTTTTTCAATTTTTTTGGGGTTTATCTCTTTTATCATCACCATTTTTATATATACAATTATGTGTGGTCGATTTGCTTAGTTGATAGGGATTTGGGTTTACAAAGGCAAGCGTTCAAATATTGTAAAAAAATTTGTCATTGAAAAGAGAATGCTCTTTTCTTTTCTTTTTCCTGTTTTCATTGACAAAAAGATGAATAAACATGGCTTTTGGATGTTAAAGTTCACTTTGACCCTTTGTATTTTGTGATACTTAATCTTCTGTATTTTGATTGTTATAATATTTAAAAATAACATCATTAAATTTGTGTCCAATATTTTTATATCGAAAATACTTTCATTTTTTTTCCCTATTCTTTTTCTCATTTTTTGAAACCCAAACCCATAAAAAAAACCTAAAACTTTATCAATTTCAATAAATAACAAAACCCAATTCAAGTAAACTCAAAATAAAAATAACCTATTATCCAAAATTTCATAAATTTCTCAATAATTAAATGGAAGAAAAAGAAATTAGGATAAAGATATTCAAGAAAAACTATTTCCATTTTTCAGTAGAAAATTAAAGAAAATAACTACTGTTCGAATTTCAAAATTTTCAAGAAAGAAATAAAAGTAAAATTAGTTTTCAATTGCAAAAAAAAAAAAAAAAACCCAAAAAAATTACAAAAATTATTAACATTTAAAAAACAGAAAAATCTATAATTATTTACCTTTTGAAACTTGTTTCGTTGATCCTCTTCCCATTCTCTTCATGGTTGAAATTTTTAAAAACTTTAATTCAAATATGAAAATATAAGAGAAAATACAAGAAAAACTAGAAAGCTTGATTGGCAATTACTTAAATCCAAATAAAATTTGGGGATTTTAGATTAGAAAATAGAGGCTTCGGGTAGAAATCTAGACAAGTGAAAAGGAAGGGGCTTAGGTTTATTCATAGGCCAGTATTGGAGGTGGAGAAGAAATATATTACAACTAATTTTAGGGATTTGAAATTAGAGAGAGAAAGGAAAATGAAAAAAAGTTAAAAGAGAGAAAATAAAGGATATAATAATAATTTTTTATCAAAATATAATAGAGTTAGACTGTGACAGAATGTTTAAAAGCACAAAGATATAAGTGTTATAATAAGGGGTTGTGTATCAAAACTCTAAACTATATAAGAAAAAACAACTTTTTCACTATTATTATTATTATTATTCAAATTCAACTTTTTTAATAGATAAAAATATGTACTGAATCAAATATTCAGATATAACGTATTTATTATTATCATAGAAATTTGATATAAAATGAGTTTATATTTTATACTAATAATGTGCGTTCCTGTACATATTTTATATATATATATATATATATATATATATATATACTAGTACCTCATTAAAACTAACATTTATGACATTTTTTAAATAAAAATAAAGTAATAAAACAAGAAAATTATTAAAATTATCGGACATTATTATTTTGAACTTTTAAAGAGTGTAATTAATTTAACAAATGCGACCTTGGCACAACAAATTTTAATTGATTATGGAACCCTATTATTGTGTCTATATCTAAAACATATATACCTAAATTAACCTATAAGTGATTGAATATAATTATTTTTTGAGGAAAATGATCTTATTATATATATATATATATATATTATGAAAGTTCCAACTTCAAGTATTATATCCATGATTTGTTATTATAAAAGATAATTATTTCGCGTTAAAATTCGGCACATCCACAATCAATATGAGTTTTTTAAAAATAAATAAAAAAATAAGTTGTTGAGTAGTTTTTATAATAAAAGTACTTTTTAAATAATGAAATTTTTAAAAAGTATAAATACCCATAGTTTTATATGTGTTTTATTATTTAATTTTTGGGTTTTTGGTAATTTTTTAATTGAATTAATATTACTTAACTAATGATATCAAACTCGGTCAAAAACTTTAATAATAGTATAGATTATATTACTCATTAATTGCAAATAAACAATTGAATATTCAAAGGATAAATTTTTCAACGTTGTTTTTTAGGCAATAAATTATAAAAAAATGAAAATTAAATTTTTTTTATTATCGAAAATTAAAATTATCAAATTTCATATTAAAAAAAAAAGTGCAAAAGATCATGATTCAAAGAGACAAAATGAGTGTTGTTTTCTAGGGTTGTTCAAAGTAAGGATGAGAAATTGAAAATGGAGGTTGATAAATCACTATTTTGGCAATGATCTCTGGTTGTTTTAGAAGGAGACATATACTTAGCCATTACCCCACTTTTAGTAGTTGCATTTCTTTAGCATCAATAAACAACTTTTGACCCTTTTTATTATTATTCATTATTATTATTTTTTTATTTTATAAGGACTCAACAAATAAGTCATTATAATTCTATAACAACCGGTTAGCTAGTACTTCTTTTTCTCTCACCATCCTATTTTTGATGTTATTTGCTTCTCCTAGGAATATCATATAAACATTTCCAATTTTTTTCATGAATTTAATTATTTTTTCATCTATATTTCTCATTATAGCAAAGCAAAAAGTTATAATTAATGCCATTTAATTTGCCTTTTAAACTTTGTTTTTAACCTTTAAAGCAATTCATTTTAATTCATTTAAGCACGTAAATACTATTCTCAAATTTTTGTGACTTCGTAAGTTTAGATCATATTTAAGAATGACGAAATCAAGATGATTTGTGCAATCTATTTAAGAAATGATTTTCAAGAGATTTAAGTTCAAATTTCAATATTTGTCTTAATTTTACGACATCCTTGTGAAAAATGTAAGAACGATGAAGGAAAATATAAGATTAGAAATTAATTTCCCTAATTATTTAAATTGTAATGAAACAAAGAAAATGGGTATACTTTGTAATTTATGGCAAATAGATTAAAATCAAGAAAATATTAAAAAAATTGAATAAAAAGTAAAATATTTGGAAGCAGCTATTTGATCCTTACCCCTCTCTATAATGTTTTCCAAACTATAAGGAAAATAAACATTTTTTTAATTATTAAAGCAATAATTCGCTATGATTATTAAAAAAAGAAAAATATTCTCCTTGCATTTCTTTGTTTAAGCAATAGAACATGAGATTTTAGTGCAATCATGTAGGTGAAGCATTCCTCTAGTAAGGTAAATGAGTAACTGGATTTAGTTTTATGATTAATATTTGATATTTTGATTGTAAAATTTTTTAATTTTATAACGGTTAAAAGTTTGTCATATATTATATTTTTTTAATTAATTTTTTATTATATTATTATTTTACTATTGGTAGTTTGATACACTAACAGTAAATGAAATAATTTTCATTAGTTTTATTAATTAACTTTATGACAATTTATATGTCATTACAAGTATATCTAATGATTCGTATATCCATGTGACATTGATATATTTTACTGTGTCATAATTGTATTTAAGGTATTTTATATTTATATAGATTTTAATATGTTAATACTTTGTATTTTATAAATTTTGAGACTTGTATTTATGTCATGTATTTAGGTCTTTATACATGTTATATTTATATAATCATGTCTAAAATTATCAAGTCTAATTAAAAGTAATAATCTGCCTTAATTGTTAACTCTTTTTTATTTTTATTTTTATTTTTTTATTTTCATTTCATGAACAAATTATGCATACTTTTACATTTACGATTTACATATAAGACATATATTATTGTCAAACCTATATAGGTAACCGGCCTATATTGAATTTGGCCTTGGTTTCATTTTTTATGATTTAAGTTAACTTAAATTATTGTTCATATAATAAAAAATTTTTATTTAAATTTAATTATAAATATATAAATTTTAATATTTTAATATTTTTTAAATAGTAATTTGGGCCTAGGAGTTAGGTCGAGCTAAATTTAACTATGGGTAAGAAATTCAAAAAATATTTTGAACTGCAACTTAACACATGAACACCTTTACTATCAAAAGTGAATTTTTTTATTCTTATTATTGAAATTAATTATTTATTCTATTTTATATATTATAATTTTATAATATATTTTTTATTTATAATGTAATTTTATTTATTTGTTTGTTTGATTCGATTTTTATTTTTATTTTTTTATTAAAATCTTATTCAATTGAATTTTTATTTTAAATTGTTTGATATTGTTTAAAAAAAGAAATAATTGGTAAAACTTTATTAGATAAAAAGTTATTAATATCAAAGATTTACTTTATTATGTTTAATTAAAAGTAATAATCTTCCTTAATTAAAAGTTTTGTTTAAAAAGTCATTATAAAAATATATAAAGTTTTTAATTATAAAACTTATACATAAAAATTATTTTTAATAAATATTTATATATTTTTATAATTAAATTTAAATAAAAATATTATTTTAATTAATAAAAAGTAATACAAATTAGACTCTAATTATAAAACATAAATTATTAATATATTAAAATTTTTATAAATATGTAATATATTAAATAGGAATAGAAATATAAATATTATTAAGTATTAACTCTAAAAAATTCTAATTAAAAAAAAAATGAAAGCAAGTGGAAGTTGAAAAGGGATCTGATCTCCTGCATCTCACGCAAACTTTAGTTAAAAACTCTCTACCCTTTACGACTCCTACCTCTAAGGGCGAAAGAGAAGAAGAGGTCCTTCACTTTTTTCAAAACAGTCCCCCCCCCCCCCGGCAGCCAGCTCACTTTCATCATCACTCCACCATTTCCACCTCTTCCTGTCCTTTCCTTTCCTCGCAATTCAATCTAACTTTCTCTCTTAACAAACAAGAATCAGAATCTCACGTGAAGCCTCTGAACTTGCCAAAATTTTCCCCTTCAAATTCTCATCCCAAATTCAACTGATTTGAAGCTACGGTTGAAAGCTTGAGAAAAAAAAAGTTAGTGGAAATGGTGGAGTTGTTGAAGTGAGAGAACCTGAAAGTAAATTAATAATAAATAATAAGTGCGATGAAACGAAAAGCGGTGCAGCAGAAATCGCAAATTAGATGGAAGAGGAAGGTTTTGGCGGCGGTTTTTGTGGCGTTTTGCCTCGGGAGTTTAGCGTTAATGGAGACACAGTACTCTCGGATCGTCTCCTTGGCGTCTTTACGACACCGTTTCGTTGTCAAGCCGAAGATCGCCTTCCTTTTCATCGCGAGGAATCGAATTCCTCTCGATATGGTCTGGGATGCTTTGTTCAAGGTACTTAAATTAAATTAAATTCATAATAATTAATCAGTACTTCTTTAAAAAAGAAAAATTAATTATTCACGAATTTAGTAAATCCTGCTTAATATGGATGCTTTGTAGTTTCTTTATTGCGTTTCCAGTTTTAGCATATATGGATAAAGTTCGTTATCTTTTCTTTTAGCTACATTTATTCTAATTACTTGCTAAATATTTCTATAGATTTGAAATTAGAGAAATTATTATGCCTTTTTTTGAATTATGATCTTGATCATCATAAAAATTAAGTGTTTTAGATAATTTTTTTTCTTTTTTTATTAATTAATTTTGCAGGGAGAAGAGAACAGATTTTCTATTTATGTTCACTCTAGGCCTGGCTTTTTGCTCAACAAGGGAACAACGAGATCCGGTTATTTTTTGAATCGGCAAGTTAATGATAGTATACAGGTTAATTTTTCTACAGTTATTTAAAACTATGGATCTTTTTAGAAATTTGTACATTTTTTTTTAATTGTTAGAGGCAATTCGTGCTTCGTTTCGGTGTCTAATTCAGAAATAAATGTAAAAGTAATCTGATAGTGTGATCAAATGTGTTTATGTTATCCGCTTGTTTTCATTCTGGTGCATATGTTGATATCATATCGTAAATGACATGTCAAATCCAGATTTGCTTGGACTCTACTGACATGTCAGGAAAGATTATATGGTATATATATATATATATTTCTTTTTGAACGCTAGAAGATGTGATCTAAGCCACAAACAACCATCGTGGTGCTACCATAAGGTCACTCTGTTGTTACATGGACTCGTGTTCGTCCATCTTTGCCGTGAAAAGAAGATTACTATTTTCCATATGGAATTATCAACTTGTTTAGAGTCCTTGATCGTTGGAGTTGTTGTTCAATTGTCCAAGAATCTGGCCCTTTACACTTAAAACTTAGGATATCTAAGCCTGAAGATCTAAGGGTAGAATGTTTAGTAATGGATAAATGTCATGAAAAAAAAGTACAATCACATTACATTTTAACATTACGATAGAGTTGTTATAACGACGAGTTTATTGGTGTCTGTTATATATGTATCTGAAATATTCATGGAGCCTTTTGTCTGAAATTTCCGTTTTTCTTGACATGATAAGATTTAGTTCATGTGTTCTGTTTCAGGTAGATTGGGGAGAAGCGAGTATGATTGAGGCTGAGCGTATATTGCTTAGACATGCATTGACAGATCCTTATAATGAACGCTTTGTTTTTGTCTCGGATAGGTGAGGATTTATTTCTATGATGATTTTGCAGTTAAGGCCTTTCTTTGTTTGTATAATTTTCAGTTTCGAAGACACGAGAAGAATACTTTTTTGAAAATTTGATATCTAACAATACTTCAGTTACTTGATTTATTCTCAGCTGTATACCTATTTATAACTTCAGTTACACGTATGACTATATCATGTCAACATCAACGAGTTTTGTTGACAGGTTAGTGGGCCTTGGAATTTTAATTTGTAGATGCATTTCTTTTCTTGTATATGACATGCTATTCATTATTAATATCTATTGGGAATAAAAAATTGGCAACTAAATTTGGAGTGTTCAAATGTTCTCTTGATAAAGCTTAGTTTAACATCACCTGTAGAGAGAAGTGGTGATTAACTATTAACTTTTTGGCTGCATCTATTTTTCTTATGTATCTTTGCCCTGCATATTTGAAAGTTGTTGTATATTACATTGTGATGCTTTCTCGATGAGTAACAAAAACTGAAGACCTAATTCTTGACTTAGAGAGTATATGTGCTTATGTCATTCCACCTATTCCTTTAATATGTATTTTGCTGACCCCAAATTGATTTTTTCATGAAGACCTTGCTCCTGGAAATAGATACCAAAGCGAAAACAAGTTTGAATACTTAATTCTGAACTAGTTTTAAGATGCGACTATATTGTCATACAACAATTCTGTTTCCTGTTAACATAATCTGGAGTCAACCGGTTAATAACTATTATAAACTTCTATGATGCCTTCCCCGTTCTCATAATATTTTGCTGTGAACCAACCTTTAACCTAAAAGCGATTATAAGATTTTCTTTCTTTGAATGTTCTATTTATTTGTGAGCAGCTTTGCTGATACGAAAGAGGGTCGCTACAACCCAAAAATGAATCCTGTTATTCCTGTTTACAACTGGAGGAAAGGATCTCAGGTAACAGTTAGATCTTTCTAATTTACATTCTCCAATGTTTTAATCTATTCAAAAGAAAAAAAAGTAAAATAGTATGAATTTGAATATTTGTTGCAAGAAATTTGCTGTGGTTTGACTATAATTATCTTATGATTTGCTCATCTTGCAGTGGGTTGTGCTAACAAGAAAGCATGCAGAGGTTGTTGTAAATGATACTACGGTCTTTCCCATGTTTCAACAACACTGCAAGGCAAGTTGTCTCGTATTATGAATACTGGCCTTTTTTCATTATTTAAGAAGATCGTGGTCTTTGTGGTCACATAATGGCACGATACTCCCGAGAATTTCAAGCTAGAAATAGTGCTTTCTTCACACGTTTTGAGGATAAATATTACTGAATGGATGGTTATTTTGACGCCATTGCAAGCTTAGCATGCTTAATTATGGCTCCTTTTCTGAAATATTCTTGGGTCAATGTTTTTTATATTGTAATAAATCAACTTATATGAAAAGTTTTCTTGGTTGTTAAGGATATGCTATTTTCTCATATTTTACCTAATCAATAATATGCAGAGGAGATCATTGCCGGAGTTTTGGCGAGATCAACCCTTTGTAAGTGTGGATATATCATTTTTATATATTTTCAATATTATTTCAAGTGTGATTTTAAGAAAGTTTCTTTATACTTTTCAAGAGTTTTAATAGATGTAATGATCTTATGTATTTATAATGTCCAGCCAGTTGATCCAGCAAAGGAGCACAATTGTATACCAGATGAACATTACGTTCAGACATTACTTGCGGTAAGAATTCCCCTTCTCTTGTTTTATTGGGAAAAAATGTTGGGAATTGCTGGTTCTAATTTGTATGAAACTTTGCGTCTAATCGGAAAAAAGGATTCATAAGTGGTTGTTAATGGAGTTAAAGTTTACCAAATTCCTACTGATTCATTAGAGCAACCAAATATGTTGGTACATGTCTAAATTTTGTGGTTGTCAAATATTAGAAGCAGCATCTATAAGAATGTTAAAATTTGCCATTCTCGTCTCCATACTCTTTTGATCAGCGAGCATTTCGATTTTGGATATGGAACTTCTTGAAAGGCATTGAATTAAAGTGCTAATCATACTGCTTTTTTCCATTCTTTCTTTTTGTTTCAAAATATTGCATCTCTTTGTAATACCAATCTTCTTCAAAATATTCAGCAAGAAGGCTTTGAAGGTGAAATTACACGCAGGTCGTTAACCTATTCTGCATGGGATCTTTCAGCCTCCAAAGATCGTGAACGCCGTGGATGGCATCCAGTGACTTATAAGTTTTCCGATGCCACTCCCATGCTTATTAAATCTATAAAGGTATTTCTGACCTTCCTTCGAGCTCCTATACGTTCTCCTATTGTACGCATTCCTTGTATTTAAAGCTAAAAGAACAAGGAATAAATATTTGGTAGACATTTAATCGTCTCGGTTCGAATTCAACATGTGCATTAGAAACTAATTTGAATCTAATGAACTATTGTTTTTCGCAAACTGATGGGAACAAAGTTTAAAGGAATTTTAATGATTTAAGCAGGACATTGACAATATCCATTATGAGACTGAAAACCGAAGAGAATGGTGTAGTAGCAAAGGGAAGCCATCCCCGTGCTTCCTTTTTGCCAGAAAATTCACCAGGCCTGCTGCTCTCCACCTTCTTAATTTGGTAAGTTTCAATTTTACACAAGTACCTTTAGCATAGAAATTTTCTAAAAGAACCATGTAGATAGCTATATCTTGATGTTTTTGCTAGGCATGCCCGTTCTACTTTTTCAAATTCCCTTAGGCTATCTTACTCGGACACTATTTTTTTTTTTTTTTTACATGTGTCAGATGCATATTTGGACAGAAGTATTGGATTATGATTAGACTTGTTCATGGGTTAGGTAATCTACTTGGCCCGACTCGTGTTAGGTTGGGCTTGGATAAGAATTTTTGTAATTCGGACTGGCTTGGCCAGGCCCTAATTACCGTTTAAGAAATAATTTTTTATTTAGATATAAAATTATAAATATTAATATAAAAATGATTTTTTATTTTGACTAGTGATACGGGCTTTTGGGCAAGCCCAATCCTCGGCCGATCCTAGCTTGGGAAGGAAAAAAAATTCCGGTTTGGAGGGCAGCCCATGAAAACCTCTAGTTATGATATTTCAAACAGATATATATAATTCAAAATTTTGAGCACGTTTATACTGGATAGATATCCGTATCTATCACCCACCTCGAATCTGGGCACTTATATGTTTCATGTTTTTCTGTCTTACAGTCAGTTCTAGGAGCTCGCCGTGGAGCAAAAAGTGAATCTTAACCATGCGAAGGGTAAGTTTTCTGTACTAAGTCTCTAATGTTAGGTAGGATTTGTTAGGCATAACCTGTTGTATTTTTGCATTAAAAAAATAATTGGGAGAGGTGTAAATTAGGGGGGGGGGGGGGGAATTATATCTAAAGTGTGTTGTTGTGTAATAAGAATATCAATTTTTAAAATATATATATACGCACATATATGAAAATTATCATTTTTATATTGTTGAATTATTTTTTAATTTATGAATATTTAATTTTTAATTTTAAAACATATTTTATAAATTAATTTATATTTATAATAATTTATTTTATATTAATTCAATAGTTTTTTTAATTAAAAATATAAAAGTCGTGAGGGAATCGAACTCAACTTTGTTGGAATTCAACTCCCTATATAAGCGGGTGAATCCTTTGAACTAAATAATTAATTCAATATTGATCTTCACTTCGTAGGACATATATAAAAGAAAGGTCTAATTAAAATTAAATTAATTTTTATAGTTTTAAATATATGATTAATATTTTAACAAATCGATTATTGAATTTAATAATATAATTATATTTTTTGTTTTAGGTTAAAATGATTTTTTTCAATATATATTTAATTATTGATATTTTTTATCGAATAAATAATTATTTTTAATTTATTTAAAAATCAATATATATGAGTTAAAATGGATAAAACATGAAATATGATTATTGAATTAAATAATTATAAATAATATAAAAATTATGAAAGTATACGAGAATCAAATTAATCAAGTATTAAAGTTTATAATATGAATTTAGCTGTGCAAGTATTTTGTACAAAAGCGTGAATTAGTAAACGAATTAATAAACTCAATATTGAAAATAGCTTTGACCCAGAAACATTAAATGCCTCTGTGAAATTTATTAACCATCCAAACGACTCAGCCTATTTATTGTTAATTATATCTCTTTGTTTAGCTCACGTAACACGTGCCATTTAATACGACTGGACACGTATCAAAAATAATTTGGACGCCACTTCCATTAATTTAAAGATTGAATACCAATTATCTTTGCTCCCTTCAGCGGCACCAACAGGAAAACAAATTTTAAAAAAAAGTCTTCCTCTTTTTTTTTTTAATAAAAATTGGGCTACAATTATTGAAAATTTTTTTAATTTAATTTAATTTTTATTTTTTATTATATTTAAATACGTTTTTATTTTTTGATTCTAACTAAATAAGTCTTTATTTTAAATAAAATATTTATTTAGGTACAAAATAAAAAATAAAAAATTATTTAAGTAAAAATTAAAAATTAAAAATTATTTAATTTGATAAAAATATAAAACTTAATTAAAATGATAAAATTCCTTTATTATTATTATTATTATTATAGCTTAAAAATTTCATGAACTATATTATGTTTCATGGCCATGTGCTTCCTCCAGTCCAACCTGAAAGAAGCACATGAATATTGGCCCCACGGCCATGTTGTTACCATGTTCAATGATGATGCCCACTCCACTTTCAAAAGTTAAAAAAAAACAAAATCTTAAAATAATTTATTTCTTAAATTTTTAAAAATAGTATCTCAAATAAAATTTAAAATTATTATATATAATAACATTTTTAATCAATGTATTAGAAAATAAATAAGTAAAATTATCTGTTACTATATTTAATATAATATTATCACTATAAATAATATATTAACTAATCATGAAGAATAAATTTTGATTTTAAAGTTGAAATTCATAGTTATGGAATTGTTTTAATATTTAAGGTTTACATCACAAGCTCTTAAGACTTAGTGGAAGTAATAGAATGACAGAGATAATTACATGTCTAATTGTGTATTCTAACTTTATATGTACTTTAAAATATTCAATATTTACATAACAAAAATGTAAATTATAAAATTATTACGAGAATCTCATAATTTAAATCATTCCATCCTCGTCAATGAAATAAAATATACTCGTTGATGGATAATTTTATCTCTCTTATTTGAGTGATGCATTAGAAAAATAAAATAACATTTGCTAATTATTTTATTAATTAAAATTTATAAGAGTTTTGCTAAACCATTTTTTTAAAATTATTATAAAAAAATATATTACTATAATCAATGCAACGAAATTCATAAAAAAATTAAGTATAAATTATTACATTTAATACATAATATTAATATAAATAATAATTTAATTAACCTTAAAAAAAATCCTAAGAACACAGCTTTTTAATTTTAAATTATAATTAGGAGGTAGAACGAGTTATTCATAGGTCAGATTGAGTTTGGACAAGACTTAAGTATAGTATTAATGCTATACATGCTTACTCAAATTCTACTTAAGCCTGCTTATGTTTATAAATAGATTATCCGGGCCTATTTAAGCTAGTCGATATTATTTTTTTTAATTTTTCAAATGTGTTTCTTACTAATTTATTTTTTAATTAAGTTTTAAAATATAAATAACGTAATATATTTTATTAATATTTACATTACAATATTACATATATTTATTCTGTATATGATAAAAATTATATAATATACATAATATAAAAGTAATATATTATACAACTAGTTTATAACTTATGCGATGCACGAATTAATTTTATTTATTCAAATATATATATGTACATACGCTAAGTATTATTTTCAAATTTATGTTAAAGTATTTAATATTTAATGTCCGTTAAAATTTTAATCAAATTTGAATTAAAATTATTCAATTGTTTGTATAAACATTCACAAAATATAATTCAAAATCTAATTTCAAATCAAATCTATTCGATTTAAGTTATCTATAGATCATTAATTTTTTTTAATTTGTATATATATTTTTTGAAATATCAAATATATTTAAAAAGTAATTAAAATTTTAATACCATATCAAAATTAGGTTTTATAAGAATATACTAGTTCCTTGCTAACATTTTTCCTACAAAACATTGAACAAAAATTAAGTTATAAAAATAATGTGCATTCATATTATGACGGCGTTCAAATTAGTTTTAACACATAAAAAAGGATAAAATATAGTCTTTTAAATACATATAGATCATTTAATGATAGATATCTTTTTTGGTATTTTTTTTGTGATTTTGACTAAAGTTTTGTACAAAAAAAATAAAAATTAATTGGTGAATTGAAAAAATAATTAAAAAATCACACATTTTAAACAAAAGTTTCAAATTGAAACAAAAAAAAAAAGTTAAATAGCACTACTATTTATAGGCTTATTGGATGCTAATAAATAAGATGTATATATAATTTTAAATTGATTAATATTTTTCGAATTTAAAATGAATATAATAAGTGATATGTATATTTTTTAATTAAAAAAATCAAATAAGATGATAAGAAAATTTATCAAAGAAAAAATTAAGATTTTTAAATTTTAAAAAATATAATATTGTCAACTAAAGGGGATGATTTAAATTTTAAATTTTTGTTATAACTTAATCTTGATTTTAGATGAGTAATTTTATCTATTATTATTTAATCTTGATTTATATGAATAAATATATCAAAAGATTGATAATAGCTAACAAAGAAATATTTAATTTGAAAATTTTAAATTCTGATTTTAGATGCATAATTTTATCTATTACTTCTCAATTTGATCTTAGATGGATAAAAAAATCAAAAGATTAATAAGAGATCATCTAAAAAGATTTAATTTGAAAATTTTTTAATTTTGAATAATGATATATTTAATCTTAAAAAATATAATCTTTAACTACATTTAATCATATATATTATTAATCAAAATTAAAAAAATTTTAAATTAATTAACCTAATGATTTAATTCTATATTTTGGATATTACAATATTAGTTAAAATCAAAATTATCTTACATATTATCAAAAGAAGACGTCCACGTAAACTACCATATCAGCAATGCTTATCAAATAAGTTTATATCTTATTTTATTTTATTATATATGATTAAAAAAATAGTCAAGTCGGGCTTGAATTTTAAATATTGAAAGCAAGACTCAATTCGTTTTTGAAACTTATCTTATTTTTTGCCCTAAACTCTTTTATAAACATAATATTTTTATTTAAATCTTATCAAATATTAAATAAATTTTTTTATACTTAATAAATATCCCTACCCATGAAAACTTTAAGTAGAAAATAAACCATTAGCAATAGCAAGGAAAATGTTTAGGTTATCGTCGCCGTGACTCGGCTGATCCAAAATTGCAGTGCTGAAACATCATTGGGCCTTTTTAAAAAAGCGTCGCAAAAGAACAAAAGTAATACTATATTTATTTGTCTATATATGTATATAAAAAGCAACAAACACCGACGGATTTTCACCGTGTGTAAAATGCAACCTAATCTATAGCGACGAATTTTCACCGACCATCGAGATTTTTCAGATTTGGTGTCTTTGGTTTTTGAATGTCTAAGTCTCATTGATGCCAATTATGTTTAGGTTTCCTAACTTTAGGCAAAAGACTTAATCAAGCTTTAAAAACATTATTAGAGTACTAACTTGTTAGTCCATGCTATTGCTAACACATTTATTTATTCATACGAGAAAAAAAAAATTTACTAACAAATGATTTAAAAATATTTTATTAAATGTAAAAGCCAATAATTTTATTAATTATCTTCAATAATTAAACGAAGATATTACTATTTATATTTTATAAAAATCTTCAAGTATATCATTCGAATACTCATTTGCAAAATTCTTAAAAACAAAAAAAACTACTAATCTTGGGATTTTGTCCAATAGTCAAAAGCATTAAACATGCAACTCCTTTTGTTGGTTGGAAATTTTCACTTTCCCAATGACCATGAGTTCAAACTTGAATATTACTTCGCAATATAACTAGTCAAGAATCTTTAGATTTGATACTTTGGTCATCAATTTTATACTCAAAAAACTAGAAAGAGATAGGACCAGTAATAGTAATTGTTCAACATCAACGTTAAATCTAGAAATAGGCCAGCAAAGGCCTCAAGCCTTACCTACCCAAAAAAAAAATTTAATGATATTATTATACTATTTATATTTAATGCACTAACTAATAGTATATAAATTTATATATTATTAATAGATTAAATGATATCACTTTATTAAAATTAAAATTATTTATATTTATTTTTAAAAATTTTTAATAAGATGACATCATTTATTTCACTAATGTTTATGACTTTATCCCTATTGATGCAAGAATTATCGGACTGTGTTCATTATGAGATATTATCCGTTTTGAAGTAGTGCACAGATTATACTTAGGGTTTTATCATTTAAGAAAAGGCATCTAACTAAGAGAAGTGTGGCCCTTGTTTTATAAGCTACAGTCCATATCCTTAGCTAATCGACGTGGAATTAATAATTAATATATTATTTTTTAATTCAATAAAAATATTAAATTAAATATAAAAAATTAATAATTAAATAATTTTAAAAAATAATTTATAAATAATAAATATGTGTCAACTGGTCAT
>JBBYHM010000025.1:16910906-17027754 GCA_038381775.1 Adansonia rubrostipa
TAATTAATTAATAAAAATTAAAAAATTAAAATTAAAAATTCATTTTATAAAAAATAAAATTAATATTTTTTTCTCTCTTATATTTTCAAGTCTTCCTTTCATAAAATAAAAAAATTATATTAATTTTTTAATTTTTAATATTTTTTGTAAATTAAATTTTTGTTGATAATTATTAAAATAAAATATTTGAAAGAATATTTTTTGGCTAAATTTTGTCTTCAAATCATCCAAAATCAATATTGAGAAGCAAAAATCAATTAAAAAAATCAAAATTTGGTTGCAAAGTTCAGCCAAATAAAAGTAAAGTGCAAATAATTTAAAAAATACAATGATAAATATCAATTAAAATAAAGTATAATGATAAATTTCAACACTCACTTTTAGCATATTGGCAAATTTGCCCTTTAACGCTTTATTAATAGGTTCAACTAATTGGTGAATGAAACACCAATTAAGAATTACTTAATTATCTTTTTTTGTTTAAATTTATACACTTAATATATTATTTTTAGAATTTATATTTGATACACACCATAAGTGAATTAGATCAAGTTACCTCATTGAAAACCAAATTATTTACATTTATTCTTAGAAAATTTTAATGAAATGGTATCATTTGATTCACTAGCGGGAGATATATTTATACATCATCAGTATATCAAATACAAACTTTTATTTATTAAATTAAAAATAAATCATTAATTATTTTTATATTAATATTACCTTAAGTAGTGCAATTAGGCACTGAATAACATTTCTATTTATTAATTAATCAATTACTTGATTACCAAATTTTGCATAATGTAAATAACAGCGAAACAATTGGTAGATTTTTAATCGTTTTATTTTTTCTCTAAAAAAAGTTAATGATTAAGTTAATGCCTATGAAACAATTATCAAAGAAATACCAGTTTTTTTCTTCTATCGTACAGAATTTTTTGTCCTTTATTATATAATGGGAGAACAATAATCTGATCGCTTTAGAAGTCATTGTATTTTTTATTAGTCTATAGACCAGTGAATATACTTTTTAAATTAGCCGATTCAGAAGACATCGCATTATCGTATGTCAGTGTTTTGACTTTATGACATCTTTAATAAATTGTTCTAAACAACTTCCATTCTTAGGAAAACTTAATACGTTGAATCTTGTTGCATTTGTTAAAGAGATTTGTTCGGTTTCTTAATGGCCCGTTTGAAAATATGAATTTGAGATAAAAATTAAATTTAGATTTGGACAAATTTAACATCAATTTTGAGAAATTCAAATCTAGAATTTGAAATTCTTTTTTAAAGTGAAAATTTACAAAATCAATTTTTGGTTGTTACTCTTTCCTTTACAAAGTGAGAATTAATTTTAATTTAAATCCAAATCCAATTCTTAATTATCCAAACAAAAAAAATTAAATTAATGAATTTAAAAATCATAAATTTTAAATCTAAAATTTTGAAAAATTAACATTCAAATCTAAATTTAAGTTTCCAAATGCAACCTAAATATATTTGAAAAGTGAATATTGATTAAAATAAGAAATCACTTCCCAACAAAGTGAGAACATATATGTCTAAGGATCATATTACTCGACCAAACTTATAAGCTCGACTCGAGTTGGATGGATTCTTGATATGAATTTAAGACCCGAGCTTGGTTGAATCTAATTATTATTCATTATATTAATAAATAATACTGTTTGAAACATAAAGTGTGTTTGATAACAAATTGAAATTTTCCAATGTATTGAAAAATAATTCATCAATGATTTTTTTCAATGTGTTTAACAACTCATATTAAATATTACTTAACAGAAAGCTTTTCACCCAAAAAAAAAAGTGTTGACTGGGATAAATAGTTGAGAACTACTTATCAATTAATGTAATATAGGTTAAGTTTTTTTTTTTTCTTTTTTTCTTTTTGCCCTAATTTAACATAGGTTAAGTTAATTTTATTTTTTAAAAAAAATTATATTTAAACAACGTAATTTCTTAATTATAAAAGATGAAATATTTAAATTAATTTTTTAATTTTTATCTAGAAATATCCAGAATAATATAAAATGTTATGTTAATTAAATTAAAATTGTGATATTAACAATTTTTAAAATTCAACATTTATAATTAGTTATCAAAGCATGTAATTATATGCACTACCTAATTTTAATAAAATACCAAATAGTTTTTGTAATACAAATTCAGTAAATTTGATATAAAAAAGTTCTATACTTAATTTTCAACACTTAATTTTTTTAATTTATCAAACAATACTTTAATCAGTAATACATATTGCTTATCTAAGCTAAAATTAATCAATTTTTGTTATTTTCATTTTCTAAATTACATCTTCAGCACTTCATTCTCTCGCCATCAGCCCTTTAACAATGTTTTGATTTTGTCGCTCGCAAATTCACAATTCATTTTAAATTTTAATAATTGATACGTGAAAAATGATTTTTTTTATATGTATCATTATTAGCACAAACCAGCTAGAAAAAAAAGGAAAAACTGCATTAAAACCTAGTTTATAACCAATAAGATTGGACCTAATAACTATGGATTCGATACAGAAAAATATCTATAGCACCCCAATCTTACATTAGGAAACTTTGAGAATCATTTATGATATATATGTAGAGACATAATTTAATAATTGCAAGGCACGATAAACTATAGGACTTTTGAGTCAAAAT
The DNA here is from genome assembly GCA_038381775.1 of Adansonia rubrostipa. Lineage (NCBI taxonomy): Eukaryota > Viridiplantae > Streptophyta > Magnoliopsida > Malvales > Malvaceae > Adansonia > Adansonia rubrostipa. The sequence continues at coordinate 16,913,591 of JBBYHM010000025.1, forward strand.
GGATAATATCTCATAAGTTGGATCTGAGTTTCTATGAATAGTATTAAAACAAGCAACAATCAGAATATGAGAGCTATATGCTACACCGCGAAAGCTACCTCAACAACATCAAGTGGTTTGTTGGTAGAATGCTTGATTCTTGGTTCAATGACTAGGGATTAAACCTCAGTAACCTCAATTATCTAAAAAAAACATGGAAGCCACTTCAAAATCCTAAGGGCTTTAAATGATATATGGTGGGAGTCACCTCTAGAATCCGAGCCGTACCAACGATCCAAAATCCATTAGTATATGCCCTAAAAATCTATTAATGTGGGCTCCAAGCACATTTAACTATGAAAGAGTTGGATATTCCATCAAAAACATCATCGTCACTGTAAACCTTGTCGGTATAGATATGTATTAATTGGCATTTTTAGTTGGTAAATGCTTAGGGGCCTATAGTGATGGCTTAATCGTCATGAAATCATTTCCAATATTTTTTTAATGATGACAATCTGTAGAGATATTTATTGACGTTTTTTGTCAGTAAAGACTAATAGACTTCTAGTGACGGCTTTTTTATTGGTAAAATCATTTCCAATTTTTTTATTACTATAAACTATTCATCGATATAAGGTTAGTGTCCTTTAGTAATATACCATATTTACCAATGTATTGTCCGTCGGTAAAAGTTCAATTCATTAATTTTTATTTGTCGGGAATGATTAGCTTTTTCATTGGCATTTCTATGCCATTAGTGTAAAATCTAGTGTTCAATAGCTAAATAGCTTCTCATTTTGTTTATATATTTTGCGCTAGACCTGTCAATCTTAATCCAAACCCAAAGGTGACATAACCCAAACTGACAGGAAAAAATTAACAACTTAAAACCGACCAACCTAAACTCGAAATGACTTGAACTTAAATTAAGTATATTTTTATTTTAAAAACATTAAATTAATAAAAATAATACTTGTAAGATAAGTTATTTAATTCGTTTTAATTTTATAACTTGTAATTACCATTTCGGATTGTGATAAAGCATGCAACTATCATTTAGTACATATAAATTGATCATATTCGAATTTTTGTTCTTTTATATATGTAAAATAATGCAATACTTATACACGTGTAGGTACTAAAAGGAATATATAATTGCACTATTATAACAATTTTGTAAGATGTGATTACTATAATTTTTGTTCAATCATTATCGTAATTTTAAGATATATTATATATAAATTAAAATGTAATTGATTTTTTATAACTATAAATAGTATTGAGAATTTATTATATTTTTTTATTCTTTTTCAATTAACTTTTTTTTAATTTTTTAGCATATCTTATGAGAGTATATCTCATTCTACTAAAATCAATTTCATAAATTTAGAGTTAACTTTCTTTTTATTAATCTAATTTAAAGTGCATTTTTTGGACCTTTAAATTTATTAGATCTTAAAATTACTTTTAAGCTTTAAATTATACAGTGGCTCCTTTTTTGGTTTTGAGGTTTCTAATTGCCAAATGAGTACAAATTTTTACATTAGATATATCCATATCGATACTTAATGTTTATTTACTAAAAATATTTTTTTCTATCTTTCATTTTTTAATAGATAAAATTTATTATTGATGACATTGAAGATAGATAAAGTGACATTTACTAAAAGTTTGTTAAATGATAATACCCGTTTAAGTAAAATAGATACTTAAATTTGAAAAAAAAATATTTGACTATCCAAAACTCCAAAAATTGATTTAGATGGATATTAATTTTATTAAAAATTATCATTTATATATTTAATTTTATATAATATTTATTATCTATATTTCAATAAGGGTAAAAGTTTTTTTTGCAATCATTAGAATTATATTTTAGTCCATTTATTATTCAACTTAGTATTTTCATCCTTGGACATTTGAAATTAAAGCAAATAAGGAAAACTGTTAACAATATTAAACATTAGATTTTATAAAGCACATTATCATTTAAATGAATGTCATTTAACACCATTAGCAAATTTTTTTTATTTCCTTCAATTTCAAATGTACAACGATGAAAAATACCTAGCTCAATAGTAAAGGGACTAAAATGCACTTTAACTATTGCACAAGGACTATAACAAGACTTTTAACTTTCAATAAAATTTTAAATAAATATGACTCAATCAAACAATTTGTTTAAATTTGATATGATTTAAATTGAAACTTAATATATTGAAAACAAATGATTCAAAATCGTATTACTCGAGTATCAAATCTGATTGATTTGAATGGTCGAACCAAATTAACTCAAATGCTAAACTCAATTAACTTAACTTAAAATGACTTGAACCCAAAATTAGCTCAAATTAAACACGCTTGAAACCAACAGTTATAGGTCTATTTTACTTTATTAAATTCATTTTACTGCAATAGTAATTTTAAATAAAAGTATTAAACTAAAATATACTTTTTAATATAATTTCTCATAAAAATAAAGAAAGAAAACAATTATCTTATAAATAATAAGCTATAAGTCACAAACGATTGTCTTATAATTAATCAAGTTCAAATAACATCAAAACATGTCTGTAAACATTAAACTAAAAAGTTAGCCCAAACAAATATCCAACATAGATTTTTCAAACTTCTTACTACTTATTAAACATGATCTAATCTTTTATGATGCATGAATGATTTCAACGTGACTGCATGGTGATTGAATCCTAACATCATCCCTAATAACAAGGAGCATGGTGGCTTTATATGGAAAATTTTCTAGAACACAACTACATGATAAAGACAAAAGCCCATGAATGCCAACAGTCACTATAAACATATTTTAGTCAAATGCATAAAAATACCAAAGTAGAATAAAGAATATGAACAATCAATTACTAAGAAATGACCTTTTCTAACCAGCAGATAGCCTCACAATATTAAAGATACAAAATAAGCATTCTAACATTATATAAGATTATAAAAACTCATTCATGAGAAATGTGGAACAAGGGAAGTTTGTCAAAATGAGCTTTCACTACCAAATTATAATAATATTAACTTTTAGAATGACAATACCTACCATAAATATCTTTTTCAGGAATTTTAGTACAATGCTAAGGGTGGAAAATTAAATGTTTGATCTAGTACATGAATATTTTAACAATCAATTATTAATCCTATCCTACTTAAGCAATAACATTGTTAGTGTATGTCCTTGAACCAATCAAATTGGGATAAGAAAGATATATAGTAAATAATTGCATACCAATTACTAGTTAAATTAACATAAGGTTTTCCTTCATGTTAGTGGCATGATTAACGATCATGAAAATAGTAATAGGATGAAGCCCATGAAACATAATGGCCTTGCAAAGTATGTAATGAGTTAAGATAATAAGATCCTTAGGCATCAAAGCTGTGCTTTTAAAAACATTTATAGTCATTGTCTTGTCAAGTCAAGGCATTAACAATGTACAAAGACCAGCATAAGCTAAGCCTCCATGCATTTGTTGCATGCAACCCTTTGAACTGATTAGTTAAAATATAAGGATACTTGGGGATAGCACGTGGTTGCTTGTTTTATGGAAACAAGTTCACTGAACATGGCCTATATGATAACTCTATCTATTGTTAATCACTCAAGTGTCTATAAAATATATTCTCATGCATCAATTATGTATAACAATCCTCAAACTTATGATACCCAATCATCTTGTATGGGGAGTGTCATAATTAGATCATGAACGAGTCCACAATTGATGAATACCTATGGTAAGATGGTTTTGGGTATGGAAGGAAGCATATGGTAGATGGATGAGTGATCTAAAAAGGATTCACCACTCTTAATGACATTGGAGACATATCTTGAATAATTTTTATGTGGTTAATAAGATTAAAGTCTTTGGCCAATGCATAATGGACTATGAGGAAATGTTTCTCATGGATTCATGATTGTTAACCATGAGTTGAAAGATCTAACATGGATTAAACCATAAGTAGACATTGACCAAGCTCATGCTCACTCCAAGATATATGGTAAAAGACTGTATTACACTAATAGGTTGGTTATTGAAAGGTTTCGATAAGGTTACATTAACTCTTCAACATTTGGGAGGTCATGATAGGTTGCTAGATCCTACTGTTGATCTATGAATATGATTAATGAGATTAATTATGTTCATTGCCAACATGTTAGGGACCTTGTACGTTACACACAATAAGATGATATTATTAGATTAAATTTGAGATTTCATTAAGTTTAACTTAATTAAATAAAAATTAATTAAATATATGACTTAATTTAAAAGTTTAATTAAGATTTAATTTAAGATATAAAATTAGACTTATGAAATCTAAATTTTTGTTGTCTTTTTAAGACATGGTGGAAAGATTATCTTATCTGGATAATTTCCAAATTAGGACGTAACATGTCTAGGCAGATAATGCCTTGGCTGAATATCCCCTAGATAATCTTATGAAAATACTAATTATTTAGATAATTAATCTTAAATAAGATTATTATCAATTAAAATTATTTTAGTTAAATATAAATGTTTTTAGATAAAATTCATAAAAGGGATAATTTACTTAGCTAAATAGGTTTCTCTCTATTTATCTTATATTTAATTATATGATAATTATATAAGATAAATTAAGTTATTAGATAAATTAAGAGTTTACTTTGATAAAATAGAACTCTAAAGAGATCTAACTGAGCCAACTAGCAAATGGCACTCCTAGATGGATCTTAGGACACATTCATAATGCCTTGGTCAAAACCACTAGTGCATGCAAGGCTTGACCACCATAGATAATTGTTATGATGAAATTAAATTACTTAAGGTGAAAGATTTTCACCTAGAAAAATAATTTAAAGGTGATCAAAACTTTCCTTAATGTGATTAAGGAGAATTTAGTTAAGCTAAACAAAAAATGAGATGAGTGAACCTAGATATTTTTTGAAGGGATTAAAAAAGTGTGAAAAATAATTCTCTCTAAGTTTTCTCTAGTGTTGTTGCCCGTTAAGGAAGAAAACACCATAACTACCACCTTTTTGCCTTTTTTTTTTGCATCAATCTTTCCATTTTATTTAAGGAAAACACCATCCAAAAATGTTCATGGATTGTGTGAAAGAAGTGGTTGCTCATGGTTACCTTTTGGTTAAGACTGAACAAGTCTTTTGGCTAGCATTAGAGAACCATTAAATCTTGTGAAGGCTCTTACAATCATTTGTGTAGATTACAATTAGAGGCAAGACATGCATGCTGGATTTGACCTTAAGAATCCTATCAATAAGCCTTGCCTTCACTTTTCAAGGATCTTTCAGATTGGATTTAACTCTAAATTACAATATCTAAGAGTCTGGTAATCCCTAAATAGGTTATCGTTTTAATTTTTTGTTAAAATCTAATATGTTATACTACACGTAAGTCTCTCCCTATAAATCCATAAGAAAGTCCAGTTACTTTTGTGTTTAATACTTACATTGCTTATTTATGATATTTTATTAGTTTTTGAAATCCTATATCTGTATAAGGCTGGACTTTATTAAGATTTAGACTCCTTCAACTATAACATTCATTATAGGACAAGACTGATCAAATTCTAACATTACACAAAATAATAAAAAAAATCTAAATACATAAGTAATACAGAACATGATAAGCTTATCGGATGAATCTTCCATCTGCCCATAATAGCATATGCTTAATATAAACCATCTTAGTAGTCATTGTCTCTAAATATGCAAATGCTTATGAATAAGTAGTCAAAGTAAAGATGAATCAATAGCCACATGCCCAATAGCCTAGAACGATCAACAAAGAAATAAATGTTAGCTGTGATGGTCACGTTTGCCTCCTAAAAGTTGTATCAACTATGGCTATGAAATAGGGTGTCAAAGATCTAAAGGCTATAAAAGTATCTACATTCGCATGACAGAAAAAATTGGTGTTTATGAAGATTACGAGGTAAAAGACAATATCATCAAGCAAAAACTTTTTGGCTTTATCAAATGTGAAAGGATCATGGTGTAAAAACCCAAACTTAGCATTAGAAACAAAATTCTAATGTCATAAATACTATATGAATGATATTGGTTTTGTGTGCAAACAAAATTAAGTAGTTAAATATAATGGAATATGTTAACAATTGCCATAAAGGAAAGAATTTTATTTATGCTTTACCTCTGCTACAAAGATATGTAGGTCATCAATGCTTTTAGTTTAAATAGGTGATGATTGTCCAATCGAGAAATCAAACATAATATATTAATCTATTTTTTAGACAAATGACAACATTATAACTTTTTCAAGTCTTATTGCTTTTCAATAGATGAACAAGAACAATCCAAGCATTATGTAGATTTATGGTCTAACTTTGCCATTCATTAGTCATTATGGCACCAAAAAATTTAAGATAACTTCTTCTAACACCATTCAATGAAGTACCATTATGATATAGATATGATTAGATTTGGATGGACTTAGCATTTCAATTTTAGGCTATTGTAATAAAATTGGTCAAGTAGAAGAAAGGAAACCTTTTAATTTCATATAAAGATAAAAGTAAAGCTAATCATTTCACTGGTGAAAAGAATATACTTACAAAATCTCAAATGCAAGATCCAAAAATAATAATAAAGGTGCTGATAACAATTATAGTTATTGTAGAAGAAGTATTTTTAATTACACCCTACTCTTCACCAAAACAACAACTTGTAGTTATTGTAGAAAAAGTGGTTCTAATTATACCTTGCTATTTACCAAAACAACATCTTCCAACTCCATCCCAAGGCTTCTTTTTAAATATCAGTAGAGTAAGATAAGATGTCCTTTATTTAACTCTTGTCGAGTGATAAAATAACTAAAACTAAAAGAGAAATGAGAATAAAATTAATACTAAAGATAATCTTAATTAATAACAACTATATCTCATTGACGTTGCTTAAGAAATGGATCCTTTATTTTTAAAGGATAATTTCTTCATTCATTTTCCATTGCTTATGAGAGTCAATGGATTTCAAGCTTAAATTGTTCGACAAATTTATGTATGAGATATATAATATTCCTAATACATAAATCTTTCGAATAGTGTAGGAAAAGAAAGAAAAAAACTATTTCTTATAAAGTCTTATATCTAGTTGTATTGTTATTCACTACTAAAAGGTTGAACATAAAATCCTTAATAAACTTATAGCTCATTAAGTAAAGTGATAAGTAAAAAAGAAAGTTATGAACAGTTTTGATCAAGTTTACCTCTGCAAGTAGAGAAATGATAGGCTACTTTTTATGGATTTTTTATTAATATAAGTACTTGCTACCATGGGATCAAAGTAAAGGCCCATGTATATAAAATTGCGCCCACTGAAGAACACAAAATATGTGCATACACTTTAGTATATTAAACTGCGCTACCTATTCCATATTTAATCTAAAGGTTCTAACCTTGACCACCTTTAGACATACACCTTTAGATGTGAACCTATGTGCATTTTTCTCAGGTAGCATTCCATACAAGAAAAGTTCTTTTGGTAATAAGTAAGGGATTATTGTATATATTATAAAAAATAATATTTGTAAAGCAATGATTAACAAAGTTTGAAATCATATAGTTAGCATTTATGTTGAAAAATGAAGTTGGGAAGTAAAGTATGAGCTTTAGGCATGAAGATATATAAAAGGATTCGAATTCCTCTAAAAATGATTTGAAAGGCAAAATAGGTAAAAGGATTTGGATTCCTTTAAATAGGATTTGAAAGGCAAGTTTAAAATTATAATTTATTCTGATTTTGTCTAAATGATCAGAATCTTTGAGGAAATGATTTGAATACCTTGGTAGATTTTATGTTCTATATAATTTTAGCCTAAGGGATTAGAATCCCATATTTAAGGATTCAAATTCTTCATCTGGAAATTCAAAAAATCAGTTCATTGGGCATGCTTTTTCTTTACAAAAGTTGTGATTCTATGTTTAATCATGAATAAGTGTTTCTAACACCGCTTGGGCTTATAAATACTAATTTAATATTTATTTTACACAATCTTACAATTTTTATCCAATTCTCTTCAAAAATTATTTTTCTTCTTTCACTCTCTTCTAATTCATAGTTCATGTTTGTTCAAGAAGAATTTGAAGTGGAATCATGTTCTTTTTTTAGTAGGCATTGTATCCTAGAGGAAATGTTCTTAAAGAGACAATTTGCATCTTAGTGAAGAAACTATTATCTTAAAGAAAGCTTTCTAAAAATGCCTGCCTACAACCTTCTTCATTTCCTTTTCTTCTCCAATATTATTCTACTTGATTGCATTAGTCCAACCTCAATTTACAACACTTTTTGGTTAATAAAGTTTGGATTAGCAAAAATTATTTGAACAATCCAAAAAAAAAGATATAGTTCGAATCAAAGTATATCTGAAAACCTTAAGCATTAGACTTCAATAGTTCTGAGATTTAATCCCTATTTTTAAAGGGGAGTATAAATTTAATTCTCTCCAAAAGTTTTCCTTGATGAAAAGAAAAAGTACAAATATTTAGTGTTCACACAAGGTGTTTGAGCTTTTTCTTGAGGGTTGGGCTGCAATGCTCTACCTACATTACCACACATTTCTTTTTTGTCTTTTTTAGTTCAAAGAGGGAAACTTCTTCACTGCATCGAAACCCCTTTTTAATGTGGGGACTTTTGGTTTTGATTTTGACTGCATCAGCATCACCCACTATAGACGTTCATATTTCATACATAGATGGTGAAATTATCATCTTTTAAGTTCTAATTATTTGTAAAATTTAAAAACTTCATATATGAAATATATATATATATATATATGAAATTAATGGACTGCGAAAGTTATGAGCAGTTGGATATATACACCAATTTTCAATTATGTAAATATGATACTGTGATTTATTATGTTATTAAAATAACTTTTATGCAAATCTAAAAATTATTTTTATATTATCTTCTTATTTTGATAAAAATATTACAGCGAGATATATCTGATGCATATAATATATCATTCTTGATTTATACAAATTGAAATTGTTTGATAACATTTCGCTCCTAGAAATATTATGTTTTTGATACAAAAAAAATTCATATTTTTAAATGAATAAATATTAATTGTAATAATAAAATGCAAAATCTTTTATATACACATATATATATGTAACTCAAAATAATAAATATATAACAATATTTGTAGCTATATACAATGAATAAATGAATAAAAAGAGTTTAGAAGAAAAAGTTAGGTTTTGCTTTTATTTGTATTATAATAGTATTTTGTTGGATTTTATCATAGAAAATAATAAATAAATAAATGGGAATACGAGGAGTATTCGTACGAGGGTTTGAACAGGGCCTTTCCAAGTTAAAAAAGTCTATGGTCTGCTAGGAAAAAAAAAACATTTATTTTCTCTCTCTCTCTCTCTTGACCATGACTCATGCTGCATTCATAGATATTTAAGAGTTTTGGCTATCAGCCTTTCTCGTTGATCATAATTTAGCAATAATTCGATCTGTGTTCCTCTTATTAAGTAAGGGTCGATGAACAAGAACTATGGGAGAGCCGGTGCCGGAGTTAGGCAGTACAACAAATCACAACTTCCGCGTGTGAAATGGACTCCGCAGCTTCACCACCGCTTTGTTCAGGCTGTTGATGACCTTGGTGGAAAATACAGTAAGTTTGAATATATATATATATATATATATATATTAATGTTGTTTTGGCTTAATTTGCGTTTAACCAGCTAGGAAATTCTTGCACGAATTGAGTTTGCATAATAAGTTATTGGTGTTCAGTACAGCTCCTGCTTGGAAATAAGATTTTCGTTTAGCTTGTCATCGAAAACGAAAGAGAAAAAAAAAAAATTATAAAACAAAGATGTGCTTTCTCTGTAGAGTACTAAATTCTTCATTTCGTGAGCCAATTCACTCTCTGACAACTTCAAATACAAAAGCAATAAGTTTAATATTTTAGAAACCTTGTAACTCTTTTACATATATAATTGATGGATGCAATCAATTGTTGGTTCAATTTGCAGAGGCAACACCAAAGCGAATATTGCAGATCATGAGCGTGAAAGGGCTCAACATTTCACATATCAAAAGCCATCTTCAGGTATTTGGAATTTTTTTTCTTTTACATTTGGATTGCTTCAACAATAGTAACAAGAATAATAAAATCATTATCATGATAAAATAAAAAATTGTCCCCATCATCACAACCGAAGAAAATGCAAAACCTAATGCAAATTTGACACTATAATCTACTTACTCTATTGATCCAGGCCCCTTTCTGCTTAAATTTCGTTTTCAGGAAGCGGCCATGTGATTTTTAGCTTGCAAAATTAGTGATAAACCTTCCATCATTTTCATGCCTGCAAGTGCCAAAAAAAAAAAAAAGTATATTGATCATAACATTTTTAACCTATTTATTATGATTACAATTCAAGAGTTTAAAACGCACTGGTAAAGTCCAAAGTCTATAAATAGATAGATTTATATTTGATACACTAAAATTAAATTATATCATTTTATTAAAAATAAAATTATTTGAAAAAAACGTTAATGAAGTGGTATCATCTAGTTCATTGATAGTATATAGATATGTCAGTGCATCAAACATAAATTTAAATGCAAATATATACTATCTCAATAAATATTTTAAAAATTTCAAAACAAATTTATAATATATAATTAAAGCTATCCTTGGGTCAAGCAGCTCGCACAATATTTTCATGTTTTGAGCTAGCCTAGTCCTGCTCAAAACAATATTTTTATATTTAAATTATATATTTTTATTTAAATTGAATTATAATAAATATAATAATATAAAAATAATTTTTAAATAATAAATAGGAATTCGAGCATAATGAGTGGGTTGGGCCGGGCCAAATTTGACTTTGAACTTAAAAGTTAAAATTTTTAGGGTGCAGCCCGACCCAACCCACCTATTGGACTCCTCTATATGTAATATATAAAAGCACAGACGTAATTAATTTTTAAACTAACGAAAATAATAATTGTTGACTACTATATTTCTAAATTAACATTGTTAATATTTTTTATTATTAAACAGGTATATTTAATTTATAAGCAAGACAAGAAATTAAAGTTTTTCTAATAGTTTTAATTGCAGAGTTTTCATTTTTAAGAATTATATAACTTTTATTGACAAATAAAAAAGAGTTAATGTTTATATTATTTTTTTATCATCACAATTTTAACGCTACTTAAAAAATAAATTTTATATTAATTTAATATAATTTGCACATAAAATAAATTTTACATATTAATACAAATTTAATTAATACATATTTTATTAAACTCAAAAATGAAATTAACCTTTCTTACTGTCTGTGTCTTTTAGAGAAGTAAAAGCATTTATCATCGAATCAAAAAGTTGTTGATGCAAGGAAGAGCATTGGTCTCCTCCTCCTTGTTCTCTAGAGAAAATTAAGCATTGTGACAAATTGAAGCCATATGACTTATAGTACTCAAACACTAACAAAGCATACATAGAGTTGGGTAAGTGATCACCTTAACCAATGACTTCTGATCATGAGAAATGTTGATTAATGCCTAGTGGTATTGATTATATAAGATTATATTTAAAAAAATGCAATTAATGAATTGTTTTATCTTAAATTCAAAGAAAAAGTAATACAATAAATTTAACTTTTTTAAAATAGTAATTAAATAATAGTTAATCAATGTATTCGAACACTAATTAATCGGACAGTTTGATTTTGGGTCTCCTCTTTATTAGCAGTAGCTACATTAGCTTATTTAGACTGCAAAATAGAGTTGGACTAATTCATTTATAACTTGAAAAGTTCTATTTGATGTTTAAATATAGAACTTGGCATACATTTATGGATTTGATATGCCACCTGAGCAACTTTTATTTTTAAAGAATTTTGCTAATGAGTATTTATAAGTTATTTTTTTGAATTAATTAATATATTATTTATGTTTTCAATACAATAATGGATAATTGTTTTTCAATACTTTCAACATATTAAGTAAATTACTATATATAATAACTTCAAAAATATTCATTAAAAAATTCATCTTTAAATTAATGTAGATCGATTGGGGCTACTGCTTTAAAAATTGACATCACCCGCAGCCCTGCAAACTTTATGGCTTCTTGAAATGGATCAATAACTAACCAGGTTTTAATCAATGTGGTAACTTTCCAAGTTCATCTTTATCTTGTAAATTGTTTATTCTGAACAGGAATTCTATTCAACTAAACTTTCTCTATTTCCAAATTAATTATAATATATGATAGGATTATTATTAAGTATACTCTTAGTAAAACTTTTTAATTTCTCAAATGAAGTTAAAAATGATCATATGTTTCATTTATTTATTTTTAAATATATATTAAGAATATATAACAGTCTTTTTTAACTCTGTTTTTAAAGTTAAAAAAACTCTATTATTAATGTATCTGATAATAATCGTATATAACATGTTAAATTCAATAATTCTCTTTGTCTTAGCTTGAACAATCAATTGGAGAGGTTTGGAGGTTGCAATCAAAAACAATTATTGCTGATATAATCAAACCAATTTCTTGTAGTTGCACGCGTGTGATAATTTCTAAAATATATTTGTTTTCATTTTCTATGCGAACCCATGTGACTTTTTTAACGCAGCATGTCTTTATGGTTTTGAGCATTTATTAAAATTTAACCACTCAATATTCGGTTGTTTTGAAAAATATATATAAATTTTAAGAAAATAAATTTTATAAGTAAAAATATGATATTTTTTCTAGAAACGAGTAACTTTTAAAAAAGATCATATAAAATCAAAAATGACTTATAATCATAAATTTTTATATCTTTTTATAATTAAATTTGATTTTTTATGTTGATTTTATGTTTGTCGTACATGAATAATTAATCTTTTATTTGAGTAATCAGTATCTCAATTTCTTCTTTTTTTCCTTTTACAAGTTTTGTTTTTTAAAGGAAAATAACGAAAAGAATTCTAAGCAAATGCCGTCAAAATTAAGGAGTACTGTCCTATGCTATTAACGGTTTAAGATACATGTGTTATACTGTATGGTATAACTTCATCATTAGTCTCTAAATAATTAGCTAAATGCCATTTAATATTTAATATTTTTCATAAATTTTACTATGAAACAAGATGAAAGAGGCCTATGCTCCTGAAAATTAATTGTGGAATGAAAAAAATTGACATTTGAAAAAAAAATCATTTTGAGATATTAAAAAAGAAAAATAAACGTGAATATATATATATATTTGTATATAAGAAAATCAGTAGTATAGAAATTTGCTCATTAGTTAGACCGAAGATAGGATTTTAATAATATAGGTTTACCTTAAAAATCATTTTGTGACATTAAAAAAATTATATATAAGAAAAATCACTAGTATATAGACATTTTCATGAGCCGAGCTAGAGATAGGTTTTCAATAATCCTAGCTGATCAGGTCTATTTTAATATATTATTTAAATAATAAAAATATTTTTATTTAAATTTTATTATAAAAATGTAAAAAATTAAATTTTAAATATTCTAAATAATAAAATAAACTTTTGAACTCATTTTGAGCAACTAAAAAAATTATTTGAGTTTTAACTTGGGCCGGTCCATGAAAACTTCTAATGATATGTGGGATAAGTTAATTATCACAAATGGCTTGGTCCTTGGTCATGCACTGTTATATTTAAACTTTGATTCGGTTTCGATTAATTCCCTAGATGTACCGGAGCTTGAAAGACAGTAACAACAGGGACATGGTCGTACCGGTAAGGCACAGGCACTTGCGCTTAAGAAGATCAGCAAGTGTCAATGCAGGACTCTTCTCAGATCTCTCATTATCTAAGAGGTAAAATGTCTTCCGTTCAAGTCTTTAATTATAGCTAAAAATTTTGTTTCTTTAGACTTTTAAAAGCGTTTCTGCACAAAATTTCACTAACAATTGACCCAATCCTGGGGAACTTTTTTATTTATTATTTATTTTTATGGTGATTAATGTTGGTTGGCAAACAAGCAAGCCTGAAAGTCTAACTCCTCTTTCCGACCTGATTTCTATCCACAAGTTTTCAGCCACTTATATAATTTTTAGAAAAAGAGATTAACTGGCATGAGTCACCACAATTTCAATCAACCAAAAACCTTTCCTAATGTCTTATTTGTTTAATTTGACATTTAGCAGAATACCTTTTTCCATGAAAGCAAAGTCTGTCTCCTCCCACATGGTTTTATGCATGTGCTTACCATCTTTATTTCAATGTAGAAAATTTCCTTTGCGTCACAAGAATTCAATTTACCTAATTTTCATGCTTTCAGTAGATATTTAAGGGAAATTCGAAAGATAAAACTATACAAATTAGAGAAAAATAATGCTTTACAAGTAATCCGAATCTCTTAAATTGGAAACTATTTACATCAAACTTCAAAAAGATAGAAAAATAAATGGGCTTAAATATTATTAAAAAAAAAAAAAAACCTATTGCTACCAATTAAAGCCCTCAAACATTTATTTTCACCTAATCATAATCTTGATTAGATGAAATTTAATTAAAAATCATAAGCAAATTCCATTCAATCAAAGGCTTAACTGGGTGGAATTAGATTTTTGAGGGTTCAAATGGATGAAAATAAATATTTAAGGGTTCAGTTGATTGCAACAACACAACAAAAACTTAAATTATTAATTCTTTAATTTTAGCTCAGGAGCTTTTTCATACTTAAGGGAAACACTTTCAATGAATTAGCATTTTTATCATTGTTCCTCTTGTCGGATAGATTTTAGTCTAAACTTATTCATGTATCAAGTTACATGCTTGATTCAATAGGGTTGAATCGATTTGTGCCGGGTTTGGACGAACAATAGTTTGCTATTTAAGCCTAAATCAACCTGATCACAGCTCCTCTCTTTCGGTGTAAACAGCAAACCCTATCATTTAATATTCTTTCTAAATTTTAATGATTTAATTAGGACAAACAATTTTATTGCTATTTAAGCCTAAACCAATCGGATCGACACCTCTACTACGGTCAAACAGCAAAACCCTATCATTTCATATCAATCTTTCTAAATTTTAATGATTTAATTAGTTTGTTAACAAAACGTCGTATACCTGCTGAAAGTAATTTGGGTTATGCAATCTGTTTGCATAAAAGATTCATGAAAAAGGATTGATAGTATAATTATTATTATTAAAAATCTGTTAAAGCTGGTTTATAAAAGTATGTGTAGATTTTTAGAAGATATTGCCAAACTGTTGAGCACATCCCATGCATGAATCCCCCAATTGAGCCCCTCTTAGCTAGGTGAATGACATCTAATTTCAATATTCCTTTCATCATTAAAGCTTTCCCTGCTTAAAGAGTTGAGTTATAATCTTCAATTTCCGATTTTTTTTCAAGGTTCAATGTCTTTGGTTCACATATAGAAACTCGAGCGTTGTTAGATTCGAGATAGTGAAACCCCAAAAGTCAATTGACCCATATAGCCTACGGAAGTCCATCCAAAGGTGAGACATAGATTTCTCCTCTGCCAGTTAATATTTAGTATCCTTAGTCTAAGCTAGTGCCAAGTTGGTCCTTTCAAAAATTCATTGTATGAAGTTTGAACAATTCCAAATTTCCAAAAGTTGGGTGACATCTCCCTCAAGCATGGTTAGGTGTCCTCCATTGAACTGCCCTAGACCAATATTTTAATTTATAGTATAAAGTTTAAATTAAACGATAATGTTAGTTAGTTTACCTACAATGTTAATTAGTTGGCATAGTATAAACTTTGGAAGCTCTAAGTTGGCTTTAGTATTGTTAGTTAAATTCTCCCAAGGGCACATTTATAACTGCATTAACTAGCTACCCTTTTGTTTGTAGAGAAAGTCCATATTAGTAGGGTATAGGGCTGCCACCTTTCCTCATGATGAGATGGTGGTTTACCTACAATGTTAATTAGTTTCATCGCCTCTTAAGAGAGTAAATTATACATGTTACCTCATTATTATGTCCTTGACAGAAATTTAAATTACCATTATAAATATGTTTCTGGTTGTATTATATTTATTACAATAATAAATAAAAAAGTTGAAATAAAAAAAATCATAATATCTTGTTATGGCCATCCTAGTAATGTCATTTTTTTAATCACAAATGACATGGATGTAATGACTCTTAAATTTATGAGCATTGATCTTTTGTAAGTAAGAAGTCCAATACTTTGCAGGGTTGTAGGATATGAGCACAAAGACTGGGAAAGCCAAGAAGGGAATTTCAAACAACATAACTTTTCAAAGGAAAGCAACCATAGCCTTTTGCAAATGGAAGAAGCTGCTAATCTCTTTGAGCGTCGGCAGGTACCATTCATAGTAATGCTGCAAAACATATTTTTTCCTTTGAGCATTTGCACAGCTGTTACCCTCATATATGTAAAATATGCCGCAATCTCTTAGTGAGAACCCTCTATCCTTTCACCTAGAAAATGAACGATCACCAAAGATTCGACCACAACAATAAGCTGCTGAACATTCAAGGCTTAGGCTATTGGCTAGCCTAGCCTCAAACCATCCCTAACACCCCAAAGTTGTGCCATCAGACTATTTAAATACCAATGTTTGGAACAAAACCCTATGCCATATGCCATTGCTGTCTCTAATCAATCCTCCCACTGAAACTGAACCCATAGCCGCTTTCATGTTGCCATCAGTGTTGTGCATAGAAACAGCCCTGACTAGGGGGATGCCACTTGACCCACTCGGCAAATGAGGGCAAAATTAATCTGAGTAGCAAACCTTCTCGCTGGACTCCTTGCAGGATAGGAAATCTCTTACTTTACTTGTGCTGAAAAATGAAATAGTTTCTCCTTTTCCATATGCCCTGGAGAGAGGTCCAAATGCTAAATCTCGTTACCTAAAATTGTGGGGTTGGGCAACGTGTTTACAAGCTCTCTTAGGCTAAACCTGAGACCCAATAATGCTCAAATTATTTCCATTGGCGGCTGAACATGGCAAGTCTTCATGAAGGTATTGTCCATATTCTTATTCGCACCAGAAATACATATGAGATTTACAACTTTTAAAAACAGCGTTCTCCTTAACACCATTTTCTCTCTTCATATCATCTGATTTGGGCCACATTGATTTCCTCCTCAGAATCCTCCGAAAAATGCCCCCAAAGCCATTACTGAAATTTCCTTCCTTATGTGATATGTCGAATTTTTGGGTTTTAAACTCGATCCTCGCCAAGTTCAACGCTGGACTACTAACATCCACGGTCCATAATTCTCCAAAAGAACGTAACCAACTTCAACTTTTGCAGCCGCTATCAGATTTGTTTTCGGCGTTTCACCAGCATTATGTGAGCCACCTGTTTCATAGGACATCTTCCACTACCTGTGCAACCTAACCAATCTTGATTTTAGAGATGTGGTGTTTTGTCAGTCAGGAACACTTCAACAAAAAATATGAGCAAACTTTCCTCTAACCGACATACTCGCATTTGCATCTAACTTCAAAGATTTAGGAATAAGTCTCGCAATCACCATTAAGATATCTTCATGAAGCTATTCAAGGTACTGTCGATCACAAGGACACCGTAAGGGGTCTAAATTTGGTTTCAAGCTTTGCACCATCAACTAATGATCCATGATTTTCCATAGGCCTTCTGTCAAGGCCTTGATCATGTTGTTCAAACTTAGTCACACATATAATATCCCGTCCCAAGATCGAGCAGATGGACCTCCCCAGTCACCCCCCAATGAACAGAGTTTCAGTGTTCTCTGTTGAAGAGAAGTCAGACTTGCGGTTTTCCTAGTAACTTTATGATCAAAGAAGAGACTGGAGGAAATCTAAGCTCCTTTCTCTCTTATCAATACAGATCCTTGGGAAAAAAATTGATCAACTTCGGCACTCATCTCGTCGTCCTCAACCCAATACTTATCAGATTACATTAATACATATTTGTGTACGTATTGTGCATTTATATAGACTCATTACATTTTTTTTAATACACACTAACCACCAGATTCGAATTAAAAAAAATTTTAAAAAAATTGCATACATGCATGCAAATTTATTTCGATATATTCATACACATAGATGCATGAAAAATAGAATTTGCAATTATTTCAAATACAATAATGTTTTTATGGAAAAGCAACATGAGCTAAACCAAAGTAATAAATTTGGTTTAGTTGCTTTTTTTTTTTCCCCTTCATTTCTTTTCACAACTTCACCAAAGTTTGTGTTTATGACGTACGTGACCATGCGCACAGACGCACACATATATATACATATATATATATTTAAATACATAAAAAATATATTTTATTTGTCAAATATAGGCTAAACTTGTTTTACGTTTTACAGGATAAATATGCATGCTTGCTTGGTAAAAGTTTGAAAGAAGAAGACAATGGGGGCTTAGGACAAGTTTGTGAACTATCTCTATCCTTCAATCGAGGCTCTGCTACCATACAAAAATCAGAAGAAGAGAAAGGCTACTTTCGTCCCCTAATCAATGAGTTCAGCCGTCCAACTTTCATACGGACATCAAAATTTTCCAGCAATTACATTAATTTGGACCTAACCATCTCAACCACATTTTCCAATTGATCACATTTTGTTTCGATATACATATAACATTTAAGTAATTTGTAGCACAAAAATTAGTTTTTTAAGAAAACAGCTAGTGTATATGATTCTCGTGCTCCGCGTCAAGCGTGTTAAATATGTGCAAAAAATAATTTGAAAATTTGAGGAAAAACTTAAAGATAGCAAGAAGAAGCATTTTCTATTTATATTCAATGTTTGCAAAAGAGTTGCAACATCAGCATGTTTAGAGTTAAATATTACAAAACGTTCCAACACCACTATGCTTAAAGTTAACTATTCCCAAAAGTGAATTATCAGTGAAAACCTTGTCACAATGGTTATGAACACTGGCCATTTGGCTGAGTCTAGATTCAGATCCAATACCTATCATCTTGAGTTAAGATAAAGTGATCGGGGTGCCAAAAGTGAGTAAAACATACAATATTTATCGGATGTGTTGATACCATGCCATAGGGTATGAATACATAGGCACCACCATTCCAAAATTTCAATTTCAAGGTGTGTATCAATAAATTGTGCCCAAGTGTCGATAAATTTTATTAAGGTATCGATACCTTTCATTAATGTATTGATACAAGGCCTTAACAGTAGTTAAAATTAATTTTTAGAATAAAATGTATTGATACATTGCCCGATGTATCAATAGATCTCGGCATTTTTGTTAATACACAGCAATTTGCTCTGAATTTCCTATGCATTGACATTTTCTACAAAATTGTCCATTTCTTTGGCTCTAAAAATCATTTAATTAAGGCCAAGCCTTATAAATTTCATTTTAAATGAAATTTGATCTATTTACCAATTTAATTAATTTATTTAGGCCATTTTTCATTTAATTACACCTGGGCTACTTTGTCACTTAAATTCTAAGAGGCCTACTAAGCAAAAGATGATATGTTTTTGGTGGCAATTTCATGTGATAATTGAGTTGAGGCTAAGGCATTTGTGCCCAAAAAATGGCATTTTTGAAATTAAATTAAACTTAGTAATAGTTAGCCAATAGAAATACAATAATCTAAAGGGCTTTGTCAATCAAAATTGGTAAGCAAATAATTTATTATCATTACCTTAGTGAGTCGCCAAATTGGACGACACAATGCCTTTAAATTGGTTTAAGGTTGGTCACCAACCCTTCCTATATATAATGCTATTTTTCATTTAGGCGAAGGAAGAGATATTGCATAAGGAAAAAAAGAAAGGAAAAAAAAGGACATTTGAAGAGCAAAGCAAGAGGCTGTTCGAAAAATAAAAGAAATAAAAAAGTATTTAGAGAAAAGAAAGCCATAGCTTTGTAAAAAGGCTTGAGCTATATTTTGATCTTTCTCTTTTTTATTTTGTAAGCTCATTTCTTAGCCATTGTCATTTCCATATGTTCTATGTTGCTTGCATCATGGCCTCTCACATATAAACTTATTAAAGCATGAAATAACATCATCTTGCATAATCACCTGACCATGTATTTTCTTGTGCAATGGGATGTGTAAGCATGATATTATTATGAATCTTCTTGCCAAGGCATGTTTGTCCATGTTCCACCAATATGTTCGACCAGCCTTTTGGTCTTTTTGATTTGGTATTTGCCCTATGTTCATGCGATAAGTCATGCCATATTATGCTTATTTTGCATTTTATAATTCATTCATGTCATTTCTTATTTTTTTATGATGATATGTATGATAAAATGCCAGTTGATTTTGACTTTGCCATGTTTGGATCATTGATGCCATGTTCATGTATTTGAGTTTGCGAAGTGTTTGATTAAATGTACCTTGTTTATACGCCAAAATTGATTTTAAAATGTGTGCCAAGGTGGGATATGAGTAATCCAAACCAATGTATTAATCATGCTCATGTTTTCTTCCATTTGATGCTAATAAACTTGGGGCAAACCAAGCTTTTAGTGCTTGGATTCATAGCTAGAAAAGGCCAAATACATTCTATTTTTGTGAGCCCTAAAAATGAATTTTATTCTATTTAACCAAATGGCTTGATGCCAAGCCTTAGGTTATTGAATGGTATGTCTAATAGGTCATTCTGGAGCACTTGTAAGAAAAACTGATCAGATGTGCAATGAAATTTTTAACAAATTTAATCCAAACGTACTAAATCGTGTTGTTATATACAATAAAACCATTTTAATTAGTTACCTGAATTGTATATCTAAAGATGCCATCCAAGAATTCCTAGATCCGTGTGAAAACTTCAACCATCCTTCTCCACTATTCTCCAATTCTCGGATGGTAGAATGTACAGGCACTCTTTGTCTCATTCAACTCCGGATTCGTACAGCTTGATTCTCTTTAATGACCATCGCATGCCATCAGGTTTAAAATCATGAGATATTATGATTAGAAGCCTCAAGGCATGGCACCAAATTCAAAGAAAAAACCTTAGCCATAAGCCTCTTATTTATATTAGGTAACTACGTAGCCCTAATTTTAATTTTTTTAATTAAAATAATTATTTTATTAATTTCATAAAACCCATATGTGATGTCAAGCATAGTAAACGTGCCCACATAATTTGGCCTAAACCCTAGTGTCCATAGACAATATTTTGGCCAAAATTTATTTTATGGAATTTAGCCCGTTTAATCTTAATACTAACTAATTTTGATTAAATTATTAATTTTATTTAGCCTAATAATTTTTCATAACTCCAATTCTAATTCAAAATAAAATAACGGTAATTTTATTCGAATAGAATAATTTTGTACTAATTATCAAAGTAAAATTAACTATAACAAAATAATTAATTTAATCGTAAATTAAAATAAATAAATAAATGAAATAATTTTTATAACTTATTTAGAATATTTTCCATATTTAACTTATAAATAAATATTTAAACAAGTCTTAATAGTTATTAAACTAATTATATAATTAATTAATTTTTCATATCTATTTAATTTAAAGTAATTCTTATATTTATGAAAAGATAAATACAATTAATTTAAATCACTAATTCTTTCCTAAATAAACATTTAAACAAATTATATATGTTCGAAATAAATAAGACCAAAAGAACATTTTCATTTATTTATTGAAGAAAATGCCCATATTCCTGAAGTGGTGAATCCGGCGTACCACTTCACCATATTGAAAATCTTTCATTTTTGGATATTCCAATCAATAACCAGCCCTTAAGGAATTATATTGAGGTAGTGGAAGGACCAATTGGACATTTATAATTAGGCTCCATTAATCTATGTATTAATTATTCTATCTCGAATAATTAATCACATAATTATTAATCTCAGAGTTGTAACACTAAAGACCTGGGACTGAACTTCTAATTATATGCCATGTTATGTAAGCTTTATAAATAGCCTTTTAGTCCAATAATCTTGTCATTTATGTAATACTCTCATATGATATCCGTGATCAACTTAATACTAAAAGTCCATTTTACCTACTTGATCACCTTATCTTAACATTTATTATACTCTCCATACAAAAATAATTGTTCACCACATGTGAACAATTTATCATTTAACATACAAATGATCAAGGCCTTATCCATTTTCACTATACCGTATAATGCTTTTTAAGAGGATAACTTTAACTCTTTATGGGAGCTATGATTACATATCTATAAGTAAGGCCTTCACCAAGTATAAGTAATATGCCCAACAAACTGGTGTAATAGCTTACTACTCTGAGACACATTAGCCTTAGAACATCAAAGCATACAAGTTATACATATAGAGTCAATTACTTACTCAGGATTAAGGTAATTACACAATGAACATCAAAAGGGAATTAATCCATGTAAATAGACTTATTAACGGACTAATTGCACTCTGGTCCAATTTAATATATCACCACCTCTATGTAATATATATATGTCTTTACTTAGGAGTCAAACTGCTCTAGATGACGAAGACAAGCCGTCTCTCCAATTGGATTTAGATGACATAATAGTCTTAACATAAGTTAATTGCTTACATTGACCCCATAGACTATGAACTATCGATTTAGACTACTTACCTTAGAATGTTGTCTTCCCACATAGAAAGTCTATTATATGCAATATTCTAATGGTATAAACATAACTATTCAACGAACCATATTTGCTTTCATATATTTTAACATATAAATCTAAATAAGGATGGAATAGTAATGATATAATGTTAACTCGAATATATATGTATATAAATAATTAGTTGAAATTTATGAAATACATCAAAATGTCATTCATGTTTAGGGCATTCCTAGCAATCTCTCACTTGCCCTAAAAGAGTAAATAAGTCATGTCTTGCATCCTTATACCCTTAACATGCTTTTCAAAACTCCTAGCCACTACAGTTTTAGTAAAAGGATCAGCAAGGTTGTCCTTGGATGCAATTTTGCAGACATCAACAACTTTTTCCATCGCTAGCTCTCTTATAATATGGTATTTCTTATCTATTTGTTTTGTCCTTTTGTGGTGTCTAGATTCCTTGGTATTTGCTATCTTCACACTATTATCACAATAAAGTGTAATTGCTCTATCCATACTAGGAATTACTTAAGGTCTTTAAGGAACTTGTAAAGCCAAGTCATTTCCTGGGGCAGCCACATATTTGGCTTCCATCATGGAGTCAGTCGTGTAAGTTTATTTTGCACTCCTCCATACAATGGCACCTCCTCCTAAGATAACTATAGACCTAGAAGTTGATTTTCTTGAATCTCTATAAGTTTAAAAGTCTGAATTTGTATATCCCATGAGTGTTAGGTCCTTTTCATAATATACCAACATATAGTTCCTTGTTCTCTCAAAATACTTGAGTATATGCTTCATGGCTTGCCAAAGCTTATTACTAGGGTTTGACCAATATCTACTTACAATAGCAACCACATAAGAAATATATGGTCATGTGCTAAGCATAGCTTACATAAGAGTATCCACAGCGAATGCATAAGCGACTTTCTTTATACAGTCCTTTTCTTTAGATATGTTAGGGAGCCATCCAATGAAAGATTGAATCCTATCATAGAAGGTTATGAACTTCTCTTGGCATCTTGCATTGCATACCTTTTAATGATTTTGCCAATGTATGAAGCTTGTGATAAAGCTATCATCCTGTTCTTTTGATCTCTAAAGAGATGAATGCCTTAAATATTATATGCTTCCCCTAAATCTTTCATGTTAAATTATTTCAACAACCACAGTTTAACCAATGACAAGTTTCCTACATTATTCCCAATGAGCAGTATGTCATCAACGTATAAGATTAGAAAAACCACTTTGCCTTCTTTAATACATTTATAAACATAAGGCTCATCAATATTTTGCTCAAATCCAAATACCTTATTGCTTGTCAAATCTTTCGTTCTATAAGCGTGAGGCTTGCTTTAATCCATAAATGAATCTAAGCAACTTGCATACTTTTGCTTTTTGGCCTTTTACTACAAATCTGTCTGGTTATATCTTGTAGATGTTTTTGTCAAGATAACCATTCAAGAATGCATTCTTGATGTCCATTTATCGAATCTTATAATCGAGAGCCGTCGCAATAGATACAAGAATGCAAAAATAGGTGTAAAGGTTTCATCAGAGTTGACACAGCCTGTTGCATATATCCTTTTGCTACAAATCTAGCCTTAAAGGTTTCAATTTTTCCTTTATCTTTCTTTTTTCTCTTATAAACCCAATTACATCCTATAGGTTTTACCCCTTCAAGAAGGTCTACAAGTTCTCAGACCAAATTTAATTTCACCAAATCTATCTCACTGTTCATAGCCTTTTGCCAAAGCTTTGAATCAACATCATTTATAGCTTCACCATAGGTGACTTGGTCATCATGTGTTCCATGGCCTTAAATTGATAAATCTCACTATCATACATGAAGAAATTGGGTTTCTTAGAAACCCTTCTATTACAGTGAAGCTTTTTAGGTGGTCGATCATTTGCGTGTCTTTCTTTAAGATTTGGAATAAACTTTAAGATCAAAATCTGTGGAGCAACTTTATTTCTTGATAGGTCCTTGAGCACCACTTTACATCAAGGCTTAAAGTCATTTATGTAACTTTCTCAAGAAAGGTTATATGGGTTGATATAATGACTTTCTGTTTCTTTGGGGTTATAAAGTAGTCCTCTTTTTGTTTCCTTGGGATACTCTACAAACATGCATAATTCTAAACTAGATTTTAACTTCTTCGCTTCTTATCCAATACATGTGCTAGGCACTTCCATATTCTCATATGTCTAAGGGAGGGTTTTTTGACCTTTTGCAAGTCGTATGGAGTTTTAGGAATTGACTTACTTGGAACCTAGTTTGGAATGTAACATACTATTTGTAGTGCATATCCCTAAAAAGATATTGAGAGTTTCGAACAACTCATCATGGACCATACCATATCTAATAAGGTTTTTTTTTTCTTTTTCTGTTACACCATTCTACTATGGGTACCTAGTGTAGTCAATTAGGGTAAAATCCTATTCTCTATGAGATGTTTTAGAAATTCATCAAAAAGTTATCCTCTTAAAATCCTAATTGCTTCTTCACTTTTGCACGATACTTTTTGAATTTATCAAAGGTTTTGCTTTTATGGTGCATCAGGTATACATATCTAAACCTTAAGTAATCATAAATGAATGATACATAGTAATCATTCCTTCCTTGTGCTTTGACGTTGGTAAGGCCACATACATCAGTGTGCATAATTTCTAGATGTTTTTCGGTTCTTATACCATTTGCTCCAAAAGTCCTTTTAGTTATTTTACCTTTAAGACAAGATCACCTTGGGGAAGACGTACCACCTTTAGAGATTATAATGGACCATCGTTTACCAATCTTTCAATCTTTTCTTGACTAATATGACAAAATCTTAAATGCCAGAGGTACGCCTCATTAGAGTGAGAAGTTTTTAATCTTTTAGAGTTATTTGTTAATATAGTGTCTAGCAGTGAGTACACCTTTGGTTTGATCAAATAAGGATTACCATCCATTCTTTTGAAAAAGATAAAAGACTTGTTTTTATGAATCACTAAGAGTATAATGGAACACTAATTATATGCCATGTTATGTAAGCTTTATAAATAGCCTTTTGGTCTAATGATCTTGTCATTTATATAATACTCTTATATGATATCCAAAATCAACTTAATGTTAAAAGTCCATTTTACCTACTTGATCACCTTATCTTAACATTTATTATACTCTCCATGTGAAAATGAGTGTTCACCCCATGTGAACAATTTATCATTTGACATACAAATGATTGATGCCTCGTCCACTTTCACTATACCATATGATGCCTTTTAAGAGGATAACATTAACTCTTTATGGGAGTTATGATTCCATATATATAAGTAAAGCTTTCACCGAGTATAAGTCATATCCCTAAAGAATCGGTCTAGTAGCTTATTACTTCGAGATACTTTAGCCTTTGGAACATCAAAGCATCCAAGTTATATACATGGAGTCAATTACTTACTCAGGATTAAGGTAGTTACATAATGAATGCCAAAAGTGAATTAATCAATGTAAATGGACTTATTAACAGACTAATTGCACTTTGCTCCAATTTAATATATCATTACCTCTATGTAGTATATCTATGTATCTACTTAGGAGTCAAATAGCTCTAGATGACCAAGACAAGCCATCTCCCTAATTGGATTTAGATGACATAATAGTCTTAACATGGGTTAATTGCCCACATTAAACCCATAGACTATGGACTATCAATTTAGACTACTTAACTTAGAATGTTGTCTTCTCACATATAAAGTCCATTATATACAAGATTCTAATGGTATAAACACAAATAGTCAATGAGCCATATTTGCTTACATTTACTTTAACATATAAATCTAAATAAAGATGGAATAGCAATGATATAATTTTAAGTCGAATATATATATGTAAATAATTAGTTCAAATTTATGAAATAAATCAAAATGTCTTTCATCCTTAGGGCATTCTTAACACTCTAGTCCTAAGGGCCGAGAATGGACCTATGAACCCACTACTATGGACTGTTAGGATCAAACATCCATATGTCTGAAGCCTAGGAAAGTCCAAAAAGTTCGAACATTTTTCCCTTAAACTAAACCAAATTCCCTTTAGCTTGATATATATTTTGCTCTATTTCAAGTTCAAACAACGCCAGAGTGATTTCTTCAAGTTTTCTGCATAAATTCTCTTGCACCTACTGCATTGAGTCTAACATAAAAAGTTATTTTCTCCTATGAAGCAACTTTCTGAGAATTTTTGAATATTTTTAAATCGAACCTTGTTAAGTTACCTTTGCAAAGGCATCTTGTTTGTCCCATCTAGGGTTTGGATGAGCTAAAATAAAACTTAGAAGCTTGTTAAGGCAATGTTGTGCTACTTTCAGCACTCATAAAAATTAACATTTATCCCATTCACTCTCCCAAGGCATTCAGATCCTCAAAATGAGTTCAATTAGTGCCCAAGTAAGATCATGAGTCACGCATTGGTCCTATTTGGCTCATATCAAGGCCTTATCTCAATCCAAGCATTTTCTACTAATTCTTGAAATTTGAATCAAAATTCATCCTTTTTACTGAAAATACTAGAAACACATTGTTTTCTAAAAAATTATCGATGTTTCACTAGCTAAGGTTTTTCAACCTTGTTTTTCAAAATCTCCACCAAAAATTAAGATTTTCTCTCTCATAGATTTTCTTGGTTTTTTAACCAAACATTGACTTTTTAATGTCTTATTTACCTTTTAAGTCCAAGCTCATCGCTAGGTTGTTAATCAGTTATTTCTATATAATGGACAATAATTAAGTCATATATTACCTATCAATCATTTTTTCCATACTTTATTTTGTTTATTTTTATGCAATATTTATTATAATTATTTATATCTTACTAATACATTTCATTGTTGGTGGTGATGATGCATGCCTGAATTTCAAATTATACATTTTTTTTTCAAAAATTACCAAGGCAATGCTTTGAGTTGGGGCTTTCAAGGTGTCTAATTTGAAGTATCTTTTTCAAAACTAAATCTAAAGATCATTTTAGTAAAAAATTTACATGTGGCTTTCCCCACGGATCAAGATCTAAAATTTGTGTAAAAAAACCAAGTTTACTATTTCCAAGGTTTATTATCTTTAAAACTCATTTAAGCATTAAGAGAGATTATAAAAAAAATGACAAATTAAAGCTGAGAAAATCAAAATTAAGATAATCTATGGCTAGATGGTATCAACTTAGGGAACCACAAGAGTGCTAATCCTTTCCAACGCGTAATCAACTCTTGAGCCCAACTTTTGAACTCTAGTTCACACAGACCTTAAAATTGAACCTTTGAGTTTTGTAACTCAAAGTATCAGCTTTAATAGGTGTCCGATTACACTTAGCCCAAATGATCAATAGGGACTCTAATTTTCCATCTACTTCTTGATAGCCATACAAAATCAATCAGATGAGTGATTTATTCGATGATATCCCAATCCTAACAAAAGATAAACTTAATTCTCACTTATTCTGCCAAATCCTAAATATTTTTTGGTCAAACATATACCTATAGCCATAATGGCTCCTAATGGGGTACATTACAATAACTTGGTGACTTCATTGGGGGAGTAGTTAGAGAATCAGGCTGACAACTAGCCATATTTTACCTGATTCTTGGTTTTCCTTGACTTTGGTCATTAGTTAATTCTAACCGTTTTCCCTTATTTTTATAAATATTTTTCACTTATCTATTAATATTCTGCTTGTGTTTTTTTTTTATGATTATTGGGGGTTTCCTTCTTCTGAACTAGTAAATATTGATTTTTGGAAGGGTAAAAAAGTGTAAAAGAAAAGGTTTATTATGTCCCCAACACACAATATGCACTTAAATTTTCATTAGCTCTTAACATATTACGTGCACAGGGAATAAGACTTGATATTAAGCGGGAGTGAGCTATTCGCCTTTGTGATAATGATTGTCCAATGGTGCTAGCAATAACTTCTCGGGTATAAATTTCCTATTCATAATAATTTACTTATTCTTCTGGGCAAAGGAAAATACGCTCAACTGAACCAAACCTTTTCTACTAGGCTAGCAATTGGCCTGGGATCAAGGTGCCTTGGTAGTCTTTACTAGACGTAAAATAATTTGTAAACCGATTTTAGAGTCAATTTAACCTCATATAGTGAGCCATAAGAGCTAAACCATGTCAAACCATGTCAAAGTGCTACTAAAATTTTTGATAGAATAAAACACTCAGGGAAAACATTTCTTATCTTTCACTCTTATGTATCATTACTACGTAGGTGATAAGGATCGAACATTTTTGCCATTGTTTGTAATTTACACCTCATAAGGCACCTTATGCCTCTATAATTTGCTATGGCTATTCGTTATATTGTCCAACTGATGGCTTATGCCCATCATTCCTTAGGTGATGACAAATGAATATTGTTACTTATGATTTTGTTTTTGCTCCAAAAAGTATTGCATCATCTTAGTATGGATAAATATTACTCGAGTAAGTTGTTATTTTATCCAATCGATAGTTTGACATCCATTTGACTCTAGATGATGAGGGATGAACATCATCGCCTAGGTCGCTAATTTTGTCCTCAGAGGTACCATATCACTTCAATAGGGACAAACATAACTCTAATTAGCCATTATGCTATCCAACTGACGACTATTGGTATATGTTCTAGAGCTAATCAACTTGGATGAGGCACATAATAGTTAATGATACAAACCAATCACTTAGTTTAGTGAGACAAGGTTTTCCTTCATGTTAGTAGTATGACTAAAAATTATGAAATACTAATTAGATGAAACCTATGGAACACATTTGGCTTTTCAAAAGAATTATAATAAGTTAGAATTATAGGATCTTTATGCATCAAAGTTATGTTCTTAATTCACTTCCTAGGATTGTATTGCCAAGATGGGGCACTACCAATGCTCAAAGACTAGCACAGATAATGCCTTCTTACTTGTGAAGTAAGCAATCGATCTTCTAGGTTGAAGTATATGGGATACTTGGGATGACATGTGAGTGCTTGTTTTAAGGAAATAAGTTTACTAAACATGGCTTGTATGAGAATTCCATTTAGTACTCAAGTGTCTATAAATATGTTCTCATATGCAAATCTTGTAACTGGTTGTCTAACTTGTGATACTGGGTCATCTTATATGAGGAGTGTCATGCTTTGATTTCATCATGAATAAGTCCATGAAGATAGATGCTTATGGTAGGGTGGTTTAGGTATGACATGAACCACACCAAGGTGGATGAGTGATTCAGAGATGATTCACCACTCTAAGTGACATAAAAAACATATCTCATTTGTTCTTAGCTTTGGTTAAGTTGATAAAATCATTAGCCAACGCATGATGAATTTAGAAGAAACTATTTTTTTAATTCATGAGGTTAACCATAAGTTGCAGGAACTAATATGGATTGATAAATGAGTAGAGACTGGACAATGCTCCTCGTCTTTTGGGATATTTGATGAAAAGCCTGAATTACATTGCAAGGGTGGTTATTAAAAAGTTTCTTGGAGGTCATATTAACTCTTCAACATTTGAACGGTCATGATGGATTACTATATCCCACTCTTGATCTATGAATGTAATTAATACGATTAATTATATTCATTGCCAATATGTTGGAAACCTAATTTGTCACACACATTAAGATGATTTGTTGGATTAAATCTAAGATATAATTAATTATGACTTAATTAATTAAAAGGTTTAAGTAAGAGGATTTAATTGAATTAATTCAATTAAGTATTATTGAAGATATAAATTAGATTTTTGAAATCCAATAAAAGATGTCTTAAGTGGCAGTAAAGATAAAAATGTTTTATCAAGATCTTGTTTCGTAATAGGCATGTAAATAGGGACACTTGGTCTTAGGCCAAATAATTATTTCTAGCAAATTAAATAATTATTTGATAATTATTTAATAATATTTACATAGACTAAAATTATTTCACTTAGGTAAGAAATTTATTTAAGAATTAGATGTTCTTGCATGTAAATAAAGGTTGGTCTAAAAGCCCTAATTAGTAAGTCAAATGAGCGTAATTTTGAGCAAATCATAATTAGACCTAGTATAAGTTAGGCACAATAGTGGTGGGCCCTATTGGTGTTGAATTAGGCTAAAATATAAAATAGTTAATGCTTGGGACCAATTCTAAATGGGCTAGGTAAAAAAATTTTACCTGGATCCTTATGGAAACACCAAAAGTGGCACCACCTATTGGGTTTAGTAGTAAAAGGCTCTATTGACCCATTAGTTATTTCTAACCTAATTTTAGTTGTATAAATATACATCTATAAGAGTTTTAGGTGGTTAATATATTCTTGGCTATCAAAGAACCTAAATGCCACTCACCTTAGATCTTTAAGTCAAGTTAGTGCAATCCTGAACTCTCCTTAAACTCTATGCACTACTTTCATCTTTGATGATGTAAAATACTAATGACTATATCTTGCATTTTGACCTGTTAAGACTAATTGAGTAGGAAAATAAGCAAATAATGCCTCATGAAGAAATAGTTAAAGCCATAAATTTCGGTGGTAAAAAAGAAAAGAAAAACATAAAGATAGAAACATCCATTTTTCATTCCGTTGAAAAAGAGTTGATCATGTTGTTCCAAAAGTATAAGGACATCTTCCTATGGTCTTATTGAAATATGCCAGGAATAGACACGGACATCGTGGTTCACAAACTCCCTCTCAAGCTAGACTAAAAAACAATCCAACAAAAGTTGAAACAAATGAAACTGAAAATGCTACTAAACATAACAGAAAAGGTAAACCAAATAAACTAATTAATAGGAACATGGACCATATTTTATTTAAAACATTTGTAATAAGGCCTAGCCTTGAATAAAAAAATTTTTTGAACAAAAAATGTGGAAAAATTTGTAGCTTAAATCGATTGCACAATAAGAGTAAAATGCCCCAATTTGGCCAAAATTACCTGAATGTATCGATACATTCAAGCCAATTTCATCGATGCAACCCAAAATCTATTGATACATGGTAGATGTGTAGATACATTTTGTGTATATTAAATACTTTGGTCCAAAAATCCATCTTTAGCTACTACCAAGCCTTGTATTGATAAAACACTAATATTTATCAATACAATTAGTGAATGTGTCAATACACAAGTAAAAGGTATTAATATATTCACTTGATTTGCAAATTTAATGACATAAAGCTAATGTATCAATGCAACATAACAAGATATTGATACATTCAATTGAAAATGTGTATTTTGCTTACCTTTGGCTCTTTGAACATAATAGCTTAGCTTGCGATGATAAGGATTTGATCTAAGCTTGGACATTCGACCCTAATGATGCTCGAGGATGCTTTTATGAAGGCTATAGCTAGCCTTTTTTGGTTGTAGCTAAGTACAAAAAAAAGACAAGACCAATAAGTGTAATTTTTTTTGAGGTGAAGTGAAGTTCTTTACGTGTTTGAAACAAAAAAGAAACCAAAACATAATGCTAGATAAGAACAAGATTTGGCAATAATTCTAATTTCACAAGAATAATAAGAAAATAGGTTTTGGATGAGGATATGATTTTGCTTCTAGGCTCAACCTATCCTTAGGTTTGATTTAAAATAGGAAAAAACCTGAAGTTTGATCCTAAGGTCAACTTGCTTCTTAAAAAGTACAATTGACTAAAAGGAAAAAGTTTTAGAGTTCATTCCTAGACTTAACCTACTTTCGAAAAGCAAGTTCTAATTAAAAAGAAAAGACCTTGATTTAATTCCTAATCTTAACCAATTCTAGGAAAATAGACTCATGTTAAAAAAGGAAAAACCTAAAGTTCATTCTTAGGCTTGACCTATTTCTCAAAAAGTGGATTCGATTTAAAAAAGAAAAAGACATAGATTTTATTCCTAGGCTCAATGTACTTCTTAAAAAGTATATTTAACTTAAAAAAAAGACCTAGTGTTCATCCTTCGGCTTGACCCCCTTCTCAAACAATGGATTCAACTTAAAACAAGGAATACCTATGACATTGTTGAAACCAATAATCTCAAGATTTCAATGATTCGAGTAAAACCTAAGTTTGAAAAATAAAAATACATGGATAAAACTAGGGATTAGGTAATTTGGATAAAACTAAACTCTAGAATTTAAAAATAACTAGCAAAACCAATATAAGAGTACTTAAGTGAAACCTTAAGTCTAAAAATTAAATTTAAAAGTAACTGGGCAAAATTATTATGGGGTGAATCAGGTGAAACCTGAGTTTAAAGATTGAGCTTTCTGATTCACATGTATAATGTTATAGTTGGAAAGTAAAACTTACCATTTGGCCAACCTTCCTAATAAGGCAGGGTCCTCGCACAATACTTAATAAGATCGAGCTTTGTGATTAGCCATGTTGTATGGTATAGTAAGGATTGTTTTTTTCTCTAAGCAGTCCAAGCTAGAGCACAACACAGTTTTTGGACTACTAAATAATTGTTTTCACACTTGGTGAACTTGTTGCTCAGGCAGTAGATAACTTGCTCTTTTTTACCTGGCTCGTCATGTTGCCATTGTACACAAACCATAAACTTGTTAAACATTGATAGATATAGGATTAGAAGTTGATTAAGAACTAGCGATACTAGCATTGGTAGGTTTAATAAATAATGTTTGACTTTGTTAAAAGCTTTCTATTATTCCTCATTCCATTTCATAAGATTCTATTTATGAAGAAATTGGAAGATCAGATCATATTTATCAATAAGTTGGGATATGAATCTAGCAATGTAGTGTAGTGCCTTAGAAAACTTTCACCTTATTTTGAGTACAAGGTGGTGATAGGTTTTGAATGGCTTCGATTTTGTCTAAGCCAACTTTAATCCCACTTTCACTACAATAAAGCTTAGTAACTTCTCGGAGGTGATGCTAAAGGTGTATCTAGCAAGGTTAAGTTTAAGCTAAAATTATAAAAGTCACTCAAAAAGTTTTTGAAGGTTAGCAACATATTTATTCTTATTTGGTGATTTAATAATTATATCATCCATGCAAACCTCTATCTCTTTATACATTAAGTCATGAAAAAATGTCATAATAACTCTCTAATATGGTGCCTTGACATGCTTTAGTCTTAAGGTTATAGTAGAATATACCGCACATGGTAACAAATTTGGTATTATTCATGTTCTCAGGTGCTATTTTGATTTGGGTATAGCTTGAGAATTCATCCATGAAGGAAAATAAAGAGTTTTGTGTGGTGTTGTTTACTAAAGTATCAATGTGGGTTAACAAGAAGTTATTTTTCAGACTGGCTAGTTTAGATCTCAATAATCAATGCATATCAGTGCTTTGCCATCTTTTTTAAGGATAGAGACTATGTAAGGGTACTTGGCTACTTCAAGGAATCATGCTTCAAAGTACTTCTTCACATTTTCTTTAATTTTATAAGCATCTCTAATTTTATCCTCCTTAACTTTTGTTGGACTAGTTTACACTCGGGTTTTAAGGGAAGTTTATTGACTAGTATATCTATGTCTAGTTTGAGCATGTCTTGGTAAGACTAGATGAATACATTCTAGTACTAATGGAGAAGGATTGTTAGTTTAATTTAGGTAGAAAGTTTTATAGAGAATCCAATTTTGATTTCTTTTTTATCTTCCTTTATTCCCAAATCTATGATCTCAATTGGTTTCTCATGGGATAAAATCTATTTTTTTCTTATTTAATCAACTTCAATAAATTTGGTGGCATAGAACTTTCCTTAAAATCCTCATTAGAACCAACCTCACCAACATAAATTAACTATTCAAAATTGATCTCCAAAGATTCAACAAGATTACCCAGTCATTTTTATCTAGGCATTTGAATAAGGTGAGAAGAGAATAATATAAGTAAAAAATATGCATAGGGAAGCTTTGATAATTGAAAAAAAAAAGTAAAAATAGGACATAAAAGATGAAATGCATCATGTTTAGTCAATTTTATTAATAATACCTAATAAAATGAAGTCCGTATGAAAGATCCCTGCATGCTTTTGGGTAGAAGCAAATAAGTTAAGTTTTTCGCATTACGTTGAATAGAAAGTACAAGAATTTCTATTATAGCCTAGTTGTTAAGAATAAATCCCAACGGGCATGGACGAATCTTGCTATTAGTCTTGACATTCTTGGCTAGTCATTGATGGCATTAACAAAGAAGTGGCTAAATGCCATGTTCAGAATCACAAGTATATCTTTCGAGATGGTATTCTTTCCTTGCTCTAGATCTGTAAGTCCTCTCAGACAAAAACTTTCTTGTAAAAGGGGAAACACCATAGATATCCATCCCAACTCTGACCTAATAAACGGGCTATTCTATTCTTTCTAGCACTCTATGCTTATTATTTTTGCTGTTACACATTTAGGCTTAAACCCTCATCTAATTTGTTGATCTTATTGACAAATTTCAAAGCTTTAGTGATGCCTTGAAGGCAATCTACCAATCCTTTACTAGCTCAGTATCCTTTATCGATAATCAACTTCAGAGCCATGTGGGTATTCTTCGACAAATGAGGCTAAACTATTGATAATCTTTCCCTAACAAAAATGGCATTTACAAATTCAGGGACTAAATAATGATCCAAAGGCATCTTCATTTGGTTCAATGTATGAGGCATCAATGAAGATTACAGCGATAATGTCCCCATCTCTTTCTATACTTACAACTTTGTTTTCAATCACAAATTTTAATTTTTGATACAGTGATAATGGTACTACCTTTGTAGAGTGAACTCCTTAATAGGCAATTATAGGATAGAGCAATGTCCATCACTTGAAAGCCGATCTCATAGGTGCACTAGCCTATTTGTAGTTAGATGGTGATATTCTTGATAACTTCTCAGCACGTCTTGTTAAAAGCTCGCATAACCCTATGGCTATGCGTGATGTGACAAGCATAAATGGGAAGCTTGTTCAATAAGGCCAACAGCATATGTTTAGAGTTAACCTGTTATAAGTGAGAATGTTAGACAAAATATGGCCTTCACTATACATGATAATATGTGGGCCTTGTAACTGCCTCTACCTTTATGGGCATCTTTATCATCGTTGAAGGAAATATAATTATTAGCTATAATATTGTTCACAAGGCAATCAAATTTGTCTGTTCAAATATTGAGAGGCACATAAACTTTATTCATAACCTTAAGGAGCATATTCCAATATGCCTTAGAATTTAGGTGCAGTAATACCACAAAGATTTTTGCAAGTTACTTGCTCAGCTGATTAACAATACTATACTTGCTGTGTTCAATAAACTTAAGGAATTTAGTAGCTCTCTTCACATTCACCAGCTCTTTGGCCTCTTTTAGGTCTAAATCCTTTATAAAAATTTTTGGCACCTTAGATACTAGAGTGGCATCCTTTTTTTTTTTGGGTTTTTGTTTCTTGCATAATTAGGGCATAACATCTGCCACTGCAAGTTAAGTGGCTCGTGTTGGTGTAAGCCCTGCAAGCCAATTGTTATAGCTTATAAGGCATTAACACTTAGTGATTTCATGTACTCAAACATTATATTTAATTAATATTATAAAAGTATTTCTTTGTTAATAAGATTTAATTGTATAATTATTATAAATATCTTATGTAAATAAAGCCTATGAAACATATTATCTTTGAAAGGAAACTGTAAAAGGTTACAATTATGAGATCTTGATACATCAAAGTTATGTTTCTAAAAACATTCTTAGCCATTGTGTTGTTAAGATAGGTTGACAATGCACAAAGACTGACATATGCAAGCTTTCATGCATATGATGCATGCAATTGATCTCATAAGTTAAAGTATAAAGATACTTAGGGACATCATATGGGTGCTTGTTATGGTAACAAGTTCACAAGCATGATCCACTATAAGAGTTTCATTTGGTATTTCATTTAAATATCTATGGAAATACGCTAATGTATTAGTAATATAATTAAATCCTTATACTTGTGATAACAGTTCATCTCGTACGAGAAATGTCATGCTTTTGATTCCATCATGAATGGGTCCACAATAGATAGATGCTTATGGTAAGGTGGTTTTAGGTATGGCATAAATTATATGGTAGGTAAGCGAGTGGTCCAGAGAGGATTCATCACCCCAACTAATATGAGGGACATATCTCACATGTTCCTAGTCTGTGTTAACTCAAAGTTCTTGGCCAAGGCAATATTGACTATAGAGTTAACACATAAGGGTTCCATACTAGCATGGAATGAGCCTAGAGTAAACAATGAACCATGCTCTTGCAAATTCCAAGATATATGATGAAAGAATATTTATTACACTAACATACTAAACACTAAAGGGCTTGTCAAAACCATATTGACACTCCTTGCATTTTAGGTGGTGATGATGCATTGCCAGATGCCAATGTTGGTCTATAAATATAAAATATTCTTTAGTAGGTTATTTTATATTACTTGACAATATGATGGGGGTCTAATGGGTCATACGCATAAGGTGACTAGTAAAAATTAAATTGAGACTAGGTTTATATGTCTAATACAGGTAATGGTTACTTAAGCATAATTTGAATAAGTTTAAATATGCTAGGGGTAGAATTATAATTTTTAAAATTAAAATTTTGAACCCTAGGCTATATAAACCCATGTTTGCCATCCCTCATAGGAGGTTGAAAGCTTTAAATTTAGCCAAGTAAGACCAAAATAGGGTTAGATGACATCTTCTTACAATCTCTGTGGAAAATTGAGTCTACTACTTTACAACATGAGGAAAATTAATTTTTTTTTTGTTTAATTACTAAATCAAGGTCTTCTAAGTGTAAGGGAAGGTTTTTTAGAACCTAAGCCACTAGCATAGCTTCTAGTAATAGAGTCTCTTCCTTATTGAATGTTTTTTAGGTCACCTTTATGGATAACCATTAAAGATTAGATGTGTAGATAGCTCTATTTTACGACAACCAGGCTTGGTGTTTCATGTAATTAGGTCATGAAATTGCTAGAAAACTTCTCAAGATTGAGGTATGTTTGAATCTTGAATAGTTTTTTTAGGTTTTTTGATCTAAAAGATTATTCAAAATCTTGCAAGTTGATCTTGTTTAAAAAGTCTCAAATTATCTTCACTATTATGTTTCAGCTGCCATGTTTATAAATTAGTTTATAAATTTTTGTAATCTAATTACTTGCTATCCCAAGATTTCCTATAAATGGTATTATGAGCCTTTTTGCATCAATTTGATTAATCTTATGTTAGAGTTGTTACCGATTAAATATTTTGTTTTTTTGATACTATCTTGCTCCATTCCCAAATTTAAAAATTAAAGAAAATTATTTCTTTTTTATTTTTAAATTTCCAGCATGTTAATTCATTTTTATTATTCAATTTTAATTTGTTAAAATATGATTTTATTTAATTAAATTGATATTAGAGTCATCGGTTGACAATTTGGTATTGAATAATGCTAGGTTGGCCCTGTTTCGATGTTTTGATGTAGCTGATTTCTTTGGCAGCTGTTGCTGTGATTTTTTCCTTGTTTTTCCATTTTGAAAGTATCATGAAAAGTTTATAATACTTGCTGAAAAAATCAGGTTAAAATCAGAGTTGAAAATATTTTAATTCCAAGCTAAAATAGATTCATTATGTGTGCTTGAAGCTTGCGACATCTTTTCTTCTTTTTTGGATCTTGGTGCAACATTAATGGCAGCCAGGAGTTAGCTTCAAATTTACTATATTTTCAAAGGTTTGGTGGGAGAAAGATAATAGTGTTTGAATAGGAGTAGGATGGCTAAGATAGCTATGTATGTGTCACCCTATTTGTGCCTCTAAATTCATTTCTTCATCTTATTTAAAATAATCCTGAATGGTGATCATCTACCACAAGAAAGTTTTAACATCATGATGAAGATAACATATCCATTATCCTTGATATTGGAAAATCCATGGTTGCAATTGTTTTGGAATTTTCATAGATTTTGATCATTTTTTCCCAAGGTTAAAATGAGAAGGTGATCTCATTCCATAATCTTGGAATTTTAATGAAATATGATGCTTTTCATGATTTCGTAAAAGTAAGCACATATGCCTTGAGTAGATATTTATCCAATTGTATAGGTTATATCACTGAATCAATAAACATTAATTTAATGTTTAATATTTGATGACTTTTCAAGAAAGATTGAACAATTCTCTAAAGAAATCTATCACCAATTCTCTAAAAAAATCTATCACCTTCTCACATAATCCTATGGTAAGGTAGGTCAAGAAGGCTTTGAAGAAACTTTGATGGTGATATTTAAAGGATTCAAAAGCTTTTGTCAAGGAAAATGTTTTCAAAGCTTCGATGGTGATATTCGAAGCATCCAAAAATATGTTTTTAATACTTTGATGATGATATTCGAAGCATTTAAACAAGCTTTTATCACCCCTTTATGCAATCATATGGCAAGGTAGGTGGAGTGGGATTTAAGTCAGTTAAATACTTCATCCTCATAATTGATTAAGTCTTAAATGTTGCACCAATCTCTTACCTATGTTGACTTATCAGCTTTGTCCCAATCAACCTTTTATCCCTGTTGACTTGTCAGCTTTGTCCCAATCAACCTTTTATCCCTGTTGACTTGTCAACTTTATCCCGGTCAACCTTTTCTTCTTATTAACTTGTCAGTTTTATCCTAGTCAACCCTTTTATCCCTATTGACTGATTGACTTTGCCCCAATCAACCCTTTATGCTTGTTAACTTGTTAGCCTTATCTCAATCAACCTTTTATCCCTGTTCACTTATTAGCTTTATCCTAGTCAACTTTTTCTCCCTGTTGAATTGTTGGCTTTATCCTAGTCAACCTTTTATCCCTATTGACTTGTTGGCTTTGACCTAGTCAACCTTTTTCTCTCGATTGACTTGTTGGTTTTATCCCAATCAACCTTTTTACTTATTGACTTCTTGGTTTTATCTTGATTAACCTTTTGTTTATTGACTTGTTGGTTTTGTCCCAGTCAACCCTTTTATTGTTATTGACTTGTTAGCTTTATCCCGGTTAACCTTTTCTTCTTGTTGACTTGTCAATTTTATCCCAGTCAACCTTTTATCCTGTTGACTTATCGACTTTATCCCAGTCAACCTCTTTTATCCCTATTAACTTATTGACTTTGTGCTGGTCAACCCTTTTATCCCTATTGACTTAGCTTTGTCCTGGTCGAACCTTTTATCCCTATTGGCTTGTCAGCTTTATTCCAGTCAACTTTTTCTCCCTGTTGACTTATTGGCTTTATCTTAGTCAACCTTTTATACCTGTTGACTTATTCGCGTTGACCCAGTTAACCCTTTCTCCCTATTGACTTGTCAGTTTTGTCCCAGTCAACCTTTTTACTCATTGACTTGTTGGTTTTATCCCGATTAACCCTTTTATTTATTGACTTGTTGGTTTTGTCCCAGTTA
Organism: Adansonia rubrostipa; assembly: GCA_038381775.1. NCBI lineage: Eukaryota > Viridiplantae > Streptophyta > Magnoliopsida > Malvales > Malvaceae > Adansonia > Adansonia rubrostipa. The sequence goes on from JBBYHM010000025.1 coordinate 16,953,515, forward strand.
ACCTTTTATCTTTGTTGACTTTGTCACTTTTATCCTAGTTAATATTTTATCTTTGCTGATTTCTTGATTTTATTCATGTCAACCCTTTTATCTTTGTTGATTTCGTTAGTTTTATCCCGATCAACATTTTATCTTTGTTGACTTATTGGTTTTATCCCGATCAACCCTTTTGTTTGTTGACTTTTGGTTTTGTCTCGTCAACCCCTTATCTTTGTTGACTTTATAGATTTTATCTTGGTCAACCCTTTATCTATGTTGGCTTATCGGTTTTGTCCTCGTCATTTCTTTTCATTTGTTGACTTACTGGTTTTATCCCAATCAATGCTTACCTTTGTTAACTTGTCAGTTTTATCTCGGTCAACTTCATTTATATGTTGACTTTTAAGTTTTATCCTGGTCACCTTTTTTCATTTGTTAACTTACAGGTTCCATCCCTTACCTTTGTTGACTTGTTGGTTTTATCTTAGTCAACCGTTTTTATTTGTTGACTTGTAAGTTTCACCCTAGTCAACTCTTTTCATTTGTTAACTTACTGGTTTTGTCCTGGTCAACCTTTTATTTTTGTTGACTCACAGATTTTATCTCATTCAACCTTATTTTTGTTGACTTGTAGGTTTTACCTCATCAACCTCTCACCTCTATTGACTAGTATGGTTTCATCCCAATCAGCTCTTTTTGTTTGTTGACCAGCATGGATTTGTCCCACTAAGCTACTTGTGACTCAGGTCTTGCCCTAGTCGCTGTTTAATTTAAGATTTCTCCTTAGAGCTAATTAGTTTTTATTTTTGTTTTGAGTTTAGTTTTTAAAACTTAATGACCCAAACAAAATTATGTCTATTTGGTCTTTGCCCTATTTTTGATTCTCAATAACGGTCAAAGAGGGGCAACCATAAATACCTGATTTCGTTTGAGTCTCATTTCTAATAATCTTGAATATTCGAGATCAAGAACTTAATGGCCATCCTCATTGTGGCTGATATTTTTCAGATGAACAAAACATTTTCAAGACCTTTTTAGTCATAATTTGGATAGTCGTAAGTTCACTTGACAAAAAAATGCCATTTAAAGATCGATCTCGGATGAAAGGACAACTATTCAAAAGAAAAATTTTATTATTGAATATTTTCTTGCCGAATCTGAAAAATCATTCATGTAGATGATATCATGGTCAAATTTTCTATTTTCATGAATTTTTTGAGATTTTTCCATAAAGCTTGAAAAATTAACCATCATATATTTTTACTGACACTTGTGTAGTATTCATGCTAATATGCATTTCAAAAAAAATAAAAAAATAGTCAAAGAAAAATTCATATTGATATTTTATACCATAAAATTTTAAGTTACCCATTTTTGTAATTAATTTTGAATTTTTCATAGTGCAGTGAGTTTTATACTAGTAAAATTTTTTCTGATAAAATTATTTTGGATTCTGGATTCTCATCTTTACCATTTTGTAAATTAATATCTAGGATAATATATTTTATTTAATTCATTTAATATAAGTTTTAATGTAGTCTTTGAAATTTTCTTGATCCTGAAATATGAGCTTTTCTCTATCTGTAAACTTTTATAGTGGAATTTTCTCAAGTTCTCAACTTTAAAATTCTTTTAAAAAATTTGCATTTAATTACCACTAAATCAGTATTTTCAAAATTAAATTTATTTTATAAGTTCTACAATTTCTTCATGTTTCCAAAATACGAAGTTTTCTAATCCGTGAATTTTTTTTCTTTTTTTCGATAAGATTTTTCTTAGTTTATAATTTCTAAATTCTAAAAATATTATTACTTAATTCATATTAAATTTGTTTAGGAAAATTTATTTTATTTTATGAGTTTTTTATTTTTCTTTTAAAATTTTTTTATTTTTAAAATACGAAGTTTTCTACTTCGTAATTTTTTGGAAAGATTTTTCTTAGTTTATAATTTTTTAAAATTATTTAAATATTACTTTTTAATCCATATTAGATTAGTTTTGAAAATTTCAATTTATTTTATGAGTTTTAAAATTTTTTTGTTACTAAAATATTGGTTTTATACTCCATAAAATTTTTAGGTGAGATTTTTTTTTGAGTTTATAATTTTTAAAATTCTTTAAATATTATTATTTAATTCATATTAAATCAGTTTTGAAAAATTTCATTTATTTAATTAGTTTTAGAATTTTTTCTATTATTGAGATACGGATTTTTCTATTTCATAAAATTCCTCGATAAGATTTTTCTAAGTTTATAAATTTTTAAATTCTTCAAATATTGCTGTTTAATTCACATTAAATCAGTTTTTCAAAATTTAATTTATTTTATAAATTTTTCATTTTTACATATAACAATTTTTCTCAGTAAATGTCTTTTTCTCATAAAATTTTGCAAGTTTTCTATTTTGATTTTTTCCTCGTACATAAAAAAATTGTTTTTATTATTAAATTGAATTAAATTGATTATATAAAATTTTATTTTTAAAATATATTATTAATTTTTATAGTTTAGTTATTATAGTTTATTTTTATAGTATAATTTTACATGTTATATTCGAATATCACTCAAAATATCTATAGAAATCAATGATATCATGCATGACATCATGAAGAGACAAAAGCTATAAATTTAAATCTAATCAATTTGTCAAAAATCAAAATATATCTAAAACAAATAAAATAAATAATAAATAAAATCAAGAAATTATGACATATAATAAATGATAGAAGATTTCTAGAGATTTTGGGGAAGAAACTCACGACAAAAATGGATTTAAAAAAATCCATCATCTTGCCGTCCCCTCACTTGGGAAAAACCATTAAAAATTCTCCCAAATAGTTTATAACTTTCATAAGCCAAAAACTCCAAAAATCCATAAAAATTACTTAGGGGTTTTTTTTTAATGTTTTTCAACCATTCATGGTAACTTCTCTTCCAAAATCTTATATTTATATTGATATCATGCTTAATTTCTTATTTTAGTGAGTTTCATGATTGCTTGAGCTCATGGATTTCATTCCACGTTGAAAGGCCAAGCATGAAAACAATGATTAAATTTTGTGGATTTTTTTAATTTATTTAATTTTGTTGTATTTCTTTTTTATTTTTATTATAATATTTTATGTTCATTTGTAATAATGATATTATCTTCAATGAATACATGTTTTATAATATTTTTTTATGTTATGTTCATGATGATTTATATTGAAAAATTAGTGATTTTTTTCTATTTTTAAGCTTAAAAAAACTTTGTTTATAAATTTATGATATTATTTATGAAATTTCATGATAAAACAATTTTGTCTTGATACATTCTATGCCTTCGCTGAACCTGATTAGGCTTGATAATGATGATTTTGTGTTTATTTTTGCTTTGATTTTAGGGTTTTTAAGTTACTTTGTAATATTTGTAAACTTAGGGACTAATCTGTAAAAGTTGTAAAAGTTTTTATGTGATATTTTTGGCTTGGCTGAGAGCTTTGTAAGCCATGAGATTTTTGATTCATGAGTTTGTAAGCATGTTTTAGGTATTTTTAACATCTTAAGGGTGCAATTTTAAGAATTTTAAGGACTAAATTATAAAATATAAAAAATTATGCTTTATGGCTGAAAGTGTTTGGTCGAATTTTTATACACATTCTTGCCATGTTTTTTTGGTGATTCTTTGCTGGTTTGATGATTTGTTATGATGTTTTGTGATATTTTACCGTATAAGGGTTAAAAATGTAATGTTATGAAGTTCAGAGGTTATTTTGCAAAATATAGAAACAATTTTATTATAAGGCCAAGGTTTTCGGTCAAATTCTTGTTGATATATTTGTTGGATTTTCCATGTATATGTCCATGTGATTTTATGATTTTTGGGGCATTTTACCATGTAGGGATTAAAATGAAAATTTTTAAAAGTTTAAGGACTAAATAGCAAATTTTCATTTTTAGGGGGCAAAATGGACATTTCACTAGTTTTAACGATTTCTATTATTTCTATGGCCTTCCGTAGGGATATATAAATTTTCAAAACTTTTTGTATTTATTTAGTCCTCGAAAAGGTACGAAATATAATTTGTAAAAATTTAAGATCTTGATTGCAAATTTTGCATTTTAAGTCAATTTTAAAATTTTAGCTTTTCCATTTAGACTAAATTCATCTACTTTTCATCATTCTAGTGTCCATTAGGTTTACCAGGATACTTTCACGTGAAAGGTATACCTTAGGGCATTTTGGTAATTTTGTTCACCTAGACATTTTTATGCCAAAGGTGAATATTTAGGGTTGGTTTAGTTTTCCAAGGTCATTTTAAGGTCCATTAGGGTTATCAAGATACTTTCATGTCGAAGGTATACCTTAGGGTCATTTTGGTAATTTTGTTCACCTAGACTACGCTAAAAGTGAATATTTAGGATTGATTGAGTTGTCCAAGGTCATTTTAAGATCCATTAGTGTTACTAGAATACTTTCACATTGAAGGTATCCTTAGGAGCATTTTTGTAATTTTGCTCTTTGAGACATTTTTATGCCAAATGTGAATATTTAGGATTGGTTTAGTTTTGTAAGGTCATTTTAAGGTCCATTAGCATTAATAAGATACTTTCATGTCGAAGGTATACCTTAAGGGCATTTTCCTAATTCTTTTTTTAGTTTAGTCTTTGATAAGCATTAGGATGCTTTAAGGCTTGAAGTGCATATTTAGGATAGGTTCACCCTTTTCCAATCATTTTTAAGTCCTTTAAGGGTTACAGGGATACTTTCATGTAGAAGGTATACTTTAGGGATATTCTTATAATTTTGCATTAAAACCATATTCTATATGAGTACTAGGATACTTCTATGTCGAAATTGCATATTAAGAATAGGTCTATCATATTATGTCATTTCTAGGTCATAGAGTCCGTATTTTTTATAATAAAATTATTTTTATAAATGAAGCATTGTCTCATAATTAAATTAATATGTAGGATTCCTACCAAAATATGTGAGGGATTCTATAGATTATTTTAATAACGAGATATCCTTTTCAAAATGAAAGTTTAGATTTTTTAATTTTTATAAAAATAAAACCTTTCGTATTCCACAAGTTCTCGAGTGGGATACGACAGAGAATGATAAAAATCTTCATGTTTTCTTGGTTCTCCAAGGGGTTATGGAAGAAATTTCGATTTCCAAAAGCATTAAAATCTGACTTTCATGAAATAATAATTTTTTTAAATAAAATATTATGGGAATTATAATTAAATATCAAATGTTGAAATTGAATAAAAATCAAAATTTAAGTTAACGCGCAATTAATAGGTACCGATTGCTGGGCATCACGAGAAGATCAATCCTTACTTGTGATTATAATCGACTCCCGGACCCTTGTAAGCAATATGTGGTATGAGCGCAGACCTTGGATTTTGTTTTCATGGGTTTTGTAACCCTCAAAATTATAAACTATGACAGATGTCCAATCTTACCGGGATAAAATAAGATTGGTGGCGACTCCAAAATAAATGGTCATTTTGTAATGACTATTTAGATGAGTTAGTGAGTGATTCATCTCGACAACTTAGTTCCTAAATAGAAAATAAGAATAATAAGAACAATAATGATGTGGATCCTAAATAATAGAAAATAATTATGTATATAGATATTTATATAGAAACAATGGATACATTCACCATTTTAACTCGGGCTAGTTTGGATTCGTATCCGGGCCATGTTGTGACAATTGAAAATTATATTTAATTTAAATAATTAATCCTATTTGGATTAAGATTTATTCTAATATGATTGCAATAAATGTTAATTATGTAAGAAAATTGCTTTCTTAATTAAATTAAATATGGATCCATTATTTAAGTATAAAAAATTGGTAACTTAAATTTGAAACACATGTCTATATATGTTCATTAATTGTTATGGATGTATGTGATGATTATGGTCTATGTCTAATACGATTGTGGATGTATGGTTAATTCTTTATTGATCTTTAAATTTTTGAAATAGGGTCTACGAACCCTGTCTTATCTCTATTTTATCTGTGGTTGAAAAATTTTTTTCTCACCTAATTCCCCTCAAATGTAACTCAAGGTTGCTTTATTATCAAATGTAATTAGATTACATAAGTGTAAAATTAGCATTAGTTAGGAAATATTTTGCAGCTTGAAGATGGAGATCCAAGTGCAGGCACTGTGAAGCACGAGAGATTGCAAGAAGCTTTTAAAGACTTTGCTTCTAATCACCTAAGAATTGACCAAGCAATTTCCTTTGATGGCTTAAGGAAATTGCATTAGATTGTAGTCCATAATCATCTAAATAGTATACATGATAGTAGATTAATTTTATGCGATATTATAAATGCTATGCATGCAAATATAATGAGACCTTAATTAAAGGATAAAGTGAACTAATTAAATCCCTCATACAATATTGAGTCTCATGCTTCACATGATAAAAACGCCTTTGATTAGATTATAATAAAATGCCCGAGTTTTGGCTACAAGGATTTTTTGGTCATCCCTAAGGTCTTTTCCACCCAAACTACTTGAGTTATAATTAATGGGTCCTACTCAACTAATGTTGTATTGTCTAGATGCTTTCAAATTTGACCACGTAGTGCTAGAGGTGATGGTCAGGCAAAACACATATGATGCATTTAGGCAAACAGTTGACACCTAACTGATCTGGGAGTTACAAAGAGATGCAATCAGCAAGCTATGTTGCATACCCAATTAGGCCTAGTGCAATTTGTTAGGCTATCCTTAAGGTCGTAACATATTAAAAATGCTCCCAACCCACTATAAATACCTTGAAAAGATTTTTGAACCTATTATTTCAAAAATTAGTAGGAAAAACCAATAAAGATTTAATATCTTGTCATTGTTGGTTTAATATATGAATAACTAGTATATACTCATTTTATACTAGGTTATTGATAATAGTATTTATATTAATGTATTATAAGGCATACTTAATGCCATAAGCCCAAAGGGTTTAGATTGGTATGTGAAATTGAAAAGTGTCCTTAATAAAAGGAAAGTAATTGACCTTAACATGATTGAGTTAAATTACTCCACTGTTGATTCGATTACCTAGATAATTGATTTGGGTTGTGGATCACATTTATGTAATGATATAAGACTGGTAAAAAACATAAGAGATTGAGGCTCTAATAAGGTGATTCTAAGAATGGGCAATAGGTCAAAATTTGAAGCCACTACCATCAGAACTTGTACCTTATCATTGCCTAGAAGCATGAACTTAGAACTAAAAGAATGTCTTTATGTTCCTAGACTGTCAAGAAATTTTATTTTAGTTTCTTACTTAACTGACAATTATGATTTCATAGTTAGAACAAAAATCAAAAGCTACACCATCATTTTAAATAACGTGGTCTATGGTTCAGCCTCATTAAAGAATGGGTTGTTTATGTTGGATCGTGAAATGTCTTTGCTCAATATAAATGTAAAGAAAGCTAAAAGGAATGACCCATCGAAAACCTATTATCTGGCATTGTAAGCTTAGGCATGTCAATGAGACTTGAGTAAGTAAGGCTATCTTGACCCATTTAATTATGAATCATATGGGACATGTGAATGTTGTCTCCTCGATAAGATAACTAAAACTCCCTTCACTAGTAAAAGTGAAGTGGCTGGTGATTTATTGAGCCTTGTGTATGTAGTCTTATAAATACAATGGTTAGACAAAGGTATAGTTACTTAATTTCTTTTATTAATAATTACTCAAGGTATTGATACATTTACTTAATGAAGTACAAGCCTGAAGCTTCTGAAAAGTTCAAGGAGTTTAGGGCTAAAATAGATAAACAAACTAGTAAAAGTATTCTAGCTCTTCGATCTAATCATGGAAGAGAATACTAAAGTCAAGAATCACCGGTCATCTGATAGAGAATGGTATTCTATCGCCATGGACTCTATCTAGAACTACACAATATAATGAAATATTTGAAAGAAAAAATCAAACTTTGTTGGAAATGGTTTGTTTTAGATGTTTAATGTTGCTTTGATATCTTTTTGGGGATATGCCTTAGAAATTATCATATATCTCTAAATAAGGTTTAATCCAAACCCATGGATAAGATGTCATATGAGATGTGGAATGGTAAAAGACCAATATTGTCTTATCTTAAAATTTAAGGCTATCCAGCTTATGTGAAGGGAACAATGACTAATAAGCTACTAGCTAAATTCATCAAATGTAAATTTGTGGGGTATGCAAAAAAATTACATGGATACTACTTCTACCACCCAACTAAACAAAAAATGTTTTATTTCCAAACACACAGTCTTCTTAGAAAATGAGTTCCTACTAAAAGAGTTCAATAGGAGTAAACTTGATCTTGAAGAAATGCAAGAACCGCAAATTGACATTCCTATATAGTTTAAGCCCACGATTAAAGCATTAGATGCTCAACTTGAAGCTCAAGAGGCACAACTACTCCATCGATCTAGTAGGATCAAATAAGCTTCAGAGAGATACAAATTTCTTATGGATCAAGATGACTTGCCTTATGATACTAAACTTACTAATTTTGAGGAAGCAATATCTGACATTGATTTTGATAAATGGCTTAAAGCCATGTGATCGAAAATGGATGCCATGGAAGTTAACCAAGTATGGACTTTGGTTGATCCACTCGAAGGGAAAAAAACCCATTGGGTGTAATAGGTCTCTAAAAGACAGATTGACATAAATGGCAATGTAGAGACGTATAAGGCCAGATTGGTGGTGAAAAGTTATAATCAAGTAGAAGGCATTGATTATGAAAAAAAAACATTTTCACTAGTTGCCATAGTAAAATCTATTCAAATTATGCTTGCAATAGCTACATATCACGATAATAAGATATGGCAGATGGATGTAAAACTTGCATTCCTCAATAAGAATTTGCAAAAGGAAAAAAAATTATGTATGTAAACTGAGAAAGTCTATATATGGACTAAAGCAAGCTTCAAAAAGTTAAAACATTAGATTTGATGAACAAATTAAAGAATTTAGCTTCATAAAGAATTTTGATGATCTGTGTGTCTATAAGAAGACAAATTGGCAAGTTATTATTTTTTTAGTGCTATATGTTGATGACATATTACTTTCAAGAAACAACATAATAATGCTACAGGCCACTAAGGTCTGACTGTCCAAACAATTCTCCATGAAGGATTTGGGAGAAGCAACATACATTTTAGGAACTAATATCTATAGAGAGATCAAAAAGACTACTTAGCATATCTCAATCCATTTACATAAGCAAGGTGCTAAAGAGGTTTAGCATGAAAAACTCTAAGAGAGAAAACTTGCCTATGGTACATGGTGTGCATTACTCACAACATATTTGACCTAAAACATAAAATAAGAGAGCATGGATGAATGAGATCCCATATGCTTTGGCTATTGGATCTATTATGTATGCTGTGCTATGTATAAGACTAGATTTATCATAAGCTCTAAGTATTATGAGTAAATACCAAAGTGATCCTAGTGTAAGTTACTGGATTGCTGTAAAGAATATCCTTAAGTGCTTATGAAAGACTAAGGATATCTTTCAAGTTTATGAAAAGGCTAAACTCTATGTAAGGGGTTATACAGATGCTAGCTTTCAATTTAATTATGATGATAGTAAATCGCAAAGTGGTTTTTTATTTACCTTTAATAGTACTAATGTTAGTTAGAAAAGTCCTAAATAGGTTACAACTGTAGACTCAACAACTGAAGCCAATACATCCCACGTGTGAAGTCATGTTGGAGGAAGTTTGGATAGATAAGTTTAATTGATTAACTTGATATGGTTTCGAGAATTGTTATTGTGATAACAATGGGGCACAATGCAAGCTAAAAAACCAAGGTCTTATCACAAATCCAAACAAGTAGCTTTGCACTATCATGTCATTAGAGACATTATAGAGAAGCGTGATGTTTATATGGAATGAGTACTCACCAAAGAGAACTTAGCTAATCCTTAAACTAAAGTTTTGTCCCAACAAAAACATGCTCATCATATGAAAGGTATGGGACCTGACATATTGGCTATTGACTTTAATGCTAGTGGGAAATTGTTGGTGTAAGCCTTGCAAGGCAATTGTTATGGCTTGTAAGGCGTTATCATTTAGTGATTTCATGTAATCAAACATTATATTTAATTAATATTATAGAGCTATTTCTTTATCCATAAGATTTAATTGTATAATTGTTATAAATATCTTATGTAGATAAAGTCCATGAAACATATTTGCCTTGTAAGGGAATTTTCAAGAATTACAATTATGAGATCGCTATGCATTAAAATCGTGTTTCTAAAAACATTTTGGTCATGGGCATGTCAAGACAAGGCATTGACAATGCACAAAGACTGGCACATGTAAGCCTCCATAATATATGATGCATGTAACTAATCTCACAATTTAAAATATGTGTATGCTTGTTATGGTAACAAGTTCACTAAACATGACCCATTATTAGAGTTCCATTTAGTATTTCACTCAAATGTCCATGGAAATACTCTCATGTGTCAGTAGTGTAAGTGATCCTTAGACTTATGACACCAAGTTATCTCATATGACGAATATCATGCTTTGATTCCATCATGAACAAGTCCATAATATATGGATGCTTATGGTAAGGTGGTTTTGGGTATGGCATGAATTATATGGTAGGTGATGAGTGGTCCAGAGAGGATTTGTTACTCCATGTGATAGAAGAGGACATATCTTACATGTACTTGGCCTGTATTAACTTAAAGTCCTTGGTGAAGGTAATATTGATTATAGAGTTAAGACATAAGGGTTACATACCAGCATAGAATGAGCTAAGAGTAGATGTTAAACCATGCTCTTGCAAATTACAAGATATATAATGAAAAGATACTTATTACACTAAGATACTAAACACTAAAAAGCTTGTCAAAACTATATTGACACTCCTTGTGTGTTAGGTGGCCATAATGCATTGCTAGATGCTAATCTTAGTCTATAAATATTCTCTACTGGTATATTTTATATTTATTGCCAATATGATAGGGGCCTAATGGGTTACACATATAAAAATGATTAGGAGCAATTAAATTGAGACTAGGTTTATATGTCTAATAAGCCAAAGGTTACTTAAACCCAATTTGAATAAGTTCAAATAGGCCAGGGGCAAAATTTTAATTTCTCAAAAATTAAAATTTTAACCTTAGGCTATATAAGTCCATGTTTGCCATCCCTCATTAGAGGTGCAAGCTTTGAATTCAACTAAGGGAGACCAAAATAGGGTTGGATGACATCTTTCTAGCATATCTATGAAAGATTATGCGAACACCTTTGCAACATGAGGAAAATTAGTTTTCTTTTTCATTTTGATTATTGAATCAAGTTCTTTTAATTGCAAGGGAAAGTTTATCGAAACCTAAGATGTTAGCATGGCTCCCGACAACACAGGTTCTTCTTTATTGAATGTTTTTGAGTCACCTGTGTGATAACCATTAGAGCCTCGACACTTGGATAGCTTTGGATTATGACAACCTAGCTTGGCATTTCTCATAATTGGGTCATGGAATTGCTGGAAAACTTCTCAATATTGAGGTATGTTTGAATCTTGAATAATTCTTTAGGTTTCTTAATCTAAAAGATTAATTAAGATCTTGTAAGTTAGTCTTGTTTAAGGAGTTTTGGATTATCGTTATTATTATATTTCTGTTACCTTGTTTATAAATTAGTTTATAAATTTTTGTAATCTGATTACTTGCTGCCTCAGGATTTCTTATAACTTAATCTCGTAACGTTAACATTAGCAGCTTGCCGACTAGATTCCTCATGAGTAGCACTTTGCTCTTATATTTCTAAGGCACTACTTTGTCTTCCATACATAAGAAGGGAGATAGGAGTCGGATGAACATTTTAAGTGTAGGCTCTCTAGGAGTTGCTTGAACATTTAGTTGATCACAATAGATAATTAACTGTCTCCCTATCCCATAAAAGGTATAATTCCTTTCCCCTTTATTGGCCTTCACAAAACTTTCTGTGGTTATAGTCCTTTCCTCATAAAAGACATTTTCATGTCTACCCATGTTTCCTATAACTAATTCTTGAAACTTTGGACAATATTACAGACTATGCATCTCACCCTTATGACTGACAAAAATTTTTAAACTTTTCTTCTGGGTTCTATATCTTTGGCATCATATTGGCTTTTACTAGAGCTTGCCAAACTAACTTATTAATGTTCTAACTTGCTCAATAATCTTCTTGATCCAATAGCCTTTTTCCATGATTATAGCATTCACTCTTAACTTAATATGATTAGAAAGTGGGTTTACTGCTATATTCAACCCTAGTTTTATCCTAAACTAAAGTATGCTGGCATTTATTAAGCTTTGCACCTTTCTCTTAAAGGCAGTGCAATTTTCTGTTGTATGTCCCTATGCCTTGTGTGGTACTTACAATAGTTGTTTATGTTAAACCATTTTGAACATAGGGATTTCCTTATAGCCACATATGATGACATGATAGGTTAGCTCAATAGTAAATAAAGCTAAAGTTCTATACAGAAAATGGAATTTGATCAAATTTTAGCCTCTATTGAAATTTTTGGTTATTGGTCTTGTTTCTATTGTTATTGGGCTGAGTGTTTTAAGTAGTGTTTTGAGGGAAGGTAAATGAAAGGGTTTTAGCAAAATATACCGATGGTAGAGTTGAAAGGCATAGATACAAGTTTAAGTTAGGATAAACCATGTTACGGAAGCATAGACCAGACATTCGGTATAGGTTTGAGTAGCTTTAGGCTAGCTATAAAAAATGATGCCATTTGCTTTTTGCTTTTTTTTTTTTTGTTGACAGGCTTCTTTTTAGTACCTGACAATTCACCTTCTGATGTCATGCCATTATTAATGGCACTATTAATCATTTCGCCTAATATGACCATATAAGCTCTCAATAGCATTTCTTATTAGCTTTTCATAATAAGGATGCACAGAGTGTTTATAAAGTGACTGTTATTTTTTTCTCAGTCAATAAATGATAAACTTGGGCTTCTTCCTCTCCCATCTTTAGGCATACTATTTAAAGCTTTTAATAGCCTTATTCTCTATATTCATTAAAAAGAGCTGAATCAAAGCCTAATCAAATGCATGCTTGTACTGTTCAAGAAAAGCTCAAGCTAGATTTGCCCATGTCTCAATCTTAAGATGATCTATTCTATCTATAAAAAATAATGGATCAAAATTTTTTGTTTTCTTCATAACCTGCTATTTTTCAACAGTACATCCAAACATATGTAGTGGATCAATAGTTCCATTAAATTTCTCAAAGTCAAGTACTTTGAACTTATAGGGAATAATAAGATTGGATACTAGTCCTAGGGATTTGGCATCCATAGCTTTGAATTTATCATTCCCTTCGATTGCTTTGAGTCATTCTAATAACTGGTACTCGCTTGTATCCTCAATGGTGCCATGGGTTTTAGGCTACTTATTTTCTCTTGTTTAATTAGATCACCAAGATCCAAGACTAGTGGACTAGTTAGCTAGGATCCTATGTTCACCTGATGATAATTAGGGAGCAATGGTTCTATTGTCAGATTCAAATAGATTACTGGGTTAAATAACAAAATTGGCACCATACAAAGTGGTTGTTCTTGGGATACTCTTCTTAAGGATTTATAGCTTTAGTGCTACCAAACATATTGATTTTTAAGGTTTACTAGCCCTTTCTAAGTATTAGCAGTGCAAGCTTGCCTTTTCTATAGTAGCTGAAAATAATGTCATTATTTCAACCATCTAAGCTGAAAGCTTTTCAGTTCTACAGAGCATTTGCTTTTAAACTTCCTTGTGAATCAATTCAAGTCTCTTAATCTACGTATAGTGATTACTTTCCATGATTCTTTTACATCTATGAGTGTTGTATCAGTGATGGATAGTATGTTTCATTTTTCATTTTCTTTTTTAGCCCCTTACACTTTTAAAGTAATCCCATATTAAACTTTTAAGGTATGCCATGGATATGAACAAGTAACATGAGCATGATGAAAATGTATGCGCACATGGTTGTGTCGATAAGTATGTATGGGTAATTAATGAATCTATAAATGAATAAATATGAATAAGTGGAGTTAGCATGCGACTGCATTAAAGATAATTAGGTTTTGGCAGTAGCCCAAACATAGGCATTTTCCATTAAGTAGAAGTATCCTTTGATTACAAGATATCAAACTAAAAAATAATGGACATTGTTATATCATTTAATTAAGTTCTTAAGAAGAGCAAGTAATTCTTAACCATGGTGTTTTATAGGCATAAAAATCTTGTCTCAACAACTTGGCTTGCTCAACCATTCTATCCACCTCTGGTTGTGTTAGGTGAATCTACTCGATGAGGTGTTATTGGCATATCTGGTAATTGAGGCAAACCTAATCAAATATGAGCCATGTGTTATGCCATTCTTGTTCCTTCTCCTTTAAGGAACCCAAGAGCATGTTGATAAGGTCATAGTAGCTCTAAAGGGACTATTCTAAGTCATGAACTCTAGCCATCAAAGATTCCCTCTCAGGCTTATCTACCTTTACAATCTAAACCTGCACCATCAAGCACTGATCTTTTTTTGATTGACTAACAGATTCGTATTGGCTATGCTAAACTTTTCCTTTTTTGTTTTGGTTTTGGACTTCCAAGATTCTAGCTTGTCACTAAGATTAGTGAGCTTGGCTTTTCATTCAGCCAAGGATCTGCCAACGCCTTAATATTTTTCCCTTTTTGGAGAGATTTGTACTCCTTATGTAGATCATGGAGTTCTCTCTTGGTGAAGTCCTTTCTCGGATAACAATCATTATCTCTCTATCTTAGACCAAATGCTTAACTTCCAACTAGCATTTCTTGTCGTTTAGTCCAATGATTTCCTAGGTAAAAACATATCTTTATTGCACAAACTCCCATATCAAAATCTCAATCCTTGAAGAAAAGTAATAATGGCAAGGTATCAGTAATCAATATATCTTCCATTCCTCATACCTAGAAGTTACACTAAAATCCTTCCATTGTATTTTAAGAAAATGGACTTGGTTCCAAACGATAAATGGAACTTGGATTTTTGCCATATAATTCGCACTCCATATTCATGATTGTACTGATCGAGCTAGGGTGATTAGGATAAACTGTTGACACCAAAATTGTTTGAGGACTACGAATGTCGTATAACTGATACCTCTCCATATACCTATAAGAGGTACCAATCATAAATGTTATCTTTATATATTATTAAGCTTAAGATTATCCAAAGGACCCTCAAAACATCTCATTACCATGTAGATTCTATAGCTTTTCAAACCATTGTTCCCTACTCATGTCTTATGACCACTATTTCTTAAGAAACTTGGTGATAGGGTTGAATTGGTTATCTTCATGACTGAGGAGCCAAATATATAGTAACAAAACACACTCGAAGAATCACTCATTTCTCTTTTTCTTGCAGAAAGTGAAGGACCTAATGGCCATGGCAACAATAATTAGCATAGGATTAATTCCAATGCCTAATCTAAAGCAAACATCAACTACAACCACTTAATGTTCCCTAAAGCCTTTGAAAAGATGACTAGCCCATAAATTACTATGACAAAGGCATCTTTGACTTTTTATGGTTGGAGTGATCCATCATTACTAATTCTAAGGTCCCAAAAAATGCATTCACTTTTACCTTGTCTTTTCATGTGAGCAAGAATCCACTGTTCATTAACCCGATGATATTGGTAAGTTTCTTTTTGAAAAGTTACAACTTTGACACCTTGGAGTAGATTTTGTTAAACTGAATCCCTTCGATCTTGTTTAGCGCAATATACTCCAACACAGTGGAGGCCAAATTTTGCTTATTGAGAGTGAAACACCAATATACTGAGTTCCAAAATTAAGCTACAACTAGCAAAAGTTTGTGATCAATTTGAACATAGGTCAAAAAGACAATGTCACCATCTTTTTTAGTGAAAAGTCCTCTCTTTATATTGTTCCAATAGTTCCATATGTCCCTTGATCCCAACGGTTAAAGTTTAGGTCAACTTGTTCTAGATATACTGATACATAATTGAGTCTTAGATGATCCCCATTTTTCATATATTTTTTGACCTCTTTTTAAGCACTTTAAAAGCCTCAGTAATTAGAGTTGGTGATCGGTCCATGACAAAGTGCTTTTTGATGAAACTGTCCCTTAACCAATTGTCTCAAGATGAATATGATGAAAATGATGTATACAATGTAAACAAAAAAAGACAAGAAGTTAGTAGCTATCAAAATATCACAATAATAATGTAAACAAAATAAACCACTTAAATTACCCCTGCAACAAACATTAAGATGCCTTAGGCCAAAACAAAAAGCCATAGGTGGTTTTGTTCACTTGCCATGGCCTAGGTTATTGCAAACAACTTAACAGCATGTCCTAATCTCTAATTAGACAACTCAATGTCTTTTGGGATAGAAATTAGCAATATAGGCCACAATGTTCATTCATCAGTACCTAACGATTGTTTTACATTAAACTGTCAATCGAATAGCATTTCCCAAGTTAAATCTATCCATAATAAGGTGATATAATACCTCTCAATACAAAATTAATGATCTAGGTGATGATATTCATTCATCGTCACTTAGTAATTGAGAGATGTCAATCCATCAGCCAAATAGCATAATAACATACTTAGGTTAAATTTATCCTCATTGAGGCAATATGGTGCCTTTCAAGATAAAATTCATGACCTAGGCGATTGTGTTTATACACCATTGCCCAGTAGTTGATGGGTATTAAATTATCGATTAGATAGCATAATGGCATATCAAGGTTTTTTATTCCTACTAAGGTGATACGAGGCTTTACATAAGATCATAGGTGACAAACATTTTTTTTGTCATCACCTAAATAATGAATAATGTTAGCCATCAGTAAGACAACCTAAAGGCATGCCCCCAATGAATTACTAAAATGTACAATGTCTTATGGGGCGTAAAATATAAACACTGATGATAATATTCATTCATCATCACCTACATGGGAACAACACATAGGAGTGAAAAGTAAAAAGTGTTTCCTTGAATGCCTTATTCTTCAGGTAACTGTAATAGCATTTCAATGTGTTTTAACGTGGTTTAGCTCTTACATGTCACTCTATGAGGTTAAGTTAACTTTAAATCAATTACCAAATCATTCCTCTATCTCGTAGGTAAAATCGAGGCTCCCCAATCCTAGGCCCACTTTAGGCTTAGCAAAAAGGTTGAGTGGATACATTTTCATATACCCAGTCAAGTAAGTAGATTAACTCACTCTACCTAATATAAGAAATGGTTAACATCACTGAAGTGAATAACTCACTCTACCTAATGTAAGATCCTAATCTCCTACCATAAAGTTGGTCAAGGGTCTAACGAAAATGCTAATGCGTAGTGTGTGTCAGGAAAACAACAAACCCTTTTATTTTACTCTTTACCATTCTAAAAATCAATATTTATTTTTCAGAAAGAGAAAACCCATAAAAATTCACAAAGAATACAAACACAAGCAGAATATTAACAAATAATGGTTAAGTAGAAAATAATGTACAAAAATCAAGAATAGGGTCATTGTTAAATAAGAACCAAAACCAAGGAAAATCGAGATTAAGATAAGATATGACTAGTTGTAATACTCTCTAATAATGTTATAGTTAAATAGTCACCAGGCTATCATAACATCTCTACCATTGACGATGACAACTTAAAAATAATCCTTGATGAGATTTCCAGCATGATATGGGTGAGAAAGAAATGTTTCTTGTGTCAATGTTAGGGGAAGTCATCGAATAAATTACTCATCCAAATACCATTTTAATGGCCATTGCGAAGTGGCTAAAAATTTGAAGTCTCCACTGATCATTGGGACTAGGAATGAGTGGATACCTGTTAAAACTATTACTTTGAGTTACAAATCTTGAATGTTCAATTTTAATGTCTGCATGTACCAAAGTTCGATAACTGAGTCTGAGAGTCAATTACACATAAAGAAGGATTAGCACCCCACAATGCCCTAAACCTTATCATCTTCATAGATTATCTTATGTCGATTTTCTCGATTTTCATTTGTCATAATTTTTATAATCTTCTTTAACAAAAAATGAATTTTGGAAAATAAGAAACCTAAATTTTTAATAAATTTTGAGTTCTTCTATGTATCCTAAAGAGATGGTGAAACATAGAGTTTTTGATAAAATATTTTTTATATTAAGTACAAGAGAGATATCGACACAAAACATTACCTCGATGATTTTTTAAAAATAGTTGATTTAAAATATGAGTGGAAAACTATCAGCAATAAAAGAAATGTGTTAGTAAGGAATAAAGAAAAATAATAAATATTTTTTAAAAATAAAACACATAAAGAATGGAAACAAAGGTCAATTAAGATATATCTCATAGCTATTGTCGATTATTTGGAAAAAACCAAATTAACAACTTTGAGATGCATTTGGACTCATAGCACTATTAAGGCATGAAAACTAAGCTTTGGTTGAAAAATTTGAAAAAAGTTGGGAGAGAGAAAATCTCGATTTATAGTGAGAATTAAAAAATAAGATTGAAAAATCTAGGTTGATTAAAAATTTCATAATTTTTGGAAAATGGGGTATTTTTGGTATTTTTGATAAAAATAGATTTTGCTTTAAAATCGAAGGATTAATAAAAAGCTTAAATAGATTCTATTTAAAATAATTAGGCCTTGATCCAAGCCTAGTGTCATCGCTACATGACTCATGATCCTATCAGGGTACTGATTGAACTCACTCCGATGCATCCAAATGCCTTGAAAGAATAGACAAGGGTTAATGACGTAAATTTGACTAAAGTTTAAACATGGGGCAGTGTTGTGTTGTTTGCCTTCCCAATTTTATTCCTTGTTCATTTGAAGGTTTTTAATAGGCAAATGAAATACCATTTGAATGGTAACTCAATGAGGTTTAGTATAAAAATAATAAAAAAATCTCATAAAATCGCATTCTAGGAGATAATAATTTGTAAAATTGGACTCAATTTATCATTGACAACTGGTGCAGGGAATGGATGTAGCAAACTTTTAAAAATCATCCTAGACTCGTTTAGACTCAACAATTTGCAAAAAATACCTTCCTTGAAAGGGACTTTCACTTAATTTTTGGGAAAAATATTTAAAAAATACAAAAAAACATTTTAAGGGTCAAAAATAGCTTGTAATGAGGTCTGATAGCCAATCTCAGGGGTTTTGGACAATTTGTGATAAAAAAATTCCTTATCCAAGCTCATCTCAAGGTAAAGGAAAGCTCTTAGTAAAGCTAACTAACTTCCCTTATGAAAAAAATTAGGAAAATTCATAAAAATCATTTGCGGATCAAAAATAAAAATGGGTTTAAGATACAGCCAATTGCCAAAATAGAGTACCTTTGGATTTTTGATTTTCCCATACTCAAATTGGGCTACAGACATGCGAATATGCATCACTAAAGTTCTATGGCAGTAGGTTCACAAGTCCATCCAAAGTCTTAAGGATTTAGGCAAATGAACGTCCCATTAGCCTATCCATTTAGCCTTCAATAACCATGAGATTCAAAATCAAGGCTTTTTAACAAATATATAGTAAACTATTTTTTTATAGACCAAAAAAGAAATTATTTAGCCTCACTTTTGACCATGAATTCTAGCATGAATAGCTTGATTTTGCCCTAAGACTAATTCATTAAATTGTTAAAAATCAAGGGCCATGATTAGTTCATTAATTTAGACTAAATAAAGCCTTGGTTTTACAAAATTAGATTTGAGCACACATCAAATAAGCATATCGACAAATATGTTATGGTCTAAAATGCAGGCCAATAGCAAATGCATGAAAAAAATTCTCCAAAAGGACATTTAACAAGTATATCATGCTAAAAATACAAATCATAAATAGATAATATTAGGGCATGCTAACTAAACATCAAATGGCATGGAGCATAGCATAAAATGAAGCAAAAATATACCAAGGCCTAAATACATGTTGGCTAGATAGATCAAGTGGCATGGGGAAGGGTTTTTTGTCATCAAAACACAATAATGAATCATCTAAACATAAGACCACATCAAGCAAGCTCAAGGAAATGCATGAATCCTAGTAAAAAGGTCATGATTACAAGGAAGGGTTTGCTAAAATAACATGAAAAAATGAAATGGGGAGCACAAAATGTAAAAAAAAAAAAAGGTGAAAGAAAAATACCAATAGCCTTTCCTTTTTCTTTTCTTTTTGTCATGGAAGCTTTTAACTTGCTATTTTTTTTTTCCTTGCTTTTACTTGATTTTCAATTTTTTTTCTTTCTTGGTTTTGATGGCTATGTTAAGAATGATGGGGGCTGAGCATGTGTGGTGAATGCAAAATGTTTGATTTAAATACGAGGTCATGGCTAATTGCCCTAAGCCCTTAAAAATGGGTAATTTTAATTGCAAAATTGGTGAGTCACCATTTGTGGCTTTGTAATAGGTTGTATTTTCAACCTTAGATCTAATGTCTTGTACCTGCTATAATTTTATTGGCCAAACTATTTCAAGTTCCATTTATTTAAAAAAATACCAATTTTTTAGTAGGCACTAATGCCCTCACTCAAATACAATTTAAACATGAAATTGTCCTACAATGCTATCATTCTTAGCTAAGTGGGGCATTAAAGAATTTGATGGTAAAGTTAACCAAACACAATTAAATAAAATAAAGCTTAAATAAATTAACTATTAAGCAAACAAACCATATTTTATTTAAAAATTCTTAATAAGGCTTAGCCTTAAATAAAATAATTTTTTGAACAAAAAATATGGCAAAATTTGTAGCTTAAATCAATGGTGCAATTGAAGCAAAATACCATGATTTGGCCAAAATTTACTGATATAAATGAGAATGTTTCAATACATTTAAGCCAATTTCATCAATATAGCCTAAAATCTATCGATACCAGGGCAAATGTATTAATAACTTTGCTAAGTCTAAAATTTGACCTTTTGCTACTATCAAGCCTTGTATAGATAAAACATTAAAATGTATCAATACAATTAGTGAATGTATCGACACACAAACCAAATGTATTGATATATTCATTTGATTTTCAAATTTAATGATATAGAGCCAATGTATCGATGCCATATGGTAGGGTATTAATACATTCAGTTGAAAATGTGTAATTTTCTTACCTTTGTCTTCCCAAACATCTTACCTTAGCTTGGGATGATAGGAATTGAATCTAAGCTTGGACATTCGACCTTGATAATGCCCCAAATTGTTTACTTGAAGGCTCGAATGAAATTAAGTGTCTATAGGGACCATTATGCAATTTCATGTATTTTAAAGTCATTTAAGTTGTTTTCCACGATTTAAGGACTATTTTTCATTTTTATGCATTTTAGGGTCATTTAAGTTATTTTTTATGATTTATGACTATTATGCAATTTCATGCATTTTAGGGTCATTTATGTCATTTTCCATGATTTAAGAACTATTCAGTAATTTCATGCATTTTAAATCTTTTTAGGGTTAGTTTGTACTTTCTTTGAAAGCCAATTAAAATTGAGTCCTTGGGGGTTGGTTCTGTATTTTTCATCAAAATCGACCAAAATTGAGCTTTCTAGGGTTAGTTTTTGTTTTTTCCATAAAAAACAACCAAAACTAAGTCTCTAATGTTATGCAGGAATTTTCATGTCAATGCATGTTCTTTAGAGTCATTTTAATGATATTATGCTGAAAATAATAATAAATATATATGTTTGTTGAATATAATATATATCTTTCAAAAAATCAAAGCAATATTTTTCAGTTAAATTGTCCATAGGTATGCTTCTAGCATATGAAAGCTATATAATCAATTATCTTAAATAAAAGAATACCTTTTTAAACAATTAAATCAAAATTTTTGATTTTCTCGAAAAAATAAAACTTTCATATTCCTTCAGATTTTCTGAAGGAGTGTGAAAAATATTTTTAATTTTCAAATTATGTGAAACCCAATTTATTTAGAATTGAAATAGTAATATTAATAGTAAATACCTGTGAAAATATGAGAATTATAATTAAATACAAAGAAATTAAAACCAACTAGAATGGAGGTTTAAAGTTAACATGTAATTAATTGGCATGATATATGGGCGTCGTAAGGGGGCATATCTCACTCAATGCATAACCAACTCTCAAACTCCCTTCATATGAATCTTTAGTTATTAAGTGGACTTCAAAATTTATCTTTGAGGGTTTTGTAAGCTTCAAAAGATAAACTCTGATAGGTGACCAATCTCACCTAGCCAAAATAAATTGGTGATGCCTCCAAGTTAATTGCTCATTTCACAATGGATACTTAGAGTTAAGTTGAATGAGTGATTTGATCTGACAATTAAGTCTCATCCCAATATGAGAAAAGATAAAAAAGAAATTTATCCATTCCAAATCTGACATGTTGAATTCGAGTTCGACACTTTACAACACTTTGAATATGATTGTGACACAAAAAAACTATTACAAACACGATTAAAAGTGAAACAAAATTAGAAGTTATTTGAATACTTTCAATTAGATTTGACAATTTCATATGCAAGTTTAAATGACACAAACACAACACAACATTAAAAAAAAGAGCACAACACAAGTAGAGAAACATGTCAAAATATAAAACAAAATGAATATTGACATTTTAAAACATAGAACAAATTATTAGTGTATAAAATTTTATATAAATGTATATAATACATTGAATTAACAAAAAAATAACATAATACGATACAAATACAAAAAATTAAAAAGTACATAAAATATTTAATTCAATTTAAAAAAAATGGTACCCAGGGGATTTAATCCTCCTCAAATTAAGGGGTATTGCTTTTTATGTATAGTTATTGTTATAAAGATGGATTCATTTTAAGGGTGCCCTCAAGCATCTACTAAGTATCTTAAACGTTTTATTTAAAAAAATTATATTTAATTAATTACTTTTACGAAATTAAAAAATAATGTGATAATTAGATAAAGCATTCCTTTTTGGAACTTTAACCGGTGCATTTGTTAACTTTTTGCTATGTAGATAAGCTAACTAAATGGTAAAAATGCTTGGGAATTGGGAAGCAAAGAAGCAATCCTCTTATATTTGATCATCTTTATCCATATATCTTATTCAAATTTAGCCATTTTTGGCATTTTAATTTTATATCTTTTTATAAATTTTTAAATGATATATAATTTAATCATCTTATTTCTTGTTTAATTCATTTCTATCATGAAGATCAAGTTTTAAGTAAATTAAAATGTCTAATACTTACCAACAAATTTAAAAGAATTAAAGATAATCAATTATTATCTTTAAAAGATAAAAAATCATCCTTAAAAGTTTTAGGAGTGAAAATCATCCCTAATAGTCATCTTCTAAAACTGTGTTCTTGAAAAGTTTTAGGGATAATATTTGTCCACAATACTGTTAAATTAGGGATGATATCATCCTCAATACAACTAAAATCAAGATAGAGAGGACTTTTTTTTTAATTATCTCCTTATCTCGTCCCTAAAATGTCTCTTATTTTGTAGTGACTATTTGTCTGATGTAAAAAACTTTTAATATATATGAGAAATGATAATATTCTCGATTGATATATATGAATCAATTCAAAATTTTACATGTATGTCGAGTATCATTGTATTGCTAAATCCAAAATCAGTTGTTAAAATATTAATAGTATAAAAGTTGTGAAAGTATGCATATAGCTAATTTAACTTTACACTAATATAAATAAATCTTTTCTTTTATAAATATACTTATAAAGAAATATACGTATTTACTTTGGTAAAAATATTATTTAAAATATCAATTTTCAAATAATTTTTATATTTTAAATGTTCTTTTTAATTAAAATAACATATATCTTTAAGATTTTAAATAAGATGAATTCCACTTGCATTTTTTTAATTTAGAAGTTCACATGCAACATCCATGCGTTTTTTTCTAGATAATCTCTAGTTAAAAAATTTCGCTGCGATTTTTCTTTTTTTTGAGTAAAATTACTAAAATACTCTTCATTTGTCTAGTTAAATTATCAAAAAAACTCTTAAATTTATTTACATAATTTTTTAGGAAAGATTCATGGCATGTCCTCAGAAGAAGAAATTTTATCACAAGAAACCATCTAAAACAATAAGAATAGAATGCGAGAAACGTCCAAGTCAATCGAGTGTAAACAAATTATCATTGTAAACATTATAATTTTTTAAATGAATTTTTTAGTATTTTAATTTTAAATAAATTCTCATTCTTTAAAGTAGATTCTCTGTTTAAGATTATTTAAATTTAAATATAACTTAAATTCTTCTTAAAATATCAAACTTCCATTTCCTTTCTAGGCAGATCCACTTAATAAAACTCACTAGTTTTATACAGTCTCTTAATACATTAGATCAAAATCAAATGTGTGGTTCAAATTAAAACACCCTTTCAACTTTCCCTTTCATGATTCTTTAACCTTTTTCAACTCAATAAGATCTAAGTAGAGGACTTCGAGTGTTAAGTCCAGCACCTCAGCATCTAATATTATAGAAGACAAAGTCCGTTGAGTTTGGAAGCCACTAGAATGTTAATTTAAAGTTCTAAACTTGAACGGTTCTATTTTAACTACTCAATGTCTCTATGTATCAACAATTATGCAAATATTAGTATGCTAAAGGTCATGTCGATAAGCATAATTCAATAAGCAAGGATATTAATAAAGGTAGAAAAGATTGGTAAAAGCATATCAAATTATGCTTAGCGACGCTGCTGTTATCATATTTTGATATGCATAATTATTGATAAGAAGGGACATTAAGTAGCTAAAATTAATAGAACTGTCTAAGTTGGGAATTTTAAATTAAAATTCTAGTGGCTTTCATACCTAAACTTTGTGAATTAAAAGATTAAATGATGAGAAGTTAGGCTTAGTTAGTTAGTTGATATCTCTACTGAGTCCCTACTCAAGAAGAGTCTAAAACTTTTGCTTAGGCAAGAAAATCTCCCCTTACTCGACATAAGGGTTTTAGGAGTCGTGTTTTTGTTCTTCCTTGGTAGGATAGAACGAAAGAGGGAGTGGAGGATATTTTTAGAAGAATTTTACTAACAGAGGAGGAGAAGAAGGGCATAATTGTGGAAACGCAAGATACATGGGGACTAAAAGATGGGTATCAAATTGCTTGATTGGCAAATTGCATACCCATGGAAGTTTCAATCATGAAGCCTTTAAAAACACAATGAAAGGGGCCTGGAAACCGTTCAAAGGAGTAATCGTTGGGGACGTGAGGGATAACCTTCTTCTTTTTTGTTTTCAAAATAATGACGATAGAGAATAAGTTCAAAATGGTGGGTCGAAAATGAGGATAAGCCATCAACAGTAGTGCTAGATCAGGTAGCTTTCTGTGTTCACATTTTGGATCTCCCATTTACAGCAATAAACGAATATATTGGACGAATGGTAGGAGAAAAGATTGGGAAAGTCTTAAAGGTTAACACGAAGGATTAATGGTATGGAACTAGTTGATCGCTTAAATTTTGTACTTCATTGAACATTAACAAGCCACTTAAAAAGGCACTGGGATTCAAGGTTAAGGGAATAAATCCTTAGTATGCTTCAAATATGAGAGGCTACCAACATTTCATTACTAGTATGGGATAATAAGGCATAGTCAGCATGATTGTATCACTGCAAAATGATAACACAGAGAGCAGGGCTGTACAAAGATGTAATATGGTGCATGGTTGCGCATGATGGCTAAAGATAAATAAAGCAAAAGCAATGGTAGTAAGGGATAAAGACACACTGATCAAAGGAAAACGAGGAGAGAACCATCACAGTAAAACACTAGTATGCAAGATGTTGATGATAATAATGCAATAGAGAGGGCATGCAATTATGGCTAGAATTGGATCAGTGAGAATGGTGGAAAAAGAGTTAATGGGATTTAATAATGACACAATAATAGAAGGAAATCATGATGTAGGGGCCGGTTCAATTTGGAAACAAAGGGGGATAAGCAAAGGTCAAAGGTGGAGGATACTAAAGAGGCTTTGACTTTAAATCTTATTTTACAGATGCTAGATGCAGGAATTCAACAACCCCTACTTAAAGTTTCTACTACTATAGATAGATTGGTGAAGGTTGTTGGTGGGCCAAGACAAGATAGGGTTGAACCAAGGCCATTCAACAGACTATGTGATGAAAAAGAAGCTATAAAAATAGTAAAAAAAGAAAGTAGTGTATGGAGGTGCATTTATAGGAGTGAGCGTAGATAGAGGAAACAACAAGCATTAAGGATATAGGATTACATGTAGTGGACAAATGGCCTTTTTACTCATTGAGTACAAATGAAAGAGTTTTTTATGATACGGTGATTAGCCATAAGAAATGAATGGATTGGAAAGATGACACCCTAACTGAATCTATATCGATGGAGACTACTGAGTAGCCCTGTAGAAAGCCATGAGTACTCTACTTTAGAACTATCGAGGCTTGGGACACCCCTCAAAAGTTTGAAGTCTCACTGATATTATGAGCAAATGGTGTCCAGACATGGTATTTTTAATATTGACCAAACTGATTGCTTCAAAATGGGACCACGTGAGAATTCGATTAGGCTATAAAAATTGCTTTACTATTGACAGTAATGGTAGAATGAGAGGGCTAGTACTGTTATAGGATGAAAAGGTTAGTTTAAACATAGCTAGCTTTTCATTGAATGACATTGACGCTAGGGTTTTTCCAAAAGATACTGACAGGTGCTGGAGGTTAACTGGTTTCTATGGGCATTGGGACACTTGTAAGCGAAAGGACTTTTGGGAACTACTAAGAAGATTGGTGGCACAATCCAATTCATAATGCTTATTGGTTGGGATTTTAATGGGATATTATACAAGCATGAAAAAGTAGTGGAAAACAACATCCTAAAAACCAAATGAAAAAGTTTTGAATGGCCATAATGATTGTGGATAGCATGATTTAGGCTTTCAAGGACACAAATATACATGGAGCAAACAAATGCAGGGGATAAGGAATGTTGAGGAAAGATTAGATGGGTGTTTTGCCATAAGAGGATGGTGCACTACTTTTTCTATGACTTTGGTTACTCATCTTGTAGCTTTATGATCTAATCATCTTCCTATTCTACTATGGACAATAAACTGTGGTATGAATAGGAAAAGCTTAAGGACACTTAAATTTGAGGCCATGTGGACAAGGGATTATAGATGTGAGAAAGTTGTGAATGATACATGGCAAACTGATCTAGAGCAAAGAAACAAGCTACAGTTGGTACAGGAAAAACTCAAGTAATGTACGACTCGACTTGAAGAATGGAATAGGACTTGCGTTAGTAATGTGCAACACCTTATCAACACTAAGAAGATAGACTTAGATCTTTATAGCAAACGAGAAGGGGCTTTCTAATTGTCTGTTAGACCATAAAAGGGAGCTTAATGAATTATATGCCTGGCAGGAACCAATGTGGAAGCAAAGGGCTAGAAATTCTTGGTTAAGAGATAGGGATAGAAACACTTCTTTTTTTCGCTCTTAAGCCTCTACTAGGAAGAAACATAACAAAATAATAAGGTTAGTAGATGTTGATATAACTTGGCAAAAAGATATGGAAAAAGTAACGGAGCTAGTAGTTAAGTACTTTTAAGTAATTTTCACCACTGATAGTCCACCAATTTGGATCAGGTTCTAAAGTAGTCCTTAAAAAAGTGAGCGACGAGATGCATAAAGCATTACTAATGGAATTCAAGGCATAAGATTCGATTTAGTGCTAAAAGAGATGCACCCATGGCTTTAGGTCTGGATGGTATCCTTGCACCATTTTTTTAGAAATATTGGCACCTTGTGCAAAAAGATGTCATGCATACTGCGTTATCTTTTCTTAATGGAGGGAGCTCAAGGTGATAATAAATCATACGAACGTAGTGCTCATCTTGAAAATCAATCAACCAAAAAAGGCATCAAAATATAACATGCTAATCAATCGGCTCAAAAGGTGGCTACTAAGAATCATTTCACACAATCAGAGTGCATTTCTGCCTGGCAGGTTAATCACTGATAATTTTCTAACTATTTTTGAGAATCTTCATTCTATGAATAGTAAAAAATAGAGGACACAGGGATTGATGGCAATTAAACTAGATATGAGCAAAGGTTATGATCTAGTGGAATGGCCTTTTCTACAAGGGATAATGCAAAGATTAGGATTTTATGAACATTTGGTACAATTACTAATGAAGTATGTCTCATCTATTACATAATCTATTCTAGTTAATGGTGAGAGCAGTGGTATGATCTCTCTTAATCGTGGACTCCGTCCAAGGGACTATTTACCACTATATCTTTTTCTTTTTGTTGCTAAGGGATTCTCAAATCTACTCCAAAAAGCAAAAAAAAATGATATTAAAGGGGTTGAAGTTTGTCAAAGTTTCCTTAGTGTTTCGCTAATAGGGATCAGTTACCATGAAACCCAAGAGTTACATGGGTAACCAATAATGAGTTTTGTAACTCTTGTAACCCCCCAACAATGAATTTTTGTAACTCCTGTAACCCTATCTATGTTTAATTTCTTATCTGAAATAGCTCTTTGAAACTATTATAAATAGGGCTCCTCCCATTGTGTTTAGAACACACAATAACAATATTTCTTCTCCCAATTGAGAGTAATTCCTCTCTTTTAGTTTTTATATCATTTTGGTATCAGAGCTGAGTTCCAGAGATGAAGAGTGTCTAAAAAATAGCTTAAAGTTTAAGATTTCAAAGTAATCTAAGAAAAGTCATCATGTCGCTTTCAAAATTCATAGTTCCAATCATTTTTCAGCCAAAAAGAGATCGCCACCGTGCTTAGGAGGTCATAAAACCTTGGATTGGAAAGTTTCATCATCGAAAATTTTCAAACGTGCCCCATGGGCCATCACTGTTAGTCCACATGCTGTATGTGCCAGCCAAAGGTTGAAGATGACCACATCAGTGCCACATCAGCGCACTGAGGTGTCTAGTCAGTGAGACATCAACCACCCATCAACTGCCACGTGTTAATTCTACCACATAATCATTCCAGTCATCCAAGTTGTCCTATCAGCACCACGTCATCTAACCATCACTAGCCATGTGTCCTTGCTAGCATATCATTATCCCAGTCAGCTCAGTTGTCTAGTTAGTGCCATGTTAACCAACTATCACCTGCGATGTGTTGTTACTGCCACATCATCATCCTAGTCAGCCTTCTTGTCCAATCAACACCACATCATCCAACCATCACCTGTCGCCTGTCCTTACTACCACATTATTATCCCAGTCAGTCCTGTTGTCCAGTTAGTGCCACATCATCCAACCATCACTTGCCATGTGTCCTTATTGCCACATCATCTCTTGATCGTCATACTTTTCTTTATTTACATATTGACCTTTATATTTCTTGAAATTATACCCATGCTATAAATTTTTTAAAATTTCATTTTGACCTCAAGTTTTGAACTTAATTTTCACCTATAAAACTTTCAATAATAAAACTAACCCCAAGCCATACACTTAGCCTTCACTAGTCTACAATATGCCTCTAAAATGAAAATTCGTGCATGAAGTTGAGATAGAAGAATTGAGATGTAGAGTTCAACTATTACAATAGATGGTAAAAATCTAGCGAGCTCAATGGAGGAATGAAGAGAAGCAGGAAAAGATGATTCTAATAGTAGCAATTCTTCAGTAGCTGGTAATCGCTATCTATAAAGACCAACATTTTAAAATAGTGATATCAAAATGGAGATTCCAAACTTTGAAGGAAAGCTTCAACTGAACATGTTTGCCGATTGGCTCTAAACAGTTGAACGAGCGTTTGAATATAAAAAGGTGCCAGAGGACCAAAAAGTCAAGATTGTTGCCATCAAGCTTAAGAAGCATGCTTCCATATGGTGGGAAATCTTAAGAGAAAGTGTAAGTGTAAGAGGAAAAACAAGATTCGAATGTGGTAGAAGATGCGACACGAGCTCACCTAGAAGTTCTTACCAGAACACTATCAAGATAGCTTCATCCATCTGTAGAATCTCCACTAAAAGTCACTATCTGTAGAGGAGTATACTAGGGAATTTGAAAACCTTATGATGAAGTGTGACATCCAGGAAAAAAAGGAGCAGACGATAGCCCACTAGCTTGGTAGGTTAAATACTGACATTGCCAATCTTGTCTAGCTTTAACAATACTAGACTCTAAACAGCATCATCCATCTAGCCATTCGTATTAAGAAGCAGTCAACCAAAAGGTCCTTATATCAGCCTTCTTCCTCTTCCAAAAATCCTTCCACTAGCAATAAGACGCAAGTCCAACCATCAAGTTCTTCAAGCAAACCTCCACTGAAAGCTGCCAAAGAGTCTAAATCTAAAGTGCCAAAGTGCTTTAAATGCCAAGGGTTAGGTCACATTGCATCGGAGTGCCCAAATCATAAGGTTGTCACCATTATTGAAAAAGAAACCCCTGAGGTATCTAAATAAGAGGACGAGTCCATGTTGGATGATAGAAAGGCTGCTTCTGAAGAAAAAAAGCCAGTGTATGACAAAGAAATAGCATCTACAGACCATGGTGAAATGCTAGTGATTATATAGAGCTTGCATATAATACAAGCAAAAGAGGAACCCTGGCTATGTCACAACATCTTCCATACCTAATGCACTACTCAAGGTAAGGTCTGTGATGTCATTATTAACAATGAAAACTGTGAAAATATAATGTCCAACTACATGGTGGAAAAGTTGAAACTGCCAACTCAAAACCATCCATACCCTTATAAGCTACAATGGCTTAACAAACAAAATGAGGTAAAAGTTTTCAAACGTTGCCTTTTGCTTTTTCAATTGGCAAGAAGTATCAAGACAAAGATTGGTGTGATGTTGTTCCCATGCATGCCTATCATCTTTTTCTTGGAAGACCTTGGCAATAAGATCGTAGTGCTCTATCCGATGGACATGCCAACACCTATTCATTTGTGAAAGATAGAGTAAAGATCAAACTAGCACTATTGCCACTAATGAGTACAACCAAGGCCAGAAGAAACCTAAGCCATTGGTGACTTTGATTGATAAGGAGCTGTTCAAGGTGACAAAATCAAAAGCCCAAGCCATGGGTTTTATTCTGTTACTCGAGGTAAACAACGGATCCACTATTCTGCTAAAAGTGAAACAGCTAGTAGCTGAGTTGCCAGATATTATACCGGCTAAGATTCCACCAGGATTGCCACCCATGCGAGACATCCAACATGTAATCGACATTATCCCAAGAGTTATAATCCCTAATAAGTCTACTTACAAGGTGAGCCCACAAGAAAATGCCAAAATTCAATAAGTTGAAAAATTGTTAAAGAAAGGTATGATCCAAGAAAGTGTTAGCCTTTATGCTATGCTTGTACTTTTGGTACCTAAAAAAGATGAGTTGGAGGATGTGTATTGATAGCTAAGCAGTCAACAAAATCACCATTAAGTATTAATTCTTGATTCCCCAGCTTGATGACATGTTAGACCAATTGTATTTTGCTA
Organism: Adansonia rubrostipa; assembly: GCA_038381775.1. Taxonomy (NCBI): domain Eukaryota; kingdom Viridiplantae; phylum Streptophyta; class Magnoliopsida; order Malvales; family Malvaceae; genus Adansonia; species Adansonia rubrostipa. The sequence goes on from JBBYHM010000025.1 coordinate 16,985,023, forward strand.
CTACCTTTTCTAAGATTGACCTTCGTAGCAAGTACCATCAAATCAAGTTTAACCCAAAAATGAATGGAAAGACGCGTTTAAGACAAGAGATAGCTTGTATAAATAGGTAGTGATGCCTTTTGGGTTGTCAAATACCCCTATTACATTCATGTGTGCTTGATGAATCAGGTACTTTAACCCTTCATCAACAAATTTGTTATTGTTTACTTTGATGATATTTTTATTTACAGTAAGAACCGAGAGAAGCATTTAGAGTACCTATGACAGGTACTGGAAACTCTTCGTGAGCATAAAGTCTATGCCAACTTAAAAAATGCTCTATTTTAATAAACGAAGCCCTTTTTCTGGAATATATTATTACTGTAAAAGGTGTTCGAGTTGACCTGAGCAAGATAGAAGCCAATAATAGCTGGCCAACTCCAAAATTCATCCATGATGTCAGAAGCTTCTATGGATTAACTTTTTTCTACAGGAGATTCGTAAAAAAATTTAGCTTCATTGTCACGTCACTGACGGACTGTATCAAAGGAGATAAGTTCCAATGGACAGAGCAAGCACAGCAAAGTTTTGAGAAGTTGAAGAAGTATTTGACATAAGCACCTATGTACCCCTTCCAAATTTTGATCAAGTGTTCGAAGTCAGCTGTGAGGCTTCCAACACTAGAATTGTTGCCTTTCTAAGTCCAGAAGGACATCTAATTGCCTTCTTTAGTGAAAAACTTAACAAGGGCAAATATTTAATTTATGAAAAAGAGTTCTATGCCATTGTCCGTGCTATACAGCGTTGGAGCCACTACTTGCTAAACAAAGAGTTTATCCTCTACTTTGATCATGAAGCCCTTAAGCATCTGAATTCTCAATAGAAGATCAGTCGCAGGCATGCCACCTAGAGTGAGATATTGCAGTCTTATCTATTCTTGCTTAAGCATAAGGTTAGTAGTTTAAACTCTGTAGCTGATACGCTTAGCAGATGTCATTCTTTGCTAACTACTCTTCAAGCAAATGTTGTTAGATTTAAGACTATCAAAGAACTATACCATGATGATCTTGACTTTCGTAAAGCATGGCCCATAAAAGCATAACCCTTTTAGCAATTTTATAGACATAAAGATTTCTTATTTTGAAGAAAAGTTCTTTGCATCCCTTGGCATTCTTTACGAGAAGCAATCATTTGGAAGGCTCATGATGGAGGATTAGCAAGCCACTCTGGATGAGATAAAACTGTGGCCTTAGTTAAAGAAAATTTTTATTGGCCAAAGCTTGAATGAGATGCCAATAGACATATCCAAAGGTGCAGAACTTGTCACTTGGCTAAAACCAAAAGTCAAAACAGGGGATTATACATGCCTCTTCCTATTACAGAAACACTTTGGAAAGATATGAGTATAGATTGTCCTAGGACTACCTTGAACTTAGAGACAAAAAGATTTCATAATGATAGTTGTGGATAGATTCTCAAAGATGGCCCATTTTGTCTCATGCCAAAGGATAAATGATGTTGTTCAAGTTGTAGACTTATATTTCAAGGAAATTGTTCATCTTCATGGCATTCCAAAAACTATCACTTCTAATTGGGATGTCAAATTCTTAAGTCACTTTTGGAGAACTCTGTAGAAGAAAATGGGAACTAAGCTTTAGTTCAGCAGTGCTAGTCATCCCCAAATGAACAAAGAAACTGAAGCAGTTGACAGAATTTTGGGAAACCAACTTCAAAGTTTTGTTGGGAAGAATCTGAAGCAATGGGACCTTATACTTGCATAGGTTGAGTTTGCCTACAACAACTTAATTAATCGAGCTACCAGTAAGTGTCCATTTGAGGTGGTTTATGGAACTTGTCCATTTAGCCCATTAGACTTGATCCCTTCATTTGACCAACAATAATATAGTGCTGATGTAGACCAAAGGGCAAACGAAATCAAGAAGCTGCATGAACAAGTCCGAGAGCGAATCCAAAAGTAAAACTTAAGATACAAGGCTCTACATGACAAGCATCAGAGATAACAGACTTTCAAAGTAGGAGACTTGGAATGGATACAGTTGCGAAAAGAATGATTTCTAAATCAACTAAATTCTAAGTTATCACCCTGAGCCGATAGTCCATTCAAAGTTGTGCAGAAGATCAACAACAATGAGTACAAAGTTAAGCTACCAGGTGCTTATAGAGTCTCTGCTACTTTCAATGTTGTCGACCTTTTGCCATACTTTGAAAATGACGTAGAGTTTGACTCGAGGGTGAATCCTATCTAACATAGGGAGAAAATGGTAGGGATCAGTTATAATGTAACCCAGTAGTTACATGGGTAACCAATAATGAGTTTTGTAACTCTTATAAACCCCAATAATGAATCTTTGTAACTCTTGTAATCCCTATCTATGTTTAATTTCTTGTCTGAAATAGCCTTATGAAACTAGTATAAATATGGCTTCTCGCATTATGTTCAGAACACATAATAACAATATTTCTTCTTCCAATTGAAAGTAATTCTTCTTTTTTAGTTTTTTGTATCATTCGCATTTGTTTTTTGCAATGATGGCCTCTTCTTTAGTAGAGCTGAAGGTAATTACATAACGCTAAAGACGTTATTGCATGCTTATGAAAAAGCTTTAAGGCAATGCATCAATATGAAAAAAAATAGCTGCCATTTTTAGCAAGAATGTGAATGGGGAGCTAAAGGATTCATTAATGAACATACTTGGCACCCATAAGGTAATGAACACAAACATGTATTTAGGACTTCCCATTTATTTTGGACCAATAAAGGGCAGGTGTAGACACCAAATTTCATTTAGGACACTTTTTTGATTATCCTATATATCTCAAAATATGGACTTAACGGTGTTGTAGTAGAGGTTGACTTTTTCTAGACGAGCTGAACATTTTTAAGACCTATTTGGTAATACCTTAATGGCCGCACATGCACGCAACAGAAAAACCTATAGTTTCAAGGGCTAAAAGGTAAATCTCTAATAAAAAGGATGAATATTCAAGAGAAAAATTAGTTTTTAAGTATTTTTTTGATAAATTTTGCAATTTATTTTTCCAGATGACGTCATGATCAAATTTTAAATTTTAAGAATTTTTTAATTTTTTTGAAATTTTAGGACTCAATTGTCATATATTTCGATAGTTATTCAGTACTTATGCCAATACTCACCCCAAAAATTCAAAAAAAATATTCAAGAAAATTTTATATTGGCATTTTATACCATATGGTGTCAAGTTGCCAAATATATTATTTCAAAAATATGAAGTTTTCTACTTTGCAAATTTTCGGTAAAATTTTTCTATGTTTAAAATTTTTAAAATTCTCCATATACTTTCATTAAATTCGTCTTAATTCAGTTTTTGAAAATTAAATATATTTTATGAGTTTTCCATTTTTTAGAAGATTAATTTTCTTTCGCAAGGAATTTTCTCATAAAATTTTACAAGTTCTACATTTTCAATCAAGATTTTTTCATTATTTATTTTATTCATTTCCAAAATTTTATTTAAGTTTATTTATTTTAATTTTTAATTTTAATTTTAGAATATTTGAAATTATTTTCATGAAAACTAATTTAATTGGATTTCAATTTTCTCTTAACCAACTGAGTTAGGATCTAACTTTGTCATTAGTTGATTTTATCTTCATTATCATTAAGATGATGAGTCATATATGATGACTTAAACAAAATGACAAAATTAATTCAATCCATACTTATCTTGAATTACAAATATCCATGAAAAAAATTAACTAAAATCATTAAAAAATGAATTTTCAACCAAGGGGATTTACCCGCCCCTTTGGTCAAACCTAAATAGGGGAAGGATAATTCATTTGAATGCTATTGGCTTTTGTATGAAAAAAACACTAGGAAAACAATAAAGTTTTCCAAGTTTTAAAGCTTTTAAGGTAGATTTTCTTTTAGAAGCTTTAACTTTTGTTCATTCATGCATAATTCTTCATTTTGTTAAGCCTTTTGATTACTTAAGATTATGAATTTTGATCCATTTTAAAGGCCAAGTTTGAAGGCCATGATCAATCTTTTTTGATTTATTTGTTATATTTGATTTTTATTAGTAATAATTTTATTTTTTGTCATAAAAATATATGTTTGGTTGTGGAATGATGTTATGATATCGTAGACACCTCATTTTGTCTGGGCCAACTTTTTGCATCCTAGAACTTAATTGAAAGATGATAGAATTAGAAAATAAGAAATAAAATTACCCGACGACACAGCACCAAGTGAAAATTTTTTTTTGAAAGGTCTAAAATGCCTATGGGTTTTATTAAAGAAAAATGTAAATAAGGCATCAAAGGCCATTTTTCACAATGTGACCAAAGTCATTCAAATGAGTATACGGATCAATTTCCCCCTTTTTATGACCAAGCTAAGGTAAGTCAAGAAACCACAGGTATGTGCAAGTTATATTGGTGCATGAGTATTGATATGAGGCCTTTACATTAACAAAAACTTGAACTTTCACATGTTGTATCGATATAAAAGGATTCAATATCGATACCTAAGGTGGGGTATCGATACCTGGCATGATTATATCGACACATACCTTAGCAGTAGCTAAAGTTTGATTTTTAGCGAAATGTATCGATACACAAGCATGAGTATCGATACAAATCCATGGAGTATTCATACAAGCCTCTGAGTCTTGAGACTAGAAACATTTTTTTACTCTTAGTATCAATACACACCTCATTGTATCGATACTCATGGGTAAAAATTACCTTATGTATTGATACAACATGTTTTGTATCAATACGCAAAGGCATTTTTGCTAGATCAGACTATTTTTGTAGCCTTCAATTATCTGATTCAAACAAGTTTTTGCACCAAGAAACCATCATAAATCAGTACAAATCTAGACTTTGGGCCTATGGTCGAATTTAAACAAAATTTTAGAGCCTAAACAATCGATGGAAAAGGTCATGTTCATAAGATATATAGTTGTAAGAGGATAAGTTAGGCATATCTTCAGCTTGGAGGCTGTTGCAGCCTTTGTACCCTCTTTCTTAGCATGGTAGAACCAATGGAAAAAATAGACCAACTGAGCATGGTAACTACAGATGCCCCTAGTACTAGAGGGAAAGATAAAAATGCCCTTGCTTTGTCTCTTAAAAGCATTGGCTGAGCATTGAATAAAAAAAAATTTAGCCATCTCAAAGAGGAGACTTCCAGCAATCTAAAAGAAAAAAAAGAATAAGAAAAACTTTTAGCCATTCTTAAAAAAAAAAAAAACCTCTCCAACAATCTCACAAAATGCTTCATCCATTCTTAAGAATCCTCGAGTAATCTCTAGCCCTAAAACTCTCTCAAAAACACTATTCCATTACCTTTCACCCTTAACCTTCTTCCATTCCCGTAGCTCCCCTAAATAGCCACCAGAAAACCTTGAAAAACTCAACCTTTCACACACTTTCACCCTTAAAACACCCTACCATCAACCTTATTACCAGAAAGCTTATTTCTTTCATCCTTTTCTTGCTAAATTATAGCAAAAAGAGGAAAGAAACTGAGCTCAAAGCCACTACTTTAGGAAGGAAGAAAAGTTCAAGCTTGTTGATATATTTTCTACCTTGTTCCATATATTTTCTTTTTTTATCATCTACATCATTTTAATGAGCATGTTATGCTACCATGATCCTCTTAGGACTTTCATGCATTATTATTGCCTTGGTTGTAGTAGTCTTAGGATCTTTATGTTTTTGTGATGCCTTGATATTGCTTGGTAGGCTAAACTTCTACTCTTTCATTCTATCATCAGAACAATCCCTTATTCATGCATTCTCTAATGTATTTCATCATTTTCACAAGTTTAACACATGCTTAAATGTTCACCTTAACATGTCTTAAAGTAAATTCATGCATTTTCTTATGCTATAAGGAGTCTAATAACATAAAAATGTTGTCTTGACAACTCCAACATGTATTCCTTTCTTTAAATATGTTTATATCATTTCCATACACCTTATTTGTCATCTTCTTACATTTTTGTCACCAATTTCCATGTTAAAATGTCACCTTTATATGTTTGATGTTTAGTCTTTCTTCATCTTTGTGTATGTTGTGTTTTGTTCATGTCATTCCTATCAAAATGCAAGCTTGTTTGCTAAAAATCTGATTTTTAAAAGAGATCTGTAAGGTAAGTTCATACTTCCTTGAATAGATGGAGATTAGCATGGATTTAAGGTCTTATCATATTGGTCCTCCAATCTTAGGGACAAACTAAACCTCCCAGGTTTGGATTCATGGAAATGAAATGCAGTTTTCTTTTGTTAAAGTATTAAGCCTTGATCTTGAGTCTAATACCTTTTCTAGTGACATAATAATGGATTGTTTAATCATCCCAAACTACACTGGGATTATGGAATGAACTTTTGACACCTATTTACTTTCTGTCATGGACGTTCGGATGTCCTAGACCCAAGTTTATCCTTGAAAAAACCCTAAAAATATCAAATAGCCCCTATTTTGCTATGGCAGCATTGTAGCCTAAGTTTGGAAAATCATTTTCAAACCATAAAATATTTTCCTTGATTTTTTTATACTTTTTGCTTAAAGGTTATCAAAACATCTCTCCAACGGTGTTTTTTTTACCCATAGATCATATTGGATGAGGGAGTTATGATTTTTTGAAGTTTTACTATCTAGAACCCTTGGAACTAGTGCATGATACTCTATTTGGGCCATTTTCACCCATCATATGAATTTTTTGAAATTTTTAAATATTTTTCCAAAAACTTCACAAAATTCCTTTTTCAGAAAGGTATTATTCATGACCCCACGATTTTGGATAATCCTGGAATGATCTTTCAAAATCCATCATGCCCTTTTCTTTGTACATGCTACCAGTGTCGAGACAAGCCTAAACCCAAAAATTAATTCTGCCTAGAAGGTGATTTTTGGGACTTTGGAATATTTTTTACATTAAACCTTATCGAGTCATCTTTCCAATGGTACCTCATTCACCGCTTAAAGCCTTTGGATGAACCTAAAATAAATTCGAGAAGGGAGATGATAGCATGTTGTCCCCTATTTTGAACCCAATTTATGTATCTTTTCTATAAAGACATTCTAATATCTCAAAATGCATCCAATAGGTCCCCCTACAACACAAGCCCTTTAGACTTGGATTAAGGCTTAAGACAAAAATATATTTTATACAAACCTAAGATTTTCTATTTTTAAATTTTTTTTCAAAAAAAGAAGAACATTTCTTTTAAAACATAAAAAATTTTCGTCTTGGTGGATACTCCAACCTCATTATTTATAAAAAACTTAAATTTTCTCTTTTTTCCTAAATATTTTCATAATTTTATCTTTGGGGATACTTCAACCCTACTTCTCTGAAGGGATACTCTAGCCCTACTTTTACCTAAAAAATTTTAAAAAGTTTCTCTCTTTCGGATGCCTCAGATTGTTTTGATTAAAATCATTTTTTATCTCACAAATTACCATTGAATCCAAACCTATCTCTAAATTGTCATCCCATTTATTCTTCAATGATTGAAGATAATGATGAGACACATTTCGATTATCCCTCATTTTTACACTCTTTTGTTTATGATTGTTAGTTTATGATATTATTATATTCTTTGCCGTCTTACTAACACGTTTCCTTTTTGTAGTGATTATCATGCATTCATATTTAAAATTTGTTTTTCAATAAAATTTACAAGGCAATGTTCCGTGTTGGTATCTTTCTAGTGCCTAATATGGAATACCCTAATTTTTAAAATCCAATCTGAGCATTATTTTCATAAAAAGTTCCCTATGTTCCTCACACCTTCGAGGCACATAGGTGACCTGATTTTCTTTTTAAAAAAATCGATATACAATTTTCAAAATTTCATGCATCAAAGGGAATTACTTCTAAATAATGACTAAATGGAATCGATTTAACCTACATTGAAGTGAGACATAGTTAGTAAGTATTGATTTTAAGCATCATGGGGGGTGTTAATCCTTCCCCACACGTAACCGACTCCTAAACCCAACTAATGAATCTTTGAATTTTGTAGACCATAAAATTGATGTTTCGAGATTTGTAACTCAAAATATTGTTTTCAACAAGCATCTGATCCTGCCTAGCCTAAAATGATCGGTGGCGACTCCAAGTTTATGGCCACTTCATTGTGGCCATCTGAGACTAGTTGGAATAGTGATTCATCTAATGGTCTCTCTCCTCTTAACATTACTATGCCTATCTAAATCCCGATCAAGGGATAACTCAAAGGCTCGACCATGGCCAACCATCATTTATTTTTAATCGAGTGTGCTATGCCCTTCAGATAGTCTGAAGTTTTAAATGCGAACACATAGTGATAGATATCATGCATGTATCTCGTGCTATTTTCCTTGGTACTTTCATGATTGATTATTTTTAAAGTTTGCTCATATGTTCATATTCCTTGATTTTTTTGCATGATGATAAATATGTAAGCTTGGTAGATATTAGGATATATGTTAATGTTCATGAAATCATGATGTAAAAATATTTTTTCTTTGTTTATTAATGTTGGTCAAATTTGATGATGATTTTTAAGTGAATTTTACAAATAATAATTTTATAGATATTAGGACATATGTTTATTATGTTATGTTTAAAAGTTATAGGGACCTAATAATAATTTTACAAAATTTTTGAAGACCTTGGAAAAGTGTTTCCATGCTTGGCCGATTCTAACAATGGCTTATTTATGAATTTTTTTATTTTTTAGGCTTTTTATGTAAATATCAAAAGTTAAAGGATTAATTTGCAAAATTGACAAAAATTGTTTTAATGTTTTTCATGCTTGGCCAAATGCTTGGTAGACTTTTAGGGGTGTTTTCCAAGTATTTTTAGCATGATTAGATACATATTTTACATTTTAACTTTTTAAGGCCATTTTATAATTTTAGAAAGTCCAAGGATTTAATTATAAAATTTAAAAAATTGTTTCGAGGCCAAAAATGCTTTGCCAAACCAACTTGTAATTTTTTGTATGATTTTTGGTTTTGATTTGAATATATTGGATGTTTGATTTTGTGTTTTATATCATGTAGGAACCATAAGGTAAATTAAGAAAGTTTAGGGATCAGTTAGTAAAATCTTGCATTTTAGGGTTTAAATGGTCTTTTCTCATATACAACCACCCATTTAGGATATTTTGAACAATTTAGTAATATTCCTAGCATTCTTCTGGACCTCTAATGGCTTGCAGACTATATTAAGACCATTTGCATTCCTCCAATCATTCAATGGGGTACAAAATGCAATTTCAAAAAATTTAATATTAATTAGCAATTTTTGCATTTTAGGTCATATTTGATATCCAATGTACCCATTTGGGACATAATCATCATTTTAGGTCATTTTTAAGTTTTTAAGGTTACAAGGATACTTCCATGTCGAAGGTACACCTTGGGCGTATTTTATTAATTTATCTTAAAACTAAGTCCTATATGATTACTTGGATACTTTCATTTCAAAGGTACAATTAGAGATAGGTTTATCTTTTTAATTTTTGAGTCTTCTAGGTTACAGGGATACTTTCATGTCGTAGATACATCTTTAGAGTATTTTAGTAATTTACCTTAGAACCAAGTCCTATGTGATTAATGGGATACTTTCATGTCGAAGGTATGCACTATGGATAGGTTCACCTTTTTATGATGTTATCGAGTCGCTTAAGGTTACCGAGATACTTTCATGTCAAAAGTATACCTTAAGGGTCTTTTAGTAGTTTACCACTAAATCAAGTCCTTTAAGGTCACTAGGATGCTTTCATGACAAAAGTGTACTTCAAAGGACATGTTGGTCACTTTGACCAAGTTTGAATCCTTAATGTTAAGTTTAATACGTTTCATCTAATTGAGTCTTAAAGTAATTTTATTATTATTTAAATAAAATTAGAATTTTAAAATTAAGGCAATGTCTCTAAATTAAAATAATAAATGGAATTTCTCCCAGAATATGAAGGGGTTCTATAGATTATTTTAATAACAAGATATCCTTTTCAAAATAAAAATTAAAATTTTCAAATTATATGAAAATAAAACCTTTCATATTCCTTCAATTCTCTAATGAGGTACGTAAGAGATTTTGATTGTTACAAAATAAAACCTTTTATATTCTTTTAGTTCTCTATTGGGTATGGAATATATTTTGACCTTTCATATTCCATCGACTTTCTGTAAGGTATCAAAGATATTTTTATTTTCAAAAATATTCAAAACCTAATTTTCTCATACAGAATAATAAATTTATGTTATGAAAACTTTGATATGTGGAAATTATAGTTAAATATTGAATATTGAAACCTAATAAAAATCAAAATCTAAGTTAAAATGTAGTTAATAATGTATCAATTATTGGGCATCATGAAAGGGATCAACCCTTACTCATGGTTATAACTCACTCCCGGACTCATTCATGAGATCTTTGGTATTATTGCAGATCTTGGAGTTTGCTTTTAAGGGTTTCATAACCATCAAAATATGAACTCTGATAGGTGACCAATCTTACCTAGCCAAAATAGATTGGCAGTGACTTTAAGAAAAATAAATTGTCATTATAAAATGACAATTTAAGTTAAGTCAAGTAAACGATTCATCTCGATAACTCTATCCCTAAAAATAATAAAAATAATAATGATAAGCCCTTTAAAAATAATGATATATAGATATGTATAGGAAGGATAGGTACAGCCTTTGAAGTCCAGCTAGTTTGGATTCATACCTAGCCACGTTGTGGCAGCTTAGACTCAAATAGGAATTGGTTAACGAGTCAAGCCTAAAATTAGTTATGTTTTAATTAAATTTTGATTAATTCGATTTCAACTGATATTTAATTATAATTCCTAATTTTTTCAAAGAAAAATTTTCTTTTTATTATTTTCAATATTTGTTAATTTTGCACCAATTCTTCTTTTTATATCCATTAGAGGATTTTGGTTAGGGGTATTATTTTTAATATTGCATCATAAAAAGGTTTATTTATCCCTTCGCACACATTGAGTAAGAGCAATAGTTCTCTTCTAGATCTATAGAGGGTGCATAGGTGATCGAACTTCTATTAGGAGGTGAAGTAGCTCTGCCCTTTGAGGTGTTAGCCTATATCTAGGCTAGCGAAAAACCTATCGAGTATAAATTCCTATGTCTACCCAAGGTATTAGCCTTGTTATAGGCATGGAAGATACTCCTACTCGAATTAAATCCTTTCTAATGTAAACCCATGATAGATAAGGATAGGATACCTCGTCAGCCTATTCCAGGCTCAGGGAACAATTCAAAAACCAATTTAAAAATCTGACCTAAACTACATATAGTAAACCACAATAACTCCCTAATTAAAGCCATGCCGATTTTAGAGGTTGCCAAAAATTGAAAATGCATGAAGAGATAAATTTACCTTTTTCTTCTTTTTATCTGCTATTTATGTTTATTTAGATAATTTAATATTGTATTTTTTTCTTTTAAGATTTTACTAATATTTAGATTTATTATTTCCTACAGCTATTAAATTGTTTATTTTTTTCCTTTTCTTCTTGGATCATTGTTCATATGTATATAAGGACGCTTGCTTTAGAATAGAATTTCAACTCAGTTAAATTTTCATCAGACTTATGGCTGAGTGTATACACATATTGGTTGTTTCCAAGGCATTCGAAGAAGTTCGTACTAAGTCTAAGTTAAACTAGGAAAAGCATGGGGACTGCATACCAAAGGATTCTGCGTCAGAGCTACCAAAGATCACTCTTTGGATTTGTGTTAGAACAATCTAAAAATGAGTTGGCCAAGATATGGGACCGCTGAGGGAATGCAAACCAGATTTAGTTTGTAGAGAAATATGGACAAATGGCTCTCCTTCTCAAAACATAGATAGATAAACAATTAGTTCGATCCTTAATAGAATTTTGATGATCCCTTATATCGATTTTCTCATTCAACCAAAATGATATGACCCTAACCATTGAAGAGATCTTTGCTTTACTTAGGCTAGAGCTTTTGGAAATTAAACCCATTTAGTGCAAGGAGCGTAATCCAACAAGCTTCCATAAGAAATTAGGGCAAGTTCTTGGTTTAGATTTTAAATCAGGCTAACATTACATTGAGCAAAAAGGGAATACCAGTTTTATTTCTTGGCAATTCCTACGAGAATATATCCAAGTATGACAGATAGCGAAAAAGCTCTTGATGTATTTGCTTTAGCTATATATAGTCTAATTTTTCCTAAGGATACTAGGACATAAGGAAGTAACTGTGGTGGACATTTTTGATCGGTTATAGAGATCTGCCCCTACCCTTTTAGCAAAAATAATTTGAGCACTGAATGCATGCCAAAAAAACAAGCCATGGGAGATTTTGTGGGAGTGCATTGTTACTATATATCTAAGCCAGGAGTCACTTTTGGGGTAAAGGTGTCGATAAGGTCAAGCCTTAACTTTCCACATAGCTTTCCTCTTTAAAAGTTCATCAAGGAGTGGCTCACATCTAGAACCAAAAACCAATGGGTTAAGAAACTTAAGAATTCAGTTTTCGGTAACATAACATGGAAAGCACCTTGGTTTTCTCTAAAAGACTTTATGTATTAGGGTGGTGATCTTTTCTTTGTACCTTTGTTGGGTGTCTATAGCAATGTAGGGTATACACCATTGTTAGTCCAAAGATAGTATGGGTCATGATAGTTCATCCCTTTGACTTCTAAAATAGGCCATAAGGATCTTAAATATTATTAGGAAGGTTATAAAAAGCCACTTTAGCTGATTGTTTTACACCAGAGGAAAAGATATAAGTCAGGGTTGCATGCTTGCACTAATCGAACTACCCCAGTTTATGATGCTTGAAGGAGTATCCAAGGTTGCAACATGATTATCTCTAGCATAGATGGAATTATTCACTACGTATCTATCAAACCAAATCTTGCCATGCCTTTTAAAGTCAATTTGATAAAAGAAAAAACTATGAGAGAGCAGAAAAGAATGGATGATAAGAACTGAGCTCTTCAAGAAGAAGTTATGTATTTAAAGATGAGGATGAAAGCTAAAGAAAATATGTCTAAAGGATGGAAGAAAAATATATTCTGATGAACCAAGATTAAGTCGAGCAAAATAAAAAAATAAAGTTTACCGAGATATCCAGAAGTTTAGGTGAGACTTCTAAAAAGATGACTGAGGAAATGAATAAATTTCATGAAGAGAGGTATTGTAGACACCTAATTTTGTCTTGGTCCCTTTCCCTATTAGCCCAAAAATATGCGAGATATAAAATTAGGCACTTGTCCTAGCTGAGGTAAATTTTCCTCAGGGGAAAGTACGTTTTCAAGGCCTATTTAAATGTGCTTAAATGACCGCAGGTGCACATGACAAAATTAGTGCCATTTTAAAGGTCATGAAGAGCAAATCTCGGATAAAAAGTATGAATGTTAAGGTAAAATAATTAACTTTTAATTTTGAAATGTGTTTCTGTGAATGTTACTAAGAATTTTTTGTTAATTTGAGAAGTTAACCATTATATGTTTTTACCGATACCTATGTGCTATTTATGCTGATACACACTCTAAAAAATCAAAAGTAATTGAGAAAATTTTATATTGGCATTTATACCACAAGGTGTCAAGTTGTCCATTTCTATAATTAATTTTGAATTTTTTTGCAACACCATAATTATCATAGTCATGAAATTTTTTCAGATAAAATTTTTTCAAATTTTGGATTTTCATCTTTACGATTTTGTAAATTAATAGTTTGAATAATATGTTTTATTTAGTTCATTTTATATAAGTTTCAATGTATTTTTTAAAAATTTTCTCGATTTTTAAAAACAAGCTTTCCTTTATCTATAAAATTTTTGATGAAATTTTTTTCGAGTTTTAAACTTTAAAATTCTTTAAAAATTCATATTTAATTACCATTAAATCAGTTTCTCTAAATTCATTTTATTTAATAAGTTTTACATTTTTTTCACGTTTCTAAAATATAGAGTTCTCTACTCCGTGAATTTTTTGGGAAGATTTTTTTCTAATTTATAATTTTTTAAAATTCTTAAAAAATATTATTTAACTAATATTTAATCACTTTTGAAAAATTCACTTTATTTTATGAGTTTTGCATTTTCTTTCATAATTTTCACTTTTCCAAAAAATAGAGTTATCTACTTCGTAAATTTTTTGAAAGGATTTTTCTCGGTTTATAATTTTTAAAATTCTTCAAATGTTATTGTTTAATTCATATGAAATCAGTTTTGAAAATTTCAATTTATTTTATGAGTTTTAGAATTTTTCATATTGCTAAGATATAGATTCTTTACTCCGTAAATTTTTCTGATAAGATTTTTCTGAGTTTATTATTTTCAAAATTCTTTAAATATTATTATTTAATCACTATTAAATCAATTTTGAAAAATTCATTTTATTTAATAAGTTTTACATTTGTTTTCTAAATATTCCTGATTTTGAAATACGAAATTCTCTACTTCATAAAGTTTTTTCAAGAACATTTTTTGTGTTTATAATTTTAAAATTCTTTAAATATTATAATTTCATCCTTATTAAATCAGTTTTAAAAAATTCACTTTATTTTATGAGTTTTGCATTTTTTTCAAAATGTTTCTTGTTTTTAAGATATGGAGTTTTCTACTCTGTAAATTTTTTAGGGGAATTTTTTTTAGTTTATTAACTTTTAAAATTCATCAAATATTTTTATTAAATTGATATTAAATCAGTTTTTAAAAATTTAATTAATTTGATGAGTTTTAAATTTTTTATATATATTAACTTCTATCTAAAAAGATTTTTCTCGTATAATTTTATGAGTTTAGAGTTCCAACCAATCTTTTTCATTATTTCATTTTAAAATTTTATTTATAATTATTAATTATTAATTATTTATTTTATTAGTATCATTTTAATTTTATTTTAGTTATTAGATATTTTCTACTAGTTTCATGGAAACTAGTCTAGTTAATTTCCAACTTTTCCCTTAACCAATTTAGTTGGTTTCTCATTAGCTATTACTTGATATTATCAAAATAATCATGTTAAAATATTTGTGAATGACCACTAATTTTATGTCGATTTAGTGCACTCTATCTTTTCATGCAATTTAATGAATAATAAAAAATAAATTAATTAACTAAAAAAAGAAGAAATTCGCAATGGCCAAATCGGCCAAGAAGGACTTGATTCCTCGTTGACCGATTCTCCCCCTTATAAATAGGGGGAGAATTGTTCAAGAAGGGAGAAGAGAGCTTTTGGATTTCTTGCTTAAAAAAATCACTTAAAAAAGGTTTATTTTAGTTTTCAATTTATTCAAGGTATAATGTTTAATCTCGTAGTTTTTCTTCATCTTCATTATTTCTTTTCTTATTTATGATTCAAAATCTATATTAAGGCTCATGGATTCTCATCCATGTTGAAAGGCTCAACATGGTGAAAATATATATATGAGATATTAGTTGTTGTTCTTGTTTTTTTTTAGCTACATATTGATTTTTTTAATAAAATATATTGTTTGTTGTTGAGATTTTGATCTTATTATATATATGTTGATGTTATTGTTGTTCTTCTCTTAGCATTTTCATGTTAATATATTATTAAATAGGTTTGTATCTTTATTTTTATTTTTATTTTTTTGAAGCTTGGTAATATTAATTTATATTATGTTTATTTCTATTTTCATGATTTTGTGTATCAAAACATATTTATATTTGATTTTTTTTTTACTTTGGTCAAATCCAATCAGCTTTATGGATGATGATATTGTGCTTGTTCTTGTCATGATTTTATGTTTTCTTAAATTTTTAGTTTATTTTATAATATCATTAAAAATAAGGTAAATTGAAAAACTTGTAAAAAATTTTTTTGGCAATTCTTGGTTTGGTTGAAGGCCTTATTGGCCTTGATTCATATGTTTACAAACATGATTTAGGCATTTATAATACTTTAGGGGTCAATTTGCAATTTTAGGAAGTTTAGAGACTAAATTATAAAAAAATTGGAAATTATGCCTTATGGCTAAAAGTATTTGGTTGAACCCTTTTATATATTTTTGCTATTTTTTTGTTGATTTTCAGCTGGTTTCATGATCTATTGTGATGTTTTGTGCATTTTGTCATATAGGGGTTAAAATGTAATTTTACAAAGTTTTAAGGTTATTTTGTAAATTGTAGAAAATTTTTTAAGGCCAAGATGTTTGGCTGAATGCTTGTTGATATATTGACTGTGTTTTCATGCATAATTTCATGTGATTTTTATGATTTTTTGGTTATTTTATTATGTAGGGACTAAAATGAAAAATTTTAAAAAGTTTGGGGACAATATAGCAAATTTTAGTACTTATGGGTAAGATGGTCATTTTTATCACACTTAAATATTTCTACTATTCCTATGGTCTTCTTTAGGTGTATATAAATTTCTAAAAGCTTTTCATATTCTTTTTTCATGTTCTTTCGGTTTTTCCTAGGGTACGAAATGTAATTTTTAAAAGTTTAAGGGTTTAATTGTAAATTTTACATTTTAAGTTAATTTTGATATTTTAATTTTGACCTTTAGGGTAGAAAAATCATTTCTTATCATTTTAGTGACCATTAGGGTTACTGAGATACTTTTATGTCGAAGGTATGCCCTAAGGGCATGTTGGTAATTTTTCTTGTACCTAGTCTTTGTACTTACCGGGATGCTTTTAGGCCAAAGGTGTATATTTAGGATAGGTTCATCATTTTATAATCATTTTCATGTCCATTAGGTTACCGGGATACTTTTATGTGGAAAGTAAACCTTAAGGACATTTTAGTAATTTAAATTAGAATCAAGTCCTACATGATCAGCAGGATACTTCTATGTCGAAGGTGTACAGTAGGAATAGGTTTATTTTATTTATAAAGTTTTAGAATTTTTGGGTACTAGGATACTTATATGTTGAAGGTACTGCTTAGAGGCATTTTAAAAATTCATTTATTTTAGAACCGAGTTCTTTAGAGTCACTAAGATACCTTTAGGTCGAAGGTTTATGTTAGGAAACATGTTGGTCAGTAGGATCCTTAGAATCAAGTTTAGTTTTCTATCTAAACTGAGTCTTAGGATATTTTTAATATTTATAATAAAATTGGAAATTTTATAAATTAAGGCAATGTTTCCAATGTTAAAATAGTACGTAAAATTCCTACTAGAATATGCGAAGGATGGATTATTTTAATAATGAGACCCCCTTTTCAAAATGAAAGTCAGGATTTTTCAATTTTTGTAAAAGTAAAACCTTTCATATTCCATAGGTTCTCGAATGGGGTACGATAGAGAATAATAAAAATCTTTGTGTTTTCTTAGTTCTCTAAGAGGTAATGAAAGAAATTTCGATTTCCAAAAACATTAAAACCTGACTTTCTCGGAATAATAAATTTCTTTAATAAAATATTATAGGAATGATAATTAAATACCAAATTTTGAAATTAAATAAGAATCAAAATTTAAGTTAACATGCATTTAATAGGTATCGTTTGCTAGGCATCACAAGAAGCTCAATCCTTACTTGTGATTTTAACTGACTTCTAGATCCTCTTAAGCGATCTCTGGTATGAGTCTAGACCTTAGAGTTTGTTTTTTATAAGTTTCGTAACCCTTAAAATGTGAACTCTACTAGGTGTCCAATCTTACCTAGCCAAAATAAGATTGGTGGCGACTCCAAAATAAATGGCCATTTCATAATGATTATAGAGTTAAGTTGAGTGAGCGATTCATCTCGACAACTCAGTCCCTAGACACAAAATAAAAGAATAATATTAATGATGATATGGGCCTCCAAAAAATAAAAGAATATAATGATATATGTATATATATTAGAATAATGGGTACACCTGCCATTTTAAGTTGAGTTGATCAGGATTCATATTTAGGCCATGTTGCGATAGGTAGAGAAAACTAAAGCCCTGGAAGGAGAGGTTAACAAAACCATCTTTGAGCGAGAAAGAAAAAAGGCATGGTGACACTTTTGTTTAGTTAAAGAGATCTATAGAAAGAAGTGAGCAACTTAGAGCAGCCCTTGATGAAGAACAAGGAAGAGTATCTCAGTTGCTTTAGGAAAAGGAAGCCTTTGCAATCACTGTTAAGCAAATAAGGTAGGTACTGCAATGGTAGGAGGATAATATCAATGATTGGGCTCAAGCTTATAAAGAGATAAATGCATATTGGGATGATAAACTATGGTGGGTTAGGGATAAAAGTAAAAGATGGAAAGCTAATTCTATTGGTCATCAGTTCTACATCGATCACCTTATGAAGTAGATTGATTTAGTAGTGATTCAATCAAGAAAGATAGTGAAAAGGATCCAAGTCCTAAAGCATCAAATTAATCTAGTAAGGGAATATGGGCTATTGAACTTAAATATCTAGAACAGGCTCAACAACAATATGAGCAGGTTAGAACTTTACTTAGGTGTAATCAATATATGATCAACAATGTGTAATCCCCCAGAAAGTTAATCAAAAGTTTTGAGTTTGGAATCTTTTGCTAAAGTGAGCATTCATACAATTGCATTCATATCTTCATACCATGCATACACATGTATATATAACATTCATTAGCAGACTAATTCATAAATAAAAAATTAAGGAAATTCATTTTTAAGGTTTCAATATTGAGAGATCAATGGAACCAGCACCTACTCATCAGTACTATACTCAATAGAAAACAAGAAAAATGGCTGAAGACCATTTAGCAAGGCTTGAATGATTAAAAGCAAGTCATTGGAAAGCATAAAAGGCCATGATGTAAAGACAAGAAGAACCACAAGCATAGATCACTAAGATGATGGAATTGCTCATGGCGAGGGAGCTAGCTCACCAATAGCCAGAAATTGTTACTGACACTTCTACTAGGGGATCTGGGGGGTACAAGCCAAAGACAACCTATTAACATCCATGATAAATCGTCAATGAGTTCACAAAATGTGCAGCCAACAAACACCTAAAACATACCTCCGCCACTAACCATCCATATTAACCTTGACACTCCTACACAAAGGATAAATGCAAAAACTATAGTTGCACAAAAGAGTCAACAGGTCCTAGTGTTGGTGAGGAAGAAAAGCATAAATAAAAGGGCAAGATGCAAGCTAAAATAGAGAGGTAAAAATGGAAATTACAACTCTTTAAAAGAAAACTCAGGGCTATAAAAAGAGCTGAACTATGCAACAGTGTCGATGTAGAAGATCTCAGCTTGCTACCAGATTTGGTCTTCCTACTAAAATTCAAAATGTCTAAATTGAAGAATTACAAAGGCGCTACATCCCCTCAAGCACACATCAAGATGTTTATTTGCAAAATGGTTGGATATGCTTAGAATGACAAACTTTTTCATCGTTTTTGAGAAAGTTTGTCAAGATCAACATTTAAATGATATAACAATCTGAATCGTACCTAAATTTAATGTTAGACCAACTTGGCAAATGCATTTCTGTAATAGTATAAACACATTGCCAAATGGGTACTAGGTAGGCTAACTCTATAAAACATGGAGAAAAAGCTACATAATCTTTTAAAGAATATGCGTAGAGATGGAGAGGTATGGCCTCTGAAGTTTAACCCCCATTGATGGAGAAGAAGATCACAATGTTGTTCATGAACACTTTATGCCCTCCTTGTTAGATAAACTACTAGGGAATGTAACCAACAACTTTGCCAACCTAGTTATATTAGGGGAGATGAATGAGACAGCTATAAAGGCCAGAAACTGGTAAATCTTTCACCATAAAAAAGGTAGACCTGGTAAAAAGAAAGAAGAGACTCTATTTATTAATTTTGCTAGTCAACCTTACTACCAAAGACCTCAACTTTATTACCAGAACCAAGGTCGACAGTCTCACAATACTTATTCCTTTAATGCACCCAAGCTCTTGCTCTACTAACCCCATAACCACCATCCCAAATTTACCTCTTTAAAATCAAACCAAGCTCAATGCCAATCAACTAGCCTAAAGAACAAACCAATTACAAGCCTCTTTTTATTTTTATAAGGAAATATTTGACAAAATTCTTGAGGCTCGATTAGTAACTCCCATTTTTTTCTAAACCATATAAGGGTAATTTTCGTAGCTGGCACAATTCGAATGCTCATTATAAGTATCATGCAGTGGTGGGCCATTCAATAAAAAATTATCCAACTTTCGAGAAAAAAGTCAAAAGCTCTTTTAAAACAAGTGCCTTTAAATTCAACAGTGCTCTAGGACCTAATGTCATAGCAAATCCTCTATCCAGTCATCCTAAACCTGGAGTAAATGTTCTGATTGTTGAAAAAAATGATGGCTAGAAACAAATGTCCAAGAAGTCAAAACCCTAAATAAAAAAAGTCTAGTCGATTCTAACTGAAGGCAAAATCCTTAGTCAAAATCATAAGAATTTAGAAAGTCAATCAAATTCGAAGTTTAACTTTTGCAAGTTTCATACAACTCAAGGACATACACTATAAAATTATCTAGAGTTTTTATCTCTGATTCAAAGAAAGATGAATATTGGAGAGATTGAAATTTACAATGAGCTGATCAAGAAAATGATAAGTCAATCAATATAACTGATGAAACACCATCACAATTGTCTTACAGTGTCAGTCGCCCTCTTATCATCTATTACAACTAGTGAAAGGCTTTACCTTCCAAAACTAAAATTACTTCCAAACTCATTACCAGATCACTAGCACCCTTTTCCATGCAAAGATAATAAGCAGGTGCCATGGAGGTCTAATGATGGGAAGACACCTTTAGAGGCTATCACAAGCCAATTAGCCGCTATCAACATTAGAGGGTAAGCCATGTAACTAGAATTAGTCATCATTATGGCCTAAAAACTAGCGTAGCTGGTCCCAAAGCAAAATCAAAAAGGCTGACATCCGAAAAAGCTATAGCTACTGAAGATGTCCCAAAAAAAGTATAGGAATCGATGAAAAAAGAAGAGACCAAATTTCTTAAGTTTATTAACCATTATGAGTATAGCATTATGGAGCAATTGAAATAATGACCAACAAAAAATTTCTCTGCTAGCTTTATTACTTAATTCAGAGTTACACTGGAATGCCTTGTCAAAAGTGTTTAACCCAGTGTATGTCCTCTAGGACATATCAATAATTAAGCTTGATCGCCTAGTAAACAACATTGTCGTTGATAATTTTATTTTATTCAGTGACAAGAAAATCTTACCAAGAGGGACCACTTCCATAAAAGCCCTTCATTGACAACAAATTGCAATTACACTATACTACAAAAGTTCTTATTAACAATGGATCGACTTTGAACGTGATGCCATTAGTCACTTTATCCCAGTTGCCAGTTGATGCCAACCAGATTATATACAACTAGACAATTGTCAAGGCATTTGATGGAACAAAAAAGAAATTAAAGGAACTATTTCAATCACATTAAATATCGGTTCATGCCCACTTGAAAAAGAATTTTATGTAATAGATATTATCCCAGCATACAATTATTTATTAGAGCAACCATGGATCTATTCTGTAGGCATTGTACCATCATCGCTTCATCAAAAAGTCAAGTTCATAACTGATAAAAAAAGTGGCTAGCATATCTAGGGAAGAGGATATCATAGCCGTATCTTCTACTGAGACACTGTATATGAAGACAAATGCCAAAGTTGAAGAGTATTCATTTCGAACCTTTAAGATTATTGACTCAACCTTTGTTGTGGAAAGGTATATAATCCCAAAAACTAAGCTTTCAAAAAGCATTTACATGGGCCTCGAGCTTACAATCGAGAAATGTGCCTGAGCTAAAAGAGGGCTTAAAAGATATTTATATTGGGTAAGCCAATCCATCAATGCAATTGGAAAAATGGGTGAACATGGGCTGGGTTTTCAATTAGAATGGAGTCAAAAAAAAGAAAGAGAACAAAAATTAAGGAAAAAAGTTAACCCAAGCCGTGGGTCAAAAATCAAGCCAGAAGCTAGTTTTTTACATGTCCTTAAAAGAAATTTTCTATCATGAAGGGATCATTAATCCAAAAACTAAAGGAAAAAGGTGTCATAATATGGTGATAAATGAGGCCTCCAAGAAGTGTCAGGTGGCAACTATTGGAGAAAATAGTAAAGAGCTAATCGATCATGGAATCTGCTTATGTCATCCTGGATATGTTTGAAAGAATTGGACTACTACTGAGAAAACTATAGTGTTTAGCCCAATTCCAGAGTAATTCCAGGAACTCACTTTGACATAAGGATATTTGTGTAAAAGAACTTAAAATGTTAAATTATCCTTTTTAAAAATGTAATGCATATAACCTTTTGTCTATATTTCTTTCAACCAGTATTATTTTTTCCTTACATACACCTACATAAATCATGCCATATATCTGTTGCCTATTCTTTCCATCTTTTTACCTTTAAGGTCTCTCAATCAAAAAGAAGTGGATTAACTTAATCAGGATTTAGAGGTCAATTTTGAATAGGCTATTTGTTTGAGCAAGGTCAATTTTAAAAAAAAATAATGATGGTTATACTTTGCCTCTTGATTTGCTAAAAATGATTGAATAGGAAGATGAAAGAATAATGCCCCTTAAAAAGCCCATAAAAGTGATAAATTTAGAGAATAATGAGGATGATAGAAAAAAGTCAGATAGGGACTACTCTCACGCTGGTTACTAGAGAAGAATTAATTAGCTTGCTTTGAAAGGTCCAAATTTCTTTGCATGGTCTTATTAAGATATGTCAGGATTAGATGCAAAGATCATGGTCCATAAATTACCTTTTAAACCAAAATGCAAGCCGCTTTAGCTAAAGTTAAGAAGAATGAAACTAGAAATGCTTTTGAAGATTAAAAAAGTAGTAAAAAAATAATTCAAGGCCAAATTTCTCAATATGGCAAAATACCTGAAGTGGATTATGAATATCATCCCATTTCTTAAAAAAATAGAAGAGTCAAATGTGTATAGATTATTGAGATTTAAATTGAGCAAGCCTAAAGGATTATTTTCCTCACCTCTATATTAATAATCTGATTGACAACACTACAAAAAAACTATCTATTTTCCTTCATGGATGGATTCTTAAGGTATAATCAAATTAAAATGGCACTAGAAGACATGGAAAGACCATATTTGTCACAATGTGTGGAACCTTTTGTTATAAGGTAATGCCATTCAAATTAAAGAATGCCAAGGGCAACTTATGAAAGCGTAATGGTCACTTTATTCCATGATATGATGCATAAAGAGATCAAAGTATACGTCGATGATATGATTGCCAAATCACCTTAGAAAGAAGGGCATCTCATGGATTTACAGAAGTTATTCGAAAAACTAAGAAAGTATCAGTTGAAGTTGAATCTAGTAAAGTATACCTTTAACATAAGATCGAAGAAGTTACTGAGCTTCATTGTAAGTAAAAAGGGGATTAGGTTGATCTTGATAAGATTAGAGCCATTTAGGAATTGCCACCCCTATGCACGCTAAAAGAAATAAAAAGTTTCCTCGAAAGATTGAATTACATTACTCGTTTCATTTCCCAACTTACAAACAAATATGATCCAATGTTTTGACTTCTCTTAAAGCACAATCCAAGAGAATGGGATGAAGAGTGCCAAAAAGGATTCAAGAAGGTGAAGCATTACTTATCAAGTCCCCTGATTCTAATACTACCAGTTCCAAGGATCCTCTGATATTCTACCTCACGATATTTATGAGGTTAATAGGATGCGTTCTGAGGCAATATGACAAAATTGAAAGAAAGAAAAAGCTACTTATTACTTCAATAAAAAATTCTTGGGCTATGAGGTAAATTATTCCCCAATAAAGAAGATATGTTATGCCCTAGACTAGATTGCAAAAAGACTCTAACAGTACATATTGTATCACACCACCCGGTTAATTGCAAAAGTGGATTTGATCAAGTACCTTTTTGAAGCACTAGCATTGTTTGGACAGATAGCTAGGTGGTAGGTCTTGTTATTGGAATATGATATAATACATGTGAATTAGAAAGTTATAAAAAAAAGCACCATTGCCAAATTCTTAGCAAGTCGGGCGCTTAATTACTATCATCCTTTAGATTTTGATTTCCTAGATGAAGATTTGATGAATATTTCAATGGACAATGAAGGAGAACCTTAAGAGAAATTGATCGATATATTTCTCAAAATAAACAAAAAGGAAATGAAAGATGAAACATAAATCATGGATCAACTAAGCTCTCTCGAGGACCTACTTAAAAATAAGAAAGAGGAATCTCATGTAAATACCATGGAATAAGGTTTGATCCTATTCATGGGGATTCCATAAATATTCCATATTTTAGTGCAGCCTTAAACGCTTTGGGTCACAAAATTAGGGCAATTTTTATATCTTTAAAAAAGGTATTTTTCTTTTCACTGTTGGATTAGATTTCGATTGCACAAATAATATGGCAGAGCATGAGGCATGTGTTATGAGGCTTCGTACAACTATAAAAGGAAAAGTTTAAAAATTGAAAGTTTACAAGAATTTAGTTTTAGTGATTTATCAATTACGTAGAGAATAGGAAACTTAAAATTCAAGGTTATTACAATATAAAAGGTTGATTCTACAATTGGTAAAAGAGTTCAAGAAAGTGCAATTTATCCATTTGCCTTGGGATAATAATCAAATGATAGATGCTCTAGCCACCCTTGCCTCGATGTTTAAAGTGAATGA
Organism: Adansonia rubrostipa; assembly: GCA_038381775.1. NCBI lineage: Eukaryota > Viridiplantae > Streptophyta > Magnoliopsida > Malvales > Malvaceae > Adansonia > Adansonia rubrostipa. The sequence continues at coordinate 17,009,665 of JBBYHM010000025.1, forward strand.
AGGGCAAGAAGTAACCTCAATTCAGATGAGCATATATGAGTCACTAGCATATTGGCATAATGTTAAAGTGAAGTGGAAAGCCTCCCATGGTATTACAACATCAAAAGATACCTCAAGGATCAAGTATACCTAGATAACGCCTTCAAAAATAACAAAAGGACACTAAGAAGGCTGGCAATAAGCTTTATCCTAGATGATAAGGTTCTCTATAATAAAAGCTATGATCAGACATTGTTGAGATGTGTAGATACTTCCAAAGCACAAAAAATCTTGGAAGAGATACATGAAGGATTTTGAGAAATTCATGCCAATGGACATAAAATGGCAAGATAAATCATTAGGCTAGGCTACTTCTAGATGACTATGGAGGGTAACTATGTCAAGTATGCCCAAAAATGCCATAAGTGCCAAGTTTATGCCGACAAAATCTATGTACCACCTTCACCATTGAATGTGATAACTATGCCATGGCCTTTTTCTATAGGGTTATGGATGTTATTAGCCCAATTACCCCTATAGCTTTGAACTATCTTTGTTTCATCTTGGTGGCCATAGACTACTTCACCAAATGGGTCAAAGCTGCCTCTTATGCAAATATAACAAAATCAACGGTGATAAGATTCTTAAAAACCAACATCATTTTTCAATTTAAAATCCTAGAGAGAATTATAATAGTTAATATCTCTAATTTGAATGAAAAATTCATGATAGAGGTGTGTCTCAAAATTTCACATCATAATTCAGTGACATACTGTTCAAAAATAAATGAAGTCGTAGAGGTGACCAATAAAAGCACCAAAAAGATTGTAAGTAAAATAGTGGAGACTTGTAAGAACCAGTAGGAAAAGTTTTCCTTTGCCCTCATGGCTTACTGAATCTTCAGTCCATACTCAATTGGGGTAACACCTTACTTATTGGTCTATGGTACGGAAGCTATTTTACAAATTAAAGTTGAGATCCCTTCACTTCAGGTACTGATGAAAACCAAGTTAGAAGAAGCTGGGTGGGTTCAATATCATTATGAACAATTGAATTTCATTGAATAAAAGAGGCTAAATGTGATCCAACATGGATAAATGTACAAAAAAAAAATAATGAGAGCCCATGACAAGAAAATTCATTCAAGGCAATTCAATGGAAGAAAATTCATACCCAGAATTAATGCTGGAAAAAATCCTTCTCGTTTAAAATGATCCATGAGGCAAATAAGTACCCAATTTGAAAGGCCCTCCATGGTTCAAAAAGTATTTTTTGGAGGAGCATTAGTTTTTGTAGAAATGGGTGGGGATATTTTACCAAACCCTATCAATTCTAACAACGTAAAGAAAAATTGTGCCTAAAAGGAAGTGTCATTAAAACAAGAAAGTCATTAAAAAAAGACATTAAAAAAAATTGGATGAAAACCCAAAAGGGCATCCAATTAAAGGAGATAAAAGAGGGAAGCTCAAGCAGTTGGTAAAGAATGAGCAAAACATAATGGGCCAAAAAGTTAAGGCTAAAAAAGGCATGGTATGATCAAAAACATTCTCAAGAGATGGATTTGCGTAAGAGTAAACATCTCGTTCAAGAAATATCTTTGATAAACTGATACGCAATTCCGTCTGAGTAATATCCCTAACATTTTATGAAGATGCCTTCGACTCCAAGTATAAAAGTAGATTTATTTTATCCATAACAATTTTTTAAGATGCTTCAATTTCAAGTTTAGGCACTAGCACCCCTTGCCAAATAGAAAAAAGTTATCTATAACATTTTATGAAGATGTCTTTAACTCCAAATAGAGGCATAAGCCCATATCACCAAATTAAAAAAAAATCTATCAATATTTTCTAAAATACTTTAACTCCAAAATAGGTTGGATAAAAAATTATTCATAAATCAGAAAAATATAATCATAAATGTTCATCATAGGCATACCATACACATTACATTCAATGATTTGTAGATTAAAAACTGAGCATGATATTGGAGAAAAATAACAATCCTTCAGTATGCTGACTTCTTCAAAAGAAAAGGTAAGTCTTACGTCCTTTTAAACATATCAAATACTAGATCTTGACAACCCATCGGATTTAGGTTTTGCCCTGGTCACCCTTAGTTGACTATTATGGTTTGACCTTAGTCAACCTATCAGACTTAGGTTCTGTCTTGGGCACCTTTAGTTGACTATTAAGATTTCACCCTGGTCAACCCATCCAACTTAGGTTCTGCCTTGGTTGCCCTTTGCAGACTTTTATGGTTTTGCCTTGGTCAACCCATCCTCTTAGGTTCTACCTTGGTTAACCTTAGTTGACTATTGTAGTTTTGCACTAGTCAACCCATTTGCCTTAGGTTCTACCTTGGTCACCTTTAGTTGAATATTAAGGTTTTGCCTTGGTCAACCCATTTAACTTAGGTTTTGTCATCGTTAACTTATCAAACTTTGGTTCTGCCCTAGTCACCCTTAGTTGACTATTATGGTTTTATCCCAGTCAACCCTTCCAATTTAGGTCCCATCTTAATCATGCTTAGTTGACTACTATGATTTCACCCTGGTTAACCTATTAGGCTTAGCCTCTAGCTCTTTCAACCTAGGTCTTGCCTTAGACTTAAGATTCCTTTTCTAGTTTTCTTGTTTTAAAGTAAACGTTTTTATTTTATTTCTCGAAACTTTATAGCCTGATAAAACTCACGTCTATTTGGTCTTTGTCCTATTCTCGATTCTCAGCAGCGACCAATGAGGGGTAGTTATAGACACCTAATTTCATTAAAGCCCCTTTTTCTGATAGTCCTAAATATTTAAGAAGGAGAACCTCATGACCGCCTTAGTAGAAGTCAACATCTTTCAAGGACTAGACATTTTCAAGACCTATTTGGTCATACTTAAATGGTCACACATGCACGCAACAAAAAAAGTATAGTTACAAGGGTAAAAAAATCAATCTTGGATAAAAAAAGACAAACATTCCAAAAAGATAAATATTCAAGAGAAAAATTAGTTTTTAAATATTTTCTTATTAAATTTTAAAATTTATTTTATAGATGATGTCTCAAATGAATTTCCAATTTTTAAAAATTTTTAAAAATTTTTTTATAAAATTTTAAGAGTCGATCGTCATATATTTATGTGATACCGATGTAGTATTTATGCGAATACTCATCTCGAAAAATTGAAAAAAATATTCAAGAAAAATTAGTATTGGCATTTTATACCACAAGGTGTCAAGTTATCAAATTTCTTATTTAAAAATTAAAATTTCTACAATATCACGAGTGTTATACTTGTGAAATTTTTTTGGTAAAATTTGCTCTGGATTTCAAATTTTTATATTTTTTCATTGTTATTAATTAATATTTTAAATAAAGTATTGAATTTAATTCAGTTTTATGAATTTGAAAGTATTTTTAGAATTTTCTCATTTCCAAAATACGAAGTTTTCTACTCTATAAATTTTTTGGTAAAATTTTTCTATGTTTAGAATTTTTAAAATACTCCAAATACTTTCATTAAATTCATATTAATTTAGTCTTTGAAACTCTAATTTATTTTATGAATTTTTTATTTTTTTAAATATTAATTTTCTTTCGTAAAGATTTTTCTCATAAAATTTTACGAGTTTGGGATTTCTAATCAAGAGTTTTTCCATTATTTATTTTATTCATTTCAAAAATTTTGTTTATGTTTATTTATTTTAATTTTTAATTTTGGAATTTTCAAAACTAGTTTCATGGAAACTAATTTAATTAGATTTCAAAACTAGTTTCATTGAAACTAATCAAAATAAGTAAAACATTATTAAAGCCAACATTCATGCATCCTCTTGGACAAAAACTTTCTTTGAGCGACAGAAATATCATTGATTCTTGTCCCAACAAGTAGGCTATCCCTTTTTTACAATTCTTTTGAGCATGTTGTCTTTTTAGTTGTGCCCTATGCTTGAACCCCAACCCTCTTTTGTCAGTCTGATTAACAACATTTAGGGCTCTAGCAATTGCTTAAAGATTTTTCCAAGTCCCTTTCCAACCCAAGTGCCCTTGTTGAGGGTTAACTTTAAACTCATATGAGTGCTCTTCAATAGATAAGGCCTAACCATTGGTAACTCTTCTTTGACATAAGTGACATTGACAAACTTAAAGGACAAAAATGAGGATTCTAGAACATCCTTGTCAGGCTTAATATATGGGGCATTAATAGAAGTAGCAACAATAATATCTCTCTCTTTTCTGATGCTAACAACATTGTTTTCAATGATAATTTCAATTTTTGATGTTGTGAAGATGGCACTGCTCCTGCAATGTGAATCCAAGGCCTTCCCAATAGGCAATTATATGATGGAGCGATATCTATCATATGGAAGTCAACATAATGCATGGGCTGATTTGGAGCAAAATGGTCATTTTTCCCACAATGTTTCTACAAGTTTTGTCAAATGCTTATACGGTCTTGTGACTACTCTAGATATGAGATGTATTAATGGGGAGCTTGTTCCAACATGATATGGGTTTTACATGGATCAAAAATAATGAACAAACAAGAATAATACTAACAAGAAAAAGACAAAAAAAATAATGAAATCAAAGAAATTGGTTTATGGCCATAATGCTTAGTTTTTCAACATGGATAAAAAACTTATGAACTGAAGCATATTTGTGGCTCACGAAAGAGAAGAAAAATGCAAGAAGCAAATAAAACTTCAAAGATTTTAGTGGAGATTATACCTTAACAAAGCTTTAAAATTTTTTTTCAAGCATTTTCTTTTTCTTTTTTTTTTCCTTTTTTTTTTTGCCTCTAAACTAAGAGAACTCATGAAAAGTCATCCTCCCCTATTAGCTAAAATTTTCATGCTTTTTCCTATCATATTTCTTTTTTTTAATTTTGTTTATTTATTAATTGGCTAACTTGTTAGGTTAAAACTAATTATTAGTGTGTCATAAGTCTATACTCTTTCTTACAAACCACCATTTCAAGCCATCATTTGGCATGATGACAATGTTGTACCTTTTGGCCTAACTTGATGACATAGTTTGAATGAAACTAAATCAATTGGAAAAGAATTTAATTTCCAACCAAATTAGATTTCATGTAATTAAATTAGCAAATTATAAAATTTCTTAATGTAAAAACAAAATAACATTATAAATTTACAAGTAAACATAGTTTTGGAAGTACAGAAACAAATGCAATCAAGTTGCAAGAAAAGCCTAATTGGAAATGCCATAAAAAAAGAGATAACAGATTCAAATTCATGTACTCAACAAAATTCTACATAGTAAATCCAATTATGAATTTAATCATATGAAAATTCCAATCAAAATCCAATAAAAAATTTAAATCAAAATAATTGATATAAAATTAAAAAGAAAAAGGTCAATGGACTTTGTTGGAAAATTATATTAGAATGGTCTTGGTGGGCTTTTAAAGAATGAAATGGGCTTGGTAGAAAATCAAGAAAATGGGCTTGGTAAGGTCATTGGGCTTGTTGAGAAATTATTGGGCTTATTAGACCTATTAGCAAAATTTGAAATTTTTAAGCCCATTAAGGAGATTTTTCCAAAATAAAATTAATAAAAATATTTTTATAAAAGATTTCAAGTATTGGATTATGCAAGAAAAATTTTTAAGAAGTCTTATGTGTAAGAAAAAAATTAAAATTCAAAACTCACAAAATTTTACAAGAAAACCTTTATGGAAAAAATTTGTTATTTTGGAAAAAATGCAAAACTTATAAAATAAATTGAATTTTTAAAAACTGATTTAATTCATTATAAAATTCTTAGACTCAAAAAAATACTCTCCAAAAAATTACGAAATAGAAAATTCTATATTTTAAAAATAGAAAAAAATTACAACACTCATAAAATAAAATGAATTTTAAAAACTGATTTGATGGTGGTTAAATAAAAATATTTGAAGAATTTTAAAGTTAAAAACTTAAGAAATTTCTACAAGAAATTTTACAGATAGAGAAAAGTTCGTGTTTTGAAACTGAGAAAATTTTAAAGAATATATTGAAAATTATATAAAATGGAGTAAATGCAGCATATAATATAAAATATTGATTATCAAAAATAAAATAAAATAAAAAATGAAATTCTAAAATTTAAAATAAATTTAACTAGAACAATATCACGGGTATAATACTCGCGATATTGTAAAAATTCAAAATTAATTAACAAAATTGACAATTTGATATCTTGTGGTAAAAACTACCAATACTTATTTTTTCCTGAATATTTTTGATTTTTCGGAGTGGTATCGGCATAAATACCACATAAGTATTGGTAAAAAAATACGGCAGTTGATTTCCCAAATTTTACAAAAACAATTCTAAAAAAATTCCTAAAATTAGGAAATTTGGCCATGATATCATCCGTAAAAATAGATTTTCAGAACTTGAGAAAAAATATTGAAAAATAACTTTTCTCATAGATATTCGTCCTATATATCTAGAATTAAAGGTTAAAATATGACTTTTTCTATCATATGAAATTACAACCATTTAAATATAACAAAAAAGGTCTTGAAAAAAATGTCTGGTTCATCTTAAAAATGATCATTCTCAATGAAGGTGGCCATTAAATTTTGAATCTCAGATATTCACGATTATTCGTGAAGAGACCCAAACGAAATTAGGTGTTTACAACTGCCCCTCTTTGACCATTGCTGATAATAGGAACAAGGCAAAGACCAACTAGACGTAATTTCGTTCAACTCATTAAGCTTTTAAAAATAATTTAAACTAATAATGAATATAACAATTAATTAACTAAAAGTGAATCATTAAATTAACAATGACCAGGATGGAGCTTAATTCAAAAGGGGTTGACTGGTGCAAAACCATGTAAGTCAACAAAAAAAAGTTGATCGGGATGAAACCTATAAGTCAATAAATGAATGGAGTTGACTGGGATAACACTGATAAGTAAAAAAAAAAGCAAAGCCGATCGGGATGAAACCTATAAGTCAATAAATAAAAGGAGTTGACTAGGGTAAAACATACAAGGCAACAAAAAGAAAAGTTGATCGGGCTATAAGTTAACAAATAAAAAGGGTTGACGGGGACGAAATCGATAAGCCAGTAAGTGAAAGGGATTGACCAGGGCAAAAACCATAAGTTAACATAGGTAAGGGTTGACCAAGACAAAATGGAAAAGTCAAATGAGGGTGACTAGGATATAACCTAGGTCTAAAGGTTAACTAGGATAAAATGATATAGTCAAACGAGAGTGACTAGGATGTAACCTAGGTCAAAAAAGTTAACCAAGGCAAAGCGGGTATAGTCAAATAAAGGTGACCAAGATATAATCCTAAGGCAAAAGGATCGACCAGGGTGAAACCGATACAGTTAAATGAGGATGACCAGGATATAACCTAGGTCTAAAGGGTTGACCAAGGCAGAACCAATACAGTCAAATCAAGAATGACTAGGATATAATCCTAAGTCAAAAAGATCGACCAAGGTAAAACTGATAAAATCAAACAAGGATGACCAAGATACAGTCAAAAGATCCTAAGTCAAATAAACAAGGATAACCTAGTTCTAAAGGGTTGACAAGGGCAGAACCGATACAGTCAAATAAAGAATGACCCAGATATAATCCTAAGTCAAAAAGATCGACTAGGGTAAAATGATACAAGTAAATGAGGATGACTAGGATATTGCTTAGGTTTAAAAGGTTGACCAGGGAAAAGCCTATACAGTTAAACTAAGTAAAAATGCTTTATATCTGAATTGCTTGAAGGAATGCGAGGTTTAACTTTCCATTTTATACCAAAAGGCTCTTTCCAATATCATATTCAACTAAAAATCTACAAATTAAATATGAATGAAAATGCATAAGGAATGCATATGATGAATTTTCATGATCTAATTTATTTTATCAATGTCTGATCCAACCTATTTAGGAGAAAATGTGATGAATATTTCTTCTTCATTTGATGGAGTGGATTCATATTTTTGCTTAAAGATTGGAAACATGTTCAGAAAGCATTGGGGATCTTTCTTCCTTTTGGTAAAGAGAGCTAGCACTTAAATTCGAATTTAAAAGCATCTTTAGAGGTCATTGTAGACATGATACACTTGTTCTTGAAAAGTCAAACTAGATGATACACCAATATCATCTAGGAATTAAAAAAGAGGAACATGATTGAGAATATATGGTCTCTAAAATTTCATATTATCAGCTAAAACAAACTGACATAGATTTAAAAAGAAAAGCTTGATAGGGAATATATGGTTTCTAAAATTTCCATCAATAGCCAAAACAAATTGATACAGGTTGAAAAAGAAGAGCATGATGGGGAATATGTAGTTTATCCACCCTAGTTCTTCCTAAAACGTCTGAAAGACTTTGGATTACTGACTAAGATCCTTGCAATGTTTTGATCTCATTCAAAGTAATGCAGAGAAATAAATTTATTATCTTTTCCTAAATTTCTGTTTGCTTAAAACATTAATTATCATCTTGCACAAATGTTAACATGGTCCAAAAGACTATTTAACAAAGGTATGAATGAAAATATTTGCTTATATTGAACGAAAAAAGAAGATACACCATTGATTATTTTAAAAATGATCATAAAGTATAAAAAAAATCTAGCTATTACTTAAATAAGCGAGATCTCCCATTCAATTTTTTAAAGATTTCTTCTAAACTGAAAGTTTACTTTCATAAAGATCCATCTTTTGAAGATGCCTCTGATCATAATATGCCTTTTTTAGACTTAGTCGTTCGACAAATTCTGTTTTATCCATTCCTTTCAAATGCTTCAGCTACCACTTCGAGCCTTCAACTTAAAGTCTCTAATTTATACCATCTTTGATTAGATACCTTTTTTCAAGTTTTCATCCATTTTCTTCTTTTATTTTTTTATTTTTTTATTTTTTTAAAATGAACGCCTTTTAAGGTTGTCATCCATTTTTTTCTTCTTTCTCTTTCTTTCTTTTTTTAGGCATAATATTTCTTTTACATTATCTAAATTAATAGGGTTTCTTAGAGATCCTCCATCCATCTCCACCAATACCAACGTTCCTTCTCAAAATGTCTTTTCGACAACATAAGGCCCTTCCTAATTGGGTGCCCATTTATTATCCTAATAGGATTTTTCTTAGTACCAATTCTCCCTCATGGAATTTCCTAAGATGAATTTTCTTATCATGCACTCTCATCATTCTTTTTTGGTACGTTTGCACATGTTGAATAGCTTTTTGACTTTTTTCTTTAATGAAGTTTAGTTGGTCATAATAATCTAGAACCCATTGGGCTTTTTCCAACTTAGTTTCCATTAAAACTCGAAGTGAAAGGATCTCTACTTTCATTGGTAAGACAACCTCTGTATCATAGAATAATAAATAAGGCATTGTCCAGTTAAAGTTTAATAGTTCTATAAGCCAAAAGGGCAAAGAGGAGCTTCTCAAGCCAACCTTTTATAGGTCTCTACCAACTTCCCTATAATTTTTTTTAATATTTTTATTAGCCGCCTTTATAGCTTTGTTTATCTTTAAACGGTATGTCACCAAATTTTGATGAGAAATTTTAAGTAGGTACACATCTCTATCATCAATTTATTATTCAAATTAGAAGTGTTATCCCTCCTAATTTTGTCAGGGAACCCAAATCACAAAGGATGTTAGTCCTCAAAAATTTTATCACCATTGACCTTGTCATATTTGTATAGGAGGCTGCTTCAACCTATTTGGTGAAGTAATCAATAGCCACCAAGATAAAGCAATGAAGACTCGAAGCTACAAGGGTAATTGGTCCAATAACATCTATGCCGCATATAAAGAAAGGCTATGGTGCTATTATGACATGAATGGTGAAGGTGGTACATGGATTTGGTCAGCATAAACTAGGTATTTTTGACACTTTCAGGCATATTTAATACAATCACCTTATATGGTCATCCAAAAATAACCCACTCTCATGATTTGCTTCGCTATTTTGTGTCCATTCGCTTAGATGCCATAAATCCTCTCATGTAATTCTTGCAATATCTTTTATGCTTTAGGAGCATCCATACATCTTAATAACACTTGATCATAACTCTTCTTGTAAAGAATCTCTCCATCCAAAACAAAATTCATTGCTAGCCTCCTTAAAGTTCTTTTGTCAGTCTTAGAGGCATTATCTGGGTATGCTTGATACTTGAGATATCTTTTGATGTCGTGATACCATGGGAGACCATTTGCTTTTATTTCAACATTATAAAAGTATGCATAAGACTTGTATATGCTCATCTGAATTGGTGTTACCTCTTACCCCCTATTTACTTTAAACATCAAAGCTAAGGTGGCTAAAGCATTAGCCATTTGATTATCATCTCAAGTTAGATGAATAAATTCTACCTTTTCGAACTCTTTAAGCAATTTTAGAATTAACTTTCCATATTGTTGCATCCTCAAATCCTAAATTTTCCATTCTTCACACAACTGATAAATTACCAAGACCAAGTCCCTGTATACTTTTAATAATTGAGCTTTTCTCTCTACAGTTATCCGAAGTCCCATAACACATGCTACATATTCTACTACATTGTTTGTACAATTGAAGTCTGATCGAGCAGTGAAAGGGTAATAATCTCCTTCTATAGATATTAAGATTGCCTCGATTCCATGGCCTAAAGCATTTGATGCTCCATCAAAATACATTTTCCATGTTAATTCCCTAGATGACTCTTCTTCTTCTTCTATCAAAATAATCCTCATCAGGAAAGTCAAAATTCAATGGTTGATAATTACCAACTGCCCGGCTTGCTAGGAATTCAGCAATAACACTCCCTTTAATTAGCTTCTGACTCAAATGAACCATATCATATTTTGATAGCAAGACTTGCCATCTAGCTATCCTTCTTAATAAAGTCGGTGCTTTGAATAGATATTTGATCAAGTCCATTTTGGTGATCAGCCAGGTGGTATGATACAACATGTATTGTCAAAGCCTTTTTGCAGCCCAAACTAGGGCACAACATATCTTTTACATTTGAGAATAATTTACCTCATAGTCAAGAAATTTCTTATTGAGGTAATAAATAGCTCGCTTCTTCTTTCCTGCTTATCTTGTTATCCTAGCATGCAACCCATAGACCTTTCAAACACTAACAGTACAAAATCAATGGTTGTCTCGATACAGGTGGCACCATCACTAGCGGATCACAGAGATAATGCTTAACTTTTTCAAATGCTTTCTGGAATTCTTTATTTCATTCACCAGGGTGTTGCTTTCGTAAGAGCCGAAATATTAGATCGCATTTATCTGTGAGTTAGGATATGAATCTAGCAATGTAATTAAACCTCCCCAAGAAATTTCATACCTCTTTTTGCATATATGGGATGGTAATTTTTAGATGGCCTTAATCTTATCTGGATCAACTTCAATCCCTTTTTCATTTACAATGAAGCCTAATAACTTTCTTGACCTGCACTAGAAGTGCATTTTTCAGATTCAACTTCAATTGGTACTTTTTTAGCCTTTTGAATAGCTTTTGTAAATCTGCAACGTGTCTTTCCTCCTGAGGCAACTTGGCAATCATATCATCCACATATACTTCTATCTCTTTATGCATCATATCATAGAATAGAGTGACCATTGCCCTCTGATAGGTTGCCTATGCATTTTTCAGTCTAAATGTCATCACCTTATAATAAAAAGTTCCCCACATTGTGACAAGGTTGTCTCCATGTCTTCTGGTGCCATTTTTATCTAGTTATACCCTAAAAATCCATCCATGAAAGAAAATAGACAATTCTTTGCAGTATTATCAATAAAGTATCTATCTGGGGAAGAGGAAAATTATCCTTCGGAATTGCTCGATTTAGGTCCCGATAGTCTACACACATTAAAACTCTACCATCCTTTTTAGGAACTGGGACCCATTTTAGGTATTTTCCCACTTTGAGAATCCAGCCTCAAATTATTTTTTTACCTCTTCTTTTATTTTCAAAAGCATTTCTGGTTTCATTCTTCTTAACTTTCACTGAATTAGTTTGAATTCTGGTTTTAAAGGTAATTTATGAACAATGGTTTTTGTATCTAACCCTGGCATGTCTTGGTAGGACCATGCAAAAACATCCCAAAATTCTCGAAGCAAACTTATTAATTCTTCCCTAGTGATGGGCATTAGGGCAGTTCCTATCCTGCCTTTTTTTCTATCATCCTCATCATCCCCTAAATTTATCACCTCTTTGGATTCTTCAGGAGGCACTATTCGTTTATCTTCTTGCTCGATTAGTTCTAGTAGATTAGGTGGCAATGTATGATCATTATCATTTTCTTCAAATCGACCTCTTTCAAGCAAACAGTCTATTCAAAATCAACTTTTGAATCATGTTTGGGACAAAAATCTAAAGGTAAAAAAGAGAAAAAGAATGGGCAAACAAATGTATGCAACAAATAAAAGAAATATTTGTATAAAAAAATTAGGTAGACAAAAAGGTCATATGCATTTTATTTCTGTAAATGATAATTTAACATTTCAAGTGTTCAAAAAAAAATTCTTAGATGACAAAATGAGTTCCCAAGATTACTTTGAAACCGACCTAAGCACTACAGTTCTCTCAATGCAAGTCCAATTTTTTAAGATGTATCCAGGAGGACAAGGATGGATCCCATGATCATCATTTGGCTCTTTGCTACCTTTTCTAATAGTGGCTACCTAACACTTCTCGAAAGCTTTATTAACCACCATAATAACTCTATTAGCTTTTTCTCTTTTAGCTTTTGGATTAATAACCCCTCCATAACAAAAAAATTTCATCTAGTAAAGATTAATTTCTGGCTTGACTATTGACTGAAGGCTTGGACTAGTTTTTTTTTTCTCGAGATCTATTTCAAATTTCTTCTATTGACTCCACTTCAGCTTGAAGCCCAGTACCTGCTTTTTTTTCTTGCCAGTGACATTGATAGATCGACTAATCCCTTGCAAGCATTTCCTAAGTCCACTTTCAGCTCTGGCTTTTTGCCCGACTGTAAGCCTAAGACCCATGCGGGTGCTTTTTGAAAGTCTAGGTTTTGGAACTATAGGCCCTTCTACAACAAAAGTGGCTTTAATAATTTTAAAAGACCTAAACAAGCATTCCTTAATTTCAGTATTTCCTTCAACATAAGGGGCTTCAGTAGAAGTCATGACCACAATGTCTTCTTTCTCGGATAGGTTCATCAACTATGAATTTAACTTTTTGGTATAGAGATGATAGGTGGTGCAGAGATGATAGGATAACCCCGGTAAAAAGAATCTATGGTCATCCCAACAAATAGTTATATGTAGGGACAATGCCTATCACATGAAATTCGATCGCAAATGGGCAAAGGCCAATATCTAAATGATCAAAATAGTCTCTTTGGTTTTTTTCTTGGTCCTATTGAATGCCTTAACAACTGTGTGGCTATGCTTGATCTAACTGATAGAAACTAGTAAGTCAGACAATGTGATCAAGGGTATTACATTCAACATTAATCCATTGTCAATTAGGACTTTGCACAATATAATCCTCTTATAGTGAGTTGTGATGTGAAAAGCTTTTGTTAAAGTGTTGGCCCCTAGTGGAATCTCATCGTCACTAAATAAAATGAAATTATCAACGACAATACTAGGTGATCCAGCTTATTTATGGATATGTCTTAAGGAACATAAGTCTGGTTGAGCACTTTCAACAAAGCATTTCGATGTGCTTCTTAGCTAAGCATCAGGGTTAACGTAGAAATATTTATTGGTTGCTGCTTTAACTGTTTTACTATACTAGATTTACTATGTTTATATACTTAAGAAATTTAGCAACCTCTTTTTCTTTGATCGATTCTTGTACTTCTATTAGGCTATCTTCGATAATTGTTATTTTCCAAATACTTATCCTTTTGACTTGGTTTTCACACTAGTTTCACTGGTTTTTTTGCTATAGATACGACCATTTCTTGTCACATGGCTTATCCCAAGTATGTCAATAGTAGCCAGTTGGCTTGTATTTACCGATGAAGTCATTATCCTACCATCATACTTCCACGAAACTTATTTGTTATTCTAATACTAGAATGAAGTTGGTGCTCTCATAATGAATCTAAAAGTAACTTTAGTCTTAAGCAGTATGATCTTTGGTTGATTACGATGAATGAAAAAAAGGGCGACTAATGCCGTAGGACAGCTACAATAATACTTCACCAGCTATGTTGACTGATTTTTTTTACTCTTATCTAGCTTCTTCAAAGAACCCAATTTCACCATTGTCCATCATTCTCTCGATTATGGCTAAAAATTCTATGCAATTTTGCAAAGTGTATCCTGATGATTTATGAAATTTGTAGAAGTTAGCACTAAGATTAGATTAACCTTTGGTACTTGGATGATCTTGACTAAATATCCCTCTTTCAGTTAGGATTGCCTATACTTTTTCCATAGAAGTCCTAACTTTGTAGACTTTTGACTTCTTTCATCTTTTTTCTTCAGTAAGCAGAGCATTAATCCTAGGTTTGGTATGGACTAGTAAGGGATTCCCTGCCATATTAGGTGCTGGGCCATTATCAATTCGAAAGGCACACCTCTCAAGAAGACTTTGAACCTTTTGCTTGAAGGTCGTATAGTTTTTAATTGAGTGACCTACTATTGCATGATACTGATTGTGCAGATTTGGGTCATACCAACTAGGGTAATTTCCTTTATATGGTTTGGAAAAGATTGCAGCCACTAACTGTGCCTCAAAAAGCTTATCAAACATGTCCTTATATGAGTAAGAAAGAGGTTTATAGCAAGATCTAGGGTGGTTGGCTCTTTGGGTTGGTGGATTAACATTGGGTCTTGGTTAATTTTATGGAGAAGGGTTCGAAGCAATGGTCTGAAGTGATATTGAAGGAGGAGCTCTAGGTATGTTAAGAGAGTAGGTATTTTGGGTTTATTGGCTTTGGTTTTGGTAATTTAAATGATGCCCTTGACGGTACAGTTGACTAGCATAGTTAACAGACTTGAGCTTTTTCTTTCTTCTTTCTTATCCCTAGCCTATTTCCAGTAGAAGAGTCTCCAGTCATGATTTTACCAACCTTTACTATTATTTCAATCATTTCTCTTAAAATAACAAGATCAGCAAAATTTTTAGTTGCATTCCCCACTAATTTATCATAATAAGGGGATGTAAAGTGCTCACAAATAGCATCATGGTTTCTTTCTTAATTAAAGGAGACTCAATCTGAGAAGCCATGTCTCTCGATCTTTATGCATATTCCTTAAAAGATTCTATAGACTTCTTCTCCATATTCTGAAGAGTTAGTCTATCAAACACCTATTTAGCCATATGTTTATATTGTTGAAGGAATGTATTAGCTAAATCAGTCCATCATTGAATTTGAGTGGGGTTTAGATTATTGTACCATCTCAGCACAGATCCAGGCAAGCTTTCTTGAAAATAGTGAATCAAAAGCTTATTATTTTGGGCATAACCAACCATTTTCCTAATGAACATTTTAATGTAAGTTTGAGAGGAAGTAGTGGCTTTGTACATTTCAAACTTGAGCTTTTTAAATTTTAGTGGGATGACTAAATCTGGTACTAAACTTAGGTCCTCGTTGTCCACACTGCTATATAATTCAACCCCTTCAATGCCTTTTAGCCTCCTCTCAAGAAGTTGCCATTTCCTTTTTCCTATCTTTACTTCAGCCTGCTCTTTACCCTTCTTTTTACGCTTTTCCTCTTCATCAATGCTAGTGTTCTTCTTGGGTGATTGTAGTCTTTACTCTTACCTTTTGTGAAAAAGCATCACGGTTAATGATGATGACTGGTAGATTAGTAGTTAGGACATTTTGTTGCAAATTTTGGATATTAGTTGGCTAAATATTAGTTGTTTGTTCTTCAACTGATAGCCTTTCGAATTCCTCAACAAGAGTATCAGTATTCATCTTTGGTTGTTGACGAACCATCTTCCTTGCCATTAGCAACTCTATCATCCTTGTGATTTAAGCTTGTAGTTCTTCTTGCATTTTTAGCATGACCTCATGGGCCTATCAATGACTTTCTTATAATCTTTCTAATCTTGCCAAGTGATCTTCAGCCATTTTTCTTGTTCTAAGTCTAGAATGGTATGGATGAGTGTTAGTGGTTGAGTTAGTTTTTTTGAGTTTGCAATGTTGACTTTAACAATTCCACATTTCTTTGAGTTAATTAATTTTCACCTATGAACTAATAAAATTAATAATCATGTATGTACGTATGTATGTATATGTATGGCATATGTATGAATGGTATGAGTATATGAATGCACTTGTGGGGATGCTTACTTTAACTAAAGATTCCGGACTCAAAAATTTTCCATTAACTTTGTAACAAATTACATGTTCACATCATTGATCGTGTAGGGATCACATCCAAGGAAATTCCTAACTTGATCATATTGTCTTTGAGCCTTATTCAAAAAATGAAGTACAATATGCCCATATTGTCATATGGGATTAATTTGCATCTATAAGTCTCTATTCTTCGCCATCATTTTCTTTGCTTGGATAATAGCTGAGTGGATTTGTTTTGTAAGATAATCTATGTACATCTATCGGCCAAAAGAATTAGCTGCCCATTATCTACCATCTTTCGCCCACCATAGTCTATCAGCCTAATATGCATCTAGATTGTAGTAGGCTTACACTAATGCGTGAATAACATCTCCCCTACATTGTAATTCTAATCCTATATCTAAAATAATTTTAATAGTGAGACCTTATCTTTCCTTAAGCAGTTGAGATACCCTTCCTTGCTCTCAATCGAAGGCAGCTTGGAGTCGTTTGTTCTTTTCAATCGACCTTATTAACTGGAGACATGTATCAACATGCTTTCTTCTTTCTCTTTCAAAAATAGTTTGTTTGTCTTGCTTTTCCAAAACTTTAGTCTTCCATACTTTTAACTCTTCATTAAGCTTGCACATTTCTTTCATCACCCCTTCAACACTGTCATTGGAACTCCTAGATATCCTGACAAGTTTCATTTTCTTGTACAGGTCAATTGCGCATTTTTTTCATCAGCCTTTTAACAGTGTCGTTGGAACTCCCAGATATCCTGATAAGTTTCATTTTCTTGTTTTATTCAACCCAGTCATCCTTTATTATAATATACTTTTCTTCTATTTTTTCAACATTTTTTTGCTTTTGCTTCTATCTTCATTCATAAATAGGCAACTTCTTCTTGGAATTGATGATTCTCGTCACTTATTCTATCTTGCTCTCTGGCATCTTCCTCCTTAATTAAATCGATCTTGGATAGCATGATAGGTTTTGGTTGAATAAATACTCGAGGAATGGCCCCATCTGAGCCAAGAATAATTATGTCACAACCTTGGACTCTCCTTCAAGCATCATACCCTGGAGTGGTCTTATCCATGTATGCACTTAATCTTGACTCATACATTTCTCTCTATTGTAAAACGGCTATCTGAAATGACTTTTTATAATCCTTACCCTGATATTCCAAGTCAACACTAGCCAAATATGAGGTCTTGAGGATGAATTACTGCGATCCATATTATCTTCGGACCAACAATGGTGCATGACCCATGGTGCCCCATATTCCAAGTAAAGGCACATATAGCAGATTACCACAAAAATACACAAAGCATTTTGGTGAAAACCATAGTGCCCTCTAGCTTATATCAAAATAAGCTAAGTTCTTTAGCGTCTTAACCCATTGTTTCTTGGTTACAGACTTGGGCAATTTTTTTGATGAATTCCTGAAAAGGAACAAAATGTCGAAAGTAAGGTTTAACTTTATCTACCCTTCACCCCATAAATGACTTCGAGCACAGATATATAATAACAAAGCACTTCTAAAGAATCTCTCTTAACCTTTATTTTGGCATACATTGAGTGCTCTAATTATTTCATCTAGAATTCCTAGAGCCGGGTGCATGTTTCTTTTCAATCAATCAAATAAATTCACTACCACTGCTTCAACATTTCCTAACACTCTCAAGAATAAAACCATCATGTATATAGCAATAGCAAATGCATCTAGAGCCTTCTCAGTGTCAGATCACTTTTGGATATATTTTCGTAGATAGTGCCATGAAATGACACTGGTGTTCCCTTTATGATTTATGTAATGATGGTCGACTTTGAAATCATGATCCAAAACTTGACTCAATCTTT
>JBBYHM010000025.1:17027854-17049994 GCA_038381775.1 Adansonia rubrostipa
GACACTGGTGTTCCCTTTATGATTTATGTAATGATGGTCGACTTTGAAATCATGATCCAAAACTTGACTCAATCTTTTACAAAGTTGGTCAGATTGCACTTTTTGCAATAGATGGGTTTCATCTCTAATGGCCCAAGCCCGAGAAGAGCCGATATCTCTTCCATAGTCGAAGTCATATCATGCTGATTAAATGAGAAACATTGAAATAACGGATCCCAAAACTTAATCATAGCCTTGACTAACTGTTCATCCATGTGTATTTTCAGTAAGAGCGTAATCAGTCCATACTTTTCTACAAATAGGTTTGCTTTGCACTTCCCCACTAATCCCATATTTGGGCTAACTCTCTCAAATTATTCTGGTGAAGGTCTAACTATGTTATCTTTGGCAACTCTGACACAAACACTTTCACTACACAGTCCCTATCCTTTTTCTGGTTGAATTCAGACTCAGAATAGACCTCTTTGAATTCCTTGGAAATAATCACTACATGTAGTGGTTTTGCCATAAAATTAAATAAAAATTATCTTGCTAGAATTCTTTTTAAAGTAAGCATTCTTGTATGCATATGAGAGATGAAAGATGCACCAAAAAAGAAAAAAATGAGTTAGTATCCTTGGGAAATATTAAATTCCAATAAAACTTCAAAATAATGGAAATCATAAATTATTCAAACAGGATAAACAAAAATCGTAAATCTTTCGAAGAAGATATTAAAAGTATTGAAAATAAAGAGAAAAATATAACTTTGTCCGTTCATGTGTCCCTAACTTTGGTGACACCTAAAATCGAGCATGGTTTTGACTAGGAGGTTCCCAATATGTAGTTTATTTTAGATCTCTAATTAGGTTCTTAAATTCCTTGGGCCCTAGAAAGACTAGCGAGCTACCTTATCCTTATCCATCACTAATTCATGTTGGAATAGGTTTAATTTGAGTGGGCATGTCTCCTGTGTCCGTAGCGAGGCTAACACCTTGGGCAGACATAGGAATCTACAGTCGGTAGGCTTTTTGTTGGCCTAGACAGAGGCTAACACTCAGAAGGCAGAGCTACTTCACCCCCTCCTAAAATATTGGGTACCTATGCTCCCTCCATATCTGACAGAGAAGAAACTACTGCATGATGTGCATAGTGTGTGTGAAGGGAGAAATTTACCTTTTTATGACAAAACATTAAAAATAAAATCCATTATCCTAATACCCAAAAGAAAGAAAAAAATAAACACGAAAAGATTAGTGCAAAATAAATATTAATAAAATGAATTTTTTTAAAAAAAAAGCTTATTAAATATGCACTAAAATTGAATTAATTGAAATTTAGTTAACGCGTATTTAATTTTAGGCTGACTCTCTAGGAGTCCCTAGTGAGTTGCCAAACTATCTCAACGTAACCCAAATGCGAATCTTGACCAAGCCCGACTTAAATGGCCTTCGCTCCTATATTGTTATATTTATCACTATTTTATATTCTCCTATTTCTATAGGCCACATCATTATCAGCATTTTCTTATTTTGGGGAATGGAACCCTAAATAGTCACTATGAAATGACTATTTATTTAGAGTCGCCACCAATCTATTTGGTCTACATGAGATTGGTCACCTATTGAAGCTCTTATTTTGAGGGTTACGAAACCCTAGAATACTAACTTTGAGCTTCACGATCATACTAGAGATCATATAAAGGGTCCGGGAGTCGATTACAATCACAAGTAAGGATCGATCGTCTCGTGATGTCTGAAAATCAGTACCTTATTAATTACGAGTTAACTTGATTTTAATTTTTATTAAGTTTCAACATACGGCATTTAATTATAAATTCTTGAAATAATAATTTATAAAACAAATTTATTATTCCATGTTAGAAAATTTGAGTTTTTAAAATTTTAAAAATTAAAATCTCTTATACACTCTATCGGAGGACCAAAGGAACACGAATGCTTGTTATCATTTTCTTTTATATCTCAATGGAAAACCAAAGGAACACAAAAGGTTTTAAAATTTAAAATTTCTTTGGCACCCCGGTGGAGAGCCAGAGAAATGTAAAAGGTTTTATATTTTTTTCAAAATTTATAAAAATCCTGATTTCCATTTTAAAAAGGATGTCTCGATATTAAAATAATCCATAGAACTTCTTTCATATTTTGAGAGAAATTTTACGTATTATTATAACTTGGAGACATTGCTTTAATTTTCTAAAAAAATTATATTTTATTAAAATTATATATAGAACATCCTAAAACTCGATAACAATCTAAAATGATGAACTTATTCCTAATGTATATCTTTGACATGAAAATATCCTAATAATTACATAAAACTTGGTTCTAATGCAAAATTATCAAAATGCCCTTGGGCTCTACCTTCAATGTGAAAGTATCCTGCCAACCCTAAAAGACATGAAAAGGATTATAAAAGGATGAACCTATCCTCAATGTACATCTTTGGCATAAAAGCATCTTAATGACTAACTAGGACTCGACTCAAAAAATTACCAAAATGCCTTTGAGCTGTACCTTCGATATGAAAGTATCCTAACAACCCTAAAGGACATGAAAAGGATTATAAAAAGGTGAACCTATCATAATTGTACATCTTTTACATAAAAGCATCCCTATGACAACTTAGGACTCGACTTGAGAAAAATTATCAAAATGCCCCTAGGGGTATACTTTCGACATGAAAGTATCCCAATAACCTTAAAAGACATGAAAAAGATTATAAAAAGGTGAACCTATCCTAAATGAACATCTTTGGCATAAAATCATCCCGATGACTACCTAGGATTCGGATCGAAGGGAAATTACCAAAATGCCCATAGGTGTACTTTCAACATAAAAGTATCCCGACAAACCTAAAAGACTCAAAATTGATCATAAAAATGTGAACCTATCCTAAATGCACATCATTGGCATAAAAGCATCTTGATGACTACACAGGCTTGGCTTGAGAAAAATTATCAAAATGCCCCTGAGGTGTACCTTCGACATGAAAGTATCCCGGCAACCCTAAAGGACATGAAAAGACAAGTAATGATGATTCTTACTCTAAATGGGTAATTTAGGTTACAAAAATAACCCAAAGTATAAAAATCATTGATAGATCCCTAAATTTTTCAAAATTAATATTAGTCCTAAATTGGTTAAAAATGCTAAAAATATAGTTTTTTTGCCCCAAAATACCCTAAATAAGATGTTTAAATTTTAAAGTAACCAAACATGCAAAAATGCTAGTAAATCCTTAAATTTTTAAAATTTACATTTCGTACCCTAACGAAGAACCAAAAGAATATAAAAGGTTTTAATATTTTTAGCATCCCATCGGAGGATCAATGAAATACTAAAAATATTTAACATACTCTAAATGAATGATTTCATGCTAGAGATAACCCTTTTCGACTAAAATGCTAGATTTCCCTAATGGCCCCTAAACTTTTTTAAAATTACAAATTGGCCCTTGCATGATTAAAATATAAAATTAAGCATCAAATAAATTAAAACAATCACATAAAAATTTAGAAGCAAGATTCAATCACCTCTTTTTGCCCCTAGAATAAAATTTTTAATATTTACACAAAAGTCCCTAAACTTTTTAAAATTACAAAAGACCCCAAAACTAAAAAAATGTATTTTAACTTGATAAATGCATAAAATACACTCCTAAGGATGCAAGTGTGCTTCAGCCAACCACATAGGTCTAAACAATTTTTTTATTTTTTCTATTTTTATTATTTTTTACAAATTAGCCTTTAAACTTTCTATATTTACAAAATGACCGTAAAAAAACCACATATACAAGCATGAATTTCAGCTAACACCTAAATAATCTAACAATCAATTTTTTTTAAGCTCAATAATCACATATTCATATTTTATTTAACACAAATTAGATATGATAAAATTATGAAAATAAATATATAAACATGTGGTTTCACCATAATAACAAAAAAATTAAAAGAAATAAAATACATATGAATATATATATATGACAAATACTACACCAAAACCAACATCATGTCCACATAAACATGATTCATGAAGAAAGATAATTTACTAACAAGAAAAAGAAAAAAAATAATAAAATCAAAGAAATTAGTTCATGGCCATAATGCTTAGTCTTTCAACATGGATAAAAAATCTATGAACTTAAGCATATTTATGGCTCACAAAAGAGAAGAAAAATGCAAGAAACAAATAAAACTTCAAAGATTTTAGTGAAGATTATACCTTAACAAAGCTTTGAAATTTTTTTCAAGTATTTTCTTTTTTTTTTCAATTTTTTTTGGCCTTTAAACTAAGAGAACCCATGAAAAATCATCCTCCCCTATTTATAGGGAGGATGATTCAGCCAAGAAGGATGAAAATCCTCCTTGGTAGAAACTTTCATGCTTTTTCCCATCATATTTCTTTTTTTCTAATCATATTTCCTTTCTTAATTTTGTTTATTTATTAATTGCTAACCTTTTAGGTTAGAACTAATTATTAGTGTGTCATAAGTCCATACTCTTGTCATCTTTTCTTACAAGCCACCACCTAAAGCCATGATTTGGCATGATGATACTTTTTAGCCTAACTTGATGATATAGTTAGAATGAAACTAAATCAATTGAAAAAGAATTTAATTCCAGCCAAATTAGATTTAATGTAATTAAATAAGCAAATTATAAAATTAATTATGTAAAAACAAAATAACATTATAAATTTACAAGTAAACATAGTCTTGGAAGTAAAGAAACAAATGTAATCAATGTGCATGAAAAGCCTAATTGGAAATTCCATAAAAAATGATAACAAATTAAAATTTATGTACCAAAAAAAATCTATATAATAAATCTAATTATGAATTTGATCATATGGAAATTCCAATTGAAATCCAATAAAAAATTTGAATCAAAATAATTGATATAAAATTAAAAAGAAAAAAGTTAGTGGACTTTGTTGGAAAATTAAATTAAAATGGGCTTGGTAGGCTTTTAAAGAATGAAATGCGCTTGGTAGAAAATTAAGAAAATGGGCTTGGTAAGGTCTTTGGGCTTGTTGAGAAATTATTGGGCCTATTAGGCCTATTTGTAAAATTTGAAATTATTAGGCCCAATAAGGAGATTTTGCCCAAAATAAAATTAATAAAATTAATAAAAAAAATTATAAAAGATTTCAAGTATTGAATTATGTAAGAAAAATTTTTGAGAAGTCTTATGTGCAAGAAGAAAAAACTTAAAATCCAAAAGTTGTAAAATTTTACGAAAAAACCTTTATGGAAAAAATTTGTTATTTTGGAAAAAAAATGCAAAATTCATAAAATAAATTGAATTTCTAAAAACTGATTTAATATAAATTTAATGAAAATATTTAATGAATTTTAAAAATCTTAAACTTGAGAAATTCCTCCCGAAAAAATTATGGAGTTGAAAACTCCATATCTTGAAAACGAGAAAAAATACAAAACTCATAAAATAAAATGAATTATCAAAAATAAACTAAAATAAAAAATGAAATTTTGAAATCCAAAAAAAATTTAACTAGATCAATTTCACGAGTATAATACTTGCGATATTGTGAAAATTCAAAATTAATTAACAAAATTCACAATTTGACACCTTGTAGTAAAAAATACGAATACTTATTTTTTCTTGAATATTTTTTATTTTTCGGAGCAAATTCAGCATAAATATCATATAGGTATTAGTAAAAATATAAGACAGTTGATTTCCTGAATTTTACAACAAAATTCTCAAAAAAATCTTAAAATTAGGAAATTTGGCTGTAATATCATCCATAAAAATAGATTTTAAAACTTTAGAAGAAACTATCGAAAAATAACATTTCTCTTAGATATCTATCCTATATATCCAAAATTAAAGTTAAAATAAGACTTTTTCTACCACATGAACTTACAACCATTTAAATATGACCAAAATGGTTTTGAAAATGTCTGGTTCATCTATAAAAAGATTATTCCCAATGAGGGCGGCTGTTAAATTCTCAATCTCAAATATTCATGATTATTGGTGAAAGGACCCGGACGAAATTGTGTGTCTAGAATCCTCTTTGAAGCAGTTTTTCTCCTTGATGACCCGGTTTATTTCACCATCCTGAAGATAGAGGTCAATTTGTAAATAAATCTTCTCTTCTTTTAAACAAATGATTTCCTTGGAGAAGGTTTCTTTCTTGCTTGAATTCTCGCTTGGGCAATTCTATCTTGAAGGGAAATTCATCAATGGTACTTGTGATATTCCATACAAAGATAACACATTATTAATGAGACAGACACTCCACTCGTCATATCCCAAAGTCATACTACTTCTTCTCTTATACCTTTTCATACATCGAGTTTGTTTTCAAGCACGGAAGGTTAGTTGAACTTTATAGTTGTAACCAGGCTCACCATAGTTAAAATCCCACTACTCTAAGTCTTGAACAAAAGGAATAAATTATCGACATTAAAATTATCGCAAGACTAAAATGGGTCTGTAGGTAGTGTTTTCGCATAACCGCATAAGCAGAACATAACTATAATCTCCGCTTTGGTATATGATTCTCCGTGGTGAAAACCAAGAGGCCTTCCATGTCACCTCATTCCCTCTAAAATTCCAAAAGTTTTTGACCCATTACTCCGTAGACTTTTCTTGGGGCTATTCCTTCTCAAGGACTTTGGAGATATAACTAAAGCTAGGCAAGAAATTATATGGCATTCTTTTTTCTTCAAAGCAAAACTAATTAACAAGCCAAATTTCAAGAAGTGGCGCACATCTAATAAAGTGACTTGTACCCATTTTCCTACAAAAACTGAGTGCTTGAATAGTTTTAGTAATTATGGCAAATACAGGATTGATGTTGTAGCATAATTGGGAAAAAAAATCTGCTACCATTGCTTCAACATAGCCTAGTGTTTTTGAAAATATGACCAGACCATATATTGCCAAAGAATAGATATTTTAAATTTTTCAGATGTCAATGGTACTTGCCATTAGTACCTTCAAACTTGGCCATGAGATGCACTCATGGTTTCTCTTTATCTTGATATGTCTCTGGATCCAAGACTTCATTGCCTTAAAAATCTGAGCTAATCTTTTTTTGAAGGTTAGATGTTGTAAAGTTTTACAGTACATTTTATCAGTCTTGGCTCTCTTAATATTGAGTAATGCAGTATACTCATCAACAGTAGAGACTAAATCTTCATGATTAAAGATAAAGCATCAATATCCTGGGTTTCAGAACTGAGACATTGTAGCCATCATCTAAACATACCAAAAGTAAGAGGGTGATGCCTTCATATCTCTTCATGAATGATTCTTTCTCAGTATCATTCTAACTAGCCCATATATGCTTCAGATCTTACCAATCATTCTGATGGTGCCCTATGTTGACCCTTTTCATGCATTGTTAACACATAACTCGATTTAAAAATGTCTTTATCTTTATGCTATCTATGCTCTAACCATGCTTGAACTTCTTCGAATGACTTCAGATCAGAAGTAAACTATTGCTCCATGACAAACACCATTTACTAAACACTGAACCATTAACCAATTACCCTATGATGGTGATCATTATAATGAAATAATGTATACATCTAATAAAAAAAACAAGTTAATGACTATACGAAACAATAAGTATAAGAATAAGGAAGTGAAAGAAAAATAACAAAAATGTACCACAATAATTTCCCTAATAATAAGCGATATGATGCCTAAGCGCTACCACGATAATTATGATAGCAAACAAATAGCAAAATGGCATGTCCGAGTGAAAACTATCCTTAATAAGGTCGCACGATAACTTGCAGGGACAAAACTGACCAATTGAGTGGCAACTTTCATTCATTACCACCTATGGCACATTAAGCCATCGTTTGGACAACATGGTGACTTGTATAGGTCAGATATGACTCTTTTAAGATGACATAAGGCATTTTAGCTGACGGCATTTACTTGTCATCAGAACATAATAGAATACCCTAAGAAATGATAAAAAAAAGTAAAAAATATGGGAGACGATGTTTGTCCATCATTGCCTACATAATCATGGTGTTTTAAGAGAAAAAGTAAGAAATGTTTCCCCAAATGATCATATTTTCTAGGTTATTTTAGTAGAAATCCAATATGGTTTGACATGATTTGGCTCATAAAGTTCACTATATGGTTTTAAGTTGATGCCTAGATTGGTACATGAATCTATCCTCCATTTGTTAAGGATAGCCGAGGCACTCTGATCTTAGGCCCATCGTGAGTTCAGCGAAATAGGTTCAATCTTGTGGATGTATTTCCCTATGCAAATGTGGAGAGGTACTCACGAGAGACACAGGTAATTTACACCCCAAAAGGTCTTGCCATGCCTATACAGAGAGTTACTCTTGAAGGCGGATTGCTTACTTCCTGCTAATAATTAGGATACTAACCTCACCATGGAATTTAGTGGGAATCTAGTGCAAAGGCATGTGCATGGTGTGTGTCAGGGAATAAGCAAACCTTTTGTTTTACCCTTATATTACCATACTTATTCAAATCCGTAGAATTTTAAGAACAGCATAGTCCATTATGATTATAGGACAAAAACCATAAAAAATAAGAGGTTATAAGACAAAGATAAAAAGGGATTATATCTAAATAATGTTGAAAGCCAAAAAAATAAAAACCCAGTAAAACATAGTTAGTCATAGGCCTAACTCTCCAATTGACTCCCCAGTGGAGTTGCCAAGCTATTGCCACATGCCCCATTACCTTCAATAGATACAAAGTGAGCATGTGTGACATAAAAGATATATGGTGGTGAGGTTTAGCTTTTAGGTTATCCTTTGATCGAGATTTAATTAGGTGTAGTGATATGAAGGGGAGAGAGACTGTCGGGCAAATAACTTATCCAACTAATCTCAAAAGGCCACTATAAAGTAGCCATAAATTTAGAGTCACCACCGGTCATTTTGGGTTAGGCATGATCAGATGCCTATTGAAAATAATATTTTGAGTTATAAAACTCGAAACATCAAATGCAAAGTCTACAAGGTCTAGAGATCTATCAATTAGGTTCGAGAGTTGATTACATATGGGGAAAGATTGGCACCCCTATGACACCTGAAATCAGTACCCGCTAACTATATCTCACTTTAGTTTTTGATTTAATGGGTGTCACCTTATCATTATTTTGATATAATCTCATTTAGTACATGGATTTTTGTGAAAACTATAGGTTCGGGTTTTCAAAGAAAACTTATATCACCTATATGCCTCGTAGATGCAAAAAACATAGGGATTTTTTATGAATGTAATTTCAGATTATATTTTCAAAATTTGAATATTCCATCTTAGGCATTAGAGAGATACTGACATGAAAAGTTATCTTATGATTTTTGAATATAGTTTTAAAATATAAATGCACAATGGTCCCTAGAAAAGGGAAATATGTTAGTAGCACAAAAAGAATGAAATTATATCACATAAGAAAAATCACACACAAAACATAAAGTAAATAAGGGACAATCAAAATATATCTCATAATTGTCTTTGATCATTGAAGAATAACTGGGATGACAACTTTGAGACATGTTTGGATTAAGCGGCAACTTGAGAGACCAAAAAAAAAAGTTTTGATTAAAATAACTCGAGATGTTCTAGAGCAAAAATTTGATTTTTTTTATGAAATGCGAGGTTAGAATATCCTCTCAGAAGGTGAGGTTAGAGTATTCCCTAAGGTGAAAAATTTGGACATGTTCAAAAAAAGGTTTTGATTGAAAACCCTTTTGATAAAGTTTTAGGGGAGAGAAAATTTAGATTTTAGATAAAGAGCGAGGTTGGAGTATCCTTTTAGAAAGTGGGGTTAGAATACCTATAAAGGTGAAAATTTCATATTTATTAAAAAATGGTTTTAATTAGTAGTCCTAAAAATGTCTGTGAGAGAGAAAATCTAAATTTTGAATGAAAAGCGAGATTAGAGTATCTCCTCAAAAAGTAAGGCTGGAGTATCCCTAAAAAAAATTAATATTTTATGAAGAATAAGAATATTTTGGATAAAAGGTATTTTGAAAATAGATCCTGAGAGTTTGAATAAAATTATTATTTTTTGTTTGAGCCTTGATTCGAGCCTAGATGACTTGTGTTATACTAAACAACCCCAAAGGGAATCAATTAGGTACAGTTCTAGAAGTTTAAATGTCTCAATAAAAGTGGTCCGAGAAGTTAGGTTAATTTTAATTGCAATAATAGGGGACAACATTGTGCTATCTTTCTTCCCGAATTTGTTTTGGGTGGATTTGGAGGTGTTAGGAATAAGGTAAGGTACCACTGAAAGGTGACTTGATAAGGTTTAATAAAAAATATTCAAAAAATCCTAGAAAATTACTTTCTAGTTAGCATTAATTTTTGAAATTAGGTTTCTTTTAATGGTAGTAGCCTATGTAAGGGAAAGGGTATAGTAAATTTTGAAAAATCATTTTGGACTCATTTGGTATCGTTAAATCACAAATGATAGCTTTCCAAGAGGGAATTTTATGACCTTTCTATGAAAAATATTTAGAAATTTCAAAAAAAAAATCATACAGTGGCGGAAATGGCCCAAATAGAATGTAGTTCACTAATTTCAAGGGTTTAGGATAACAAAAGTTTGAAAAATCATAACTCCTTCATCCGAAATGATCCAATGCAAACAAGACACCATTAGAAAAGTAATTTGATGCTCTTTCATGGAAAATATTAGAAAATTACAAAAAAATATTTTGGTCTCAAAAATAATTTTTTTATAATGGGCATTGTGGTACTAGAGCAAAACAAAGGAATTTCTTGATATTTTTAGGTTTCTCAAGACTAGACTCAAGGCAAGGACGTTCAAATATCTATGATAGAAAGGAATGGGTAACATGGGCATCACAAATTCATTCCACAATCCTAGAGTAGTTGGGACGATGAAATAACCCGTTGACCATGCTACTAATAAGTTTATTAAATTTAAGATCAAGGCTTAATATTTTAACAAAAAATGATAATTTTCCATGAAAACAGCATTTGGGAGTTTATTCAACCATGAATCCAGACCTAGAAAGTTTGATTTGTCCCCAAGATTAGAGGATTAATTTATTAAAAACATTAAATTCATGTTAGTCTCCATCTACTAAAGGTAGCATAGATTTAACTTGGGGCTTTTGAAAATTAGATTCTGAAACAAACAAGCCTACATTTTGATAAAAATGTTGTGAATAAATGTAACGTGCATAACAATGAATATGGACAACATATTCAAACAAACAAAATAGCATTTTGACAAAAAGAAGAGATGGCAAAAATGTAAGATGATGAGAAATAAATGTACAGGAATGTTGGACTTATAGACAACATCTAGAATCAAGCCATGTATGATGGAATCTTTGAAATGTATTTTTGTTTCATAAAACCTATCAAGATGTAAGAAAATGCATGAATATGCTCAAGACATGTTAAGGTGATCACTGAAATATGAGATGAATTGTAAAGATGGATGAAATATGGCAAGAAATGCATGAACAGAGACTGTTATGATGCTGAAAATAAAACATGGCATATTTGACTATCCAAGCAACATCAAGGCATCAAGAAAATCATTAAAATCCTAAGACTATCACAACCAAGATCACAATAATGCATTAAAATCTTAGAAGGGTCATGGTAACATAAAGAGGTTACTAGAATTATGTAAATACTGAAAAATAAAAAAAAATAAAAAAAACCAAAGCAAGAGGAGAAAACATACTAAAAGTTTCAAGCTTCAGCCTTTTTCTCTAAGTAGTAATTTTGAACTCACCTTCTTTTTTTTTTCAATGATAGATAGCCACAGAGTGATGAAAAGGAGTTTTTTAATTAGGATATGGATGGAGGAGAGTTTTGAGAGGAAATATAAGTGGAATGGTGGGTTTTGGAAAGGTTTTTAATAATTGTTTTAGGAAGCTACGGGAATAGAAAGTGAGTGCTTTCTTTTGCTGAGAATATTTGTGTTGTAGGGTTCTTTTCTCTCTGTGTATATGTATATGTCTCTGTATATATCCTTCTTAGTTGAGCCAACGTTGGCATACATAGCCATATGCCCATGAAGACAAAAAATGCAAAAAGCAAGGGAATTATGGGGTTTTGGTGCATGTACCTCATGCAAAGACAAGGTATTGTGCTGAGCTGTCATGTAAACTTATTGGTTTGCTTATCAAAAGCAATGGATCAAGGTTGTTACTTTATGCAGCTAAGCATTGAGAAAAATCATTCTTACCCTTTGGCAATTTTCATAATGTCATAAAATGTCCCTTGTAATTGGGTATTTGGGCCTCAAAATTTTGTCTAAATCCAATCACAAGCCCAAAGCTGAAGCTAGGTATGAATTTTGATGATTTTTGACACAAGAAACATGTTTGAAAAGGATTTTTAAATCAATTGCAACGGCTAAAATATGGCTTGAACTGGGCAAAAATTCCTTGGTGTATCAATACAAATCATCTTGTATTGATACATTATGTAATTTTTGCCCATCATTATCAAGACAATGAAGCATGTATCAATACCAAGTGCCAAAAAGGTTTCTAGTATCGAGACAAATATATGTATTGATACCTCATGGGCTTAAAGCGATGCACTTGCTTAGATATCAATACATTTAGCCAAAAAATCATAATTTTAGCTACCGCTAAGGTCTGTATCGATACGAACATGCTAAATATCAATAATACTCATTAGTTCCCGATACCAAACCCTCTTGTATCAACACTACATGTGAAAATTTGAATTTTAGTTGTGTTAGAGCTTGGTATCAATACATATACAGCAATATGACTTGCATGTACTTATGGTTCTCTGTATTACCTTGCTTTAGTTAAAAGTGATGAGAAATTAACCCGTGCTCATTCGTATAACTCTAAAGATGCCAAGATGATAACCCCTGATTTTGATGCCTTAGATGATCCCCAGACAAAATAGGGTGTCTATATCCCTAAGCAACTTAGTTGGGTTCTGACTATGTCGTTAGTTGATTTTATCTTCATTATCATTAAGATGATGACTCACACAAAATGACAAAATCAATTTAATTCATACTTATCTTGAACTACAAATATCCATGAAAAATACTAATTAAAATCATTAAAAACAAAATAAGTTTTCAACTAAGGGGATTTTACCACCCTTTTAGCCGAACCTCTCCATTATAAATAAGGGGAGGATAATTCATTTAAAGGCTATTAGCTTTTATATGAAAAAAAAAAACACTAGAAAAACATTAAAGTTTTCCAAGTTTTAAAGCTTTTAAGGTAGATTTTCTTCTAAAAGCTTTCAATTTTTGTTCATTTTATGCATAATTCTTCCTTCGGTAAACCTTTTGATGACTTGAGCTTATGAATTATTGTTAAAGTTTGTTTATATGTCCATATTTCATGATTTTCATGAATGATGATGAACATGTGAGCTTGGTAGATATTAGGATATATGTTGATATTCATGAAATCAAGTTGTAAAAATATTTTTCTTTGTTTATTGATGCTGGTTGAATTTGATGATGATTTAAAGTAAAATTTCATGCTTGATTTCATGATATTTGGGATTATAGTATTATGTTTAAAAGTTGTAAGACCTAATAATAATTTTCTAAAATTTTTGAAGGCCTTTGAAAAGCATTTCCATGATTGGCTGATTATAACAATGCCTTATTTGTGAATTTTTATTATTTTTAGCCTTTTTGTATATATGGAAAGTTTAGGGATTAAATTGCAAAATTCAAAAAACTTGTTTTAATCTTTTTCATGCTTGGCTAAATTCTTGCTTGACTTTTAGGGGTGTTTTCCATGTATTTTTAACATGAAGAGATATATATTTTACATTTTTAACCTTTTTAGTGCCATTTTATAATTTTAGCATATCTAGGGATTTAATTGTAAATTTTGAAAAATCTGTCTCAAGACCAAAAGTGCTTGCCCAAACCACCTTTGTAATTTTTGGTATGATTTTTGGTTTTGATTTAAATATATTTGATGTTTAATTTTGTGCTTTATATCATGTAGGGACCATTATGTAAAATTAAGAAAGTTTAGGGATCATTTATTAAAATCTACATTTTAAGGTTTCAATAGTTTTTTCTATTATAAAATCACCCATTTAGGATATTTCAGACATTTTAGGAATATTCCTAGCATTTTTCTAGTCCTTTGATGGGGTACGAAATGCAATTTTGAAAAATTTAAGAATCTATTAGCAAATTTTGTATTTTAGGTCAAATCTGACATCCAATGTACCTATTTGGCGTATAATCATCATTTTAGGTTATTTTTTAGTCCCTAAGGTTACTATGATACTTTTATGTCGAAGGTACACCTTAGAAGTATTTTAGTAATTTACCTTAGAACCAAGTGCTATGTGATTACTGGGATACTTTCATGTCGAAAGTACATATTAGGGATAAGTTCATCTTTTTTATTTTTGAGACATCTAGGTTATCGAGATACTTTGATCGAGATACTTTAACGTTGAAGGTGCATCTTAAAGGGTCTTTTGGTAATTTATATTAAAACCAAACCCTATGTGATTACTGGGATACTCTGATGTCGAACGAACACATTAGGGATAGGTTCACTTTTTTATGATGTTATCGAGTCCTTTAAGGTTACAAGATACTTTTGTGTCGAAAGTACAGTTAACGATGTTTTAGTAATTTACTACTAAACCAAGTCCTCTACGGTCACTAGGATGCTTTTGTGATGAAAGTGTACTTTAAAGGACATGTTGGTCACTTTGACCAAATTTGAATCCTTAGGGTCAAGTTTGATACTTTTTGTCTAAACCGAGTCCAAGGGTAATTTTTTTATTATTATTTAAATAAAATTAAAATTTGAAAATTAAGGCAATGTCTCCAAATTAAAATAGTACTTGAAATTTCTCCCAAAATATGTTAAGGTTCTCAAAATTATTTAATAAAGAGATATCATTTTCAAAATGAAAATCGAGATTTTTCAAATTTTGTGAAAATAAAACCTTTCGTATTCCTGCGATTCTCTAGTGGGGTACATAAGAGATTTTTATTGTTAAAATAAAATCTTTCATATTTCTTCAATTCTCTAGTGGGATATAGAAGATATTTTGACCTTTTGTATTTTGCTAATTTTCTAGTGGGGTACGAAATATGTTTTAATTTTCAAAAAAATATTAAAAACCCAGCTCATGCAGAATAATAAATTTATTTTATGAAAAATTTGATATGTAGGAATTATAATTAAATATCAAATATTGAAACTAAATAAAAGTCAAAATCTAAGTTAACACGTAATTAATAAAGTTTTGAATATTGAGCGTTATGAGAGGGATCGATCACTACTCGTAATTGTAACCGACTCCTAGACATTTTTTATGTGATCTTTGTTATTATTGCAAAACTTGGAGTTTGTTTTTAAGGGTTTCGTAACTCTCAAAATACAAACACTAATAGGTGATTAATCTTACCTAGCCAAAAATTAGTGGCGACTCCAAGAAAAATAAGTAATTATTTTGTAATAACTATTTAAGATTAAGTTGAGTGAGCGATTCATTTCAATAACTCTGTCTCTAAAAATAATGAAAATAATAATGATAGGCCTTCTAAGAATAATGATATATTGATATGTATAGGAATAAAAGTACATTCGTCTTTTAAGTCTGGCTGGTCTGGATTCGTATCCATCTCACGTTGCGACAGTATGGATTCAAAGCTATCAAAGAAAGAGCAAGAAAGAAAATTCAAAGGTGGAAAGAAAGATTGCTATCAAAACCGGGGCGTGAGGTTTTGATAAAAGCTGTTGCTCAATCCATACCAACATAAGCAATGTCATATTTTCTTCTACCAAACAGTTTCCTGGAGGAATTGAGGAGGATGGTTTGCAATTTTTGGTGGGGCAGAGGGGCAACAAAAGGAAGCTCCATTGGTTAAGCTGGGATAGGCTATGTAATTCCAAACTTTTAGGCAGAATGCGTTTTCGTGATTTCAATTCTTTCAATGTGGCAATGCTTGCGAAGCAAGGGTGGCGTTTCACCCATGATGAAGATCTTTTAGTGTCTCGTATCTTTAAATCCAAATATTTTCCACTAACATCATTTCTTGATTCAAATTTGGGACATAAGCCATCCTATGTTTGGCGGAGTATATGGGCCAGCAAAGAAGATATTAGAGGAAGGCCTATGCTGGCACATCGAGAATAGTGAAAAAGTTCATATCTAGAAGGATAGATGGTTGATGGGGAGGCGAGTGGGAAGAACAACACCTCATGTATGACCCCAAGTCGAGATGCCTTAACGTGTACTCTCACGAATGAAACCTAACATGGATGGAATGAGGAGCTAATTATGCAGACTTTCACATAGGAGGATGCGCAGGCTATTCTAAGTCTACCTCTAAGCAGATCCTAAACTGAAGACAAAATAATATGGAGGGATAATGCCTTCTGTTTGTACTCTGTCAGATCGGGCTACAAGCTTATAAGGAATTTAAAGAGGAGTGCAGGCACTGAGCAGGAGCAGACAAGTGCAAGAGTACGGAATTAATTTGGAATTTGAAGCTGCCACCACGTCCAAAACTGTTATCATGGAGAGCATGTCATGAAATATTGCCTGCTCATAAAACCTTATGCAGCAAACATATACCTTGTGAAAAGCAATGCTGTTTATGTAACGATGAAGCTGAGGTTGTCCTCCATACTTTTCGTGATTGTATATTAGTAAGGGAGTTGCGGAACCTCTAGATTTTCTTACAGAAGGCTTACGAGGTATTAGGAGCCGCCTTGAGAGATTGGCTTATCATTCTCTATCTTACGGTAGGAAAGGATGCATTCAGATTATAGGGTATTGCCATTTGGGTAATTTGGAACAACCGAAACAAAGTCAAGTTTGAGAACCAAAAATGGGATGTAGAACGACTTGGAGTAATTATCAGCCAAAGTTTCAAAGAATATGATGAAATTGATAGAGCAGATGATGGAAGAGCAATAGCACATCCACTAAAATGGAGCCCTCCTACATACTGTGTGTTCAAACTGAATGTAGATGCTGCTTTAACAAGTGATAGTACAAAGGCAGGAATAGGGGCAGTTATCCGTGATTCAAGTGGACAGCTAATTGCAGCACTTCCCAGGAATACCAGGCCAGCATCTTCGATCTCAACAATGGAGATGCTGGCAGTACGTGAAGGCATTCAATTTGCTCAAGATGGCGGCATAACAGAGATTGAAATTGAGACTGATGCACTGCATGTATATTTCGAGCTCATCGGAGGAAGATCAGATTACTCATTGACGGGACATATTGTTGACGAGATTCACTGTTTGAATTTGCCTCTTAAATCATTTAAGTGGTCATTTGTAAAAAGGGAGGTTGCTCACCTTTTGGCTAAACATGCTTTATAGATTGTGCATGAGGTAGTGTTGCTGGAGCATTGTCCAACCTCTTTACAGCCTTTAATCCAAGTGGATGCTATTGACCTTCATTCGTAAAATGATTTTTATCCAAAAAAATGGGGGCTTAGTCAGTTAAAAAAAGGTTAAAGAATCGTGAAAGGAAAAGTAAAAGGGATATTTTAATCTAAATTTCATATATTTTGTTTTGATCTAACCGTAAAGAAATTTTGTAAATCTATAAAATTACTTAGTTTACGCTAACGCAAACGTATCCTTCATCTTTGAAAAAATATGTGGTTATAATTGATAGTCAAGATTTGAAGGGATAGCGTAATCATCGCCCACATATTTTTTCCATTATATAATTTTAGTTTCTTCATAAGATCGTCCCTTTACATTGTTTTGTGAGCCAAAAAAAGAAAGTCAAGAACGAAGCTTTCACAGAGTTGTGCCATTGCATTGGCAACCGGGCAGAATGAAAATTCTTGAGGTCACCCGAGTTAACCCATCCTCTAACTCACCAAAATCAGCAGCTGAATTCTGTCTTCCGCTCACTTTCTATGACATTTTCTGGTTCAAGTTTCCTCCCGTTGAGCGGCTCTTCTTTTACCAATTCAACGAGTTAACCCCTGCTTTTTTCAACTCTTTTATCCTCCCCAAACTCAAGCAATCCTTTTCTCTTACTCTCCTCCATTACCTCCCCCTCGCTGGCAACCTTAAGAGGCCACCAAATGCCCCTAAACCCATCATTTTATGCATTCCAAATGATGGAGTTTCCCTCACAGTTGCCGAATCAATTATGACTTTAACCTCCTCTCCAGCAATGGAATCTATGATGCTGTGGAGTTGCATCCTATCAAACCTGAGCTGATAACATCAGATGTTTCAGCATCAGTTATAGCTTTGCAAATAACCCTTTTCCCAAACATGGGGTTTTGCATAGGAATCACAACTCATCATGCAGTTCTTGACGGCAAGAACTCAACCTCATTCATCAAATCTTGGGCATATATATGGGAGCAAGGGAATACAGAAAACACAGCCTTGCCACCGGAGCTAACTCTATGTTTTGACAGGACTGTTCTCGAATATCCTGATGGACTTGCCATGTTATATTTGAACCAGTGGCTAGCTGCTATCATGGGGTCAGATTCAGATACTAGTAAGAAAAGCCTCAAAATCTTGACAAATGAAGAAGCAGCTCCGAATCAAGTTCGACCCTCGTTTGAGATTAGTTGTGAAGATTTCAATAAATTAAAAGAAAAGGTATCGTCTAAATTATCAGATAGTGGGAAGAACTTCATCTATCAACTTTTGTGCTTACACTTGCTTATATAACAATTTCCATGGTGAAAGCTAGAGGAGGAAATGGTGATCGAAACATCCCCCTTGGATTCACAATTGATTGCAAGCCACGATTAAACCCTCCTATCCTAAAATATTATTTCAGAAACTGTAATACAGCTACAATGGAAGCAGTAAAAGCCAGAGGTGTCTTGAATGAAAACAGGCTTCTCTCTAAGTAAGTGGGATGTTCAAAACTGTAATGGAGAAAGAAGTTCTTAAAGGAATCGAAAAGAAGGTGTCAGCTGTTTTGAATTTTTGGAATGGAATTAGCGAAATCAATGCAGATTATTAATGTTGCAGGATCATCTCGATTTGGTGTTTATGCATCAGATTCCGGTTGGGGGAAACCCTTAAAGGTGGTAGTTGTTTCCATTGATAAGGGTGAAGCTTTTTCCATGGCTGAGAGCAGAGATGGAAGCAATGGAGTTAAGGTTGGTTTGGCATGTATACTCCTAACACGTAGTACTTCTTTGCTATAAAGGCTTGGCCACATAGTGTTTCAGGTGCACTAACTATCCCCAAAAAGAGGCCAAAAGCAAGGCCAATGATGACCATATTTACAATAGCATTGGCAACACCATGGCTGGGAAAGATTTGATTGATAACCAGCATGGAGCAAGAAGTAAGGCAACTAAAGACAACTAGTTGCCATAGCAATTGGTTATCATAAGTCAAGCATATACTTATGGGAATTGAATTCTTCGCAGATTTAAGAAAGACCACATCAACAATGCCCAAACAAACTGTGTCAAAGCCGCTACATGCAAGCATGGTAATCGAAAATTCCATAATCATAGGCAAATATAAAACAACAGTAAAACGCTTTCTAACACTAATACATTTTAGGTAGATAGCAAGCTGGGAATAACTCAAAAGGGCATCAACATAACGACCTGGGCTCCAAAAGGGTTTTCTGTATAGCTTGATCTCTACATCGAAATTCTCGAAGTAAACCTGATCGCTTCATTTTTGTTTCAATAGGACTCTGATTGTGCAATACCTAACCAAACTCCAATAGATTGCTCCCTCTTGTACGTCTCCTGGTAAGGATATATCTCCCGATGTGGTGCAGGTTAGGAGTATATGTACTCGTTGCGATTGAAATTAGCCCTAATCTCACACCTTATAATTATCTTTATGATTTTATGGTCTTGCCCTCAGTATGATGAATCTTTTTAACATTGGCTATCTCCTCTGTATGATAATCTTTTTAACTTGAGTCATCTAGTTTGCTTTGGTGCTCAAATTTTCCAAATCTTGAACACAATCCGTAAATCATCTCATAACTCATTACATACCCGTTCTAACATACTATCTAACTTAGATTCTAGATGCTGAAATGCTTGTCACAACATTGTCGCTACCCCATTCTCAATGGCCAATCTTGAGGCTCTAATACTACTGATATAGGCAAAACTCCACAAGATTGAAATTAACAAAAAAAACAGAAAAGCAGCGAAGAAAAAGAAGAAGAAACTAGAAGAAAAGAGAAATCGAAAGAAAGTAATATGTGATATGGGAATTCTGATATTCCTTTTCATTCAATATTGTGCCTTCATATGGCGGCTACAACTGCATATTTGTTGTTGGAATAATACTAAGTAACTGATTAACTCTTGAACCAACTTAGCTACTACCTGATTAAAATGATATTGGACATTAATTTGACTTTACCACTCACATTTGATCCATAAGAGAAAAATTGAAAAGCAATTTCAAAGCATATTTAAAATAATAAAATATTGAGAAAATTAAAGTTGGCAAAATGAACCCAAACTTGAAAATCCGTCCAAAAAAATCTGAGTTCGAACCTGAACTGAACCCAAATTGACCAAAAAGTCAATGGCCCGAACCCCCAAAAAAATAGCCCAAACCCGAAATGACCCGAACCCGATAGAACTTGAACCAGATATGAACCGAACCCGAAATGACTCAAATCCGAAAAACCCAAACTCGAGCCCAACCTGAACCCGAACCCGAATTTAATACTAAAAATAAATATAAAAAAATTATAATTAAATAATTTTTTATAAATCAAGAACTTTAATAATGAATTTTATTTTAATATTCTTTTAATAATTTAATTAAATATTAAAAATGTAAT
Organism: Adansonia rubrostipa; assembly: GCA_038381775.1. Lineage (NCBI taxonomy): Eukaryota > Viridiplantae > Streptophyta > Magnoliopsida > Malvales > Malvaceae > Adansonia > Adansonia rubrostipa. Next base: position 17,048,655 of record JBBYHM010000025.1, read on the forward strand.
TTATATTTTAAATATAATTAAACTTGCTCATGGGTTGGACTGGGTCGCGGTCAAAATTGTTTTAAAATCTCAATCTCAAGCCTTTATTTAACGTGCTCGGACCTGTCTATTTAAGCCAGAATTACTGTTTATCACATTAAAAAATAGTTTTTATTAATATTATATATTATAATTAAATTTAAATAAAATATGCTAATTTAAAATCACTGTTTTGAGTGGGTCAGGCTAGTCTGATATAAAAATATGATAAGCTGGGCCAGACCCAATTGGACCGAGTGGGTAGCCGGACCCTTGAATAGGTCTATATATAATAAAATATTAATTTATCAAAAAGTAAATCATATCATGAGCTTTAAAAATAAAGTATATTATCCATTTATTACATTTTCTTTAATTTTATTAATTAAACTCATTAAATATTGAGAGTTTGCGTATGTTAGTAGTAAAATTTTAAATTCTTCTTTGAATATTATCATTATTATTATTATTATTATTATTATTTTAAGCAACAGTAATTAGAATCTTATAATAATATAACAAAGTAATAAGATAAATTAAAAAATATGAAAGTCATAATAGATAACACTATATAAAATTGAATTAAATATTAAATATTAATACCATATATAACTTAATTAAATATTAAAAATTTGATTTATATTTTATATATGATTAAACCTACTCATGGGTTGGGTCGAGTTCTAGCCCAAATTTTTTTAAAATCGCAAGCCTAGACTCTTATTTAACGTGTCCAAATTTGCCTATTTAAGCCAAAATTACTATTCATCATATTAAAGATATATTTTTTATTAATCTTTATATATATATATTATAATTAAATTTAAATAAAATATATATTATTTAAATTTAAAATCACTGTTCCAATTAGGCCAAGCTAATCTAAAACAAAAATATGAAAACCAAAACCCAAACCCAATTGGGTTTAATGTGTCTAAACCTGCATGTTCAAGCTAAAATTATTGTTTATCACATTAAAAATTTTTTTTATTAATATTTATATATTTTATAATTAAAATCAAATAAAGTATATTTTATTTTAATTTAAAATAACTGTTTCGAGTCAGATTGGGTTAGTTTGAAACCAAAATATGAGAATCCAAGTCCAGGCCCAATTGGGCCAAGTGGATAGCTTGATCCTTGAGCAGGTCTAATGATAAAATAATAATTTATCAAAAAACAAATCATATCATAAGCTTTGAAAGCATTGTCAATAAAGTATATCATCAATTTATCATTTTTTTTAATTTAATTAGTTAAACTCATTAACAATTGAGAGTTTATGCATGTTAGTAGTAAAATTTTAAATACTTCTTTGAAAT
>JBBYHM010000025.1:17052198-17064369 GCA_038381775.1 Adansonia rubrostipa
TATATATATGATCCAAGAACAAAGACCATCTTATCAACCCAACTAGAATCTGAAAAAGGAAAGGGATTTAGGGAGGATGAAAAGTTAATGAATTCAACAAAATTGGTACTCTTATTCGCTTAACCTGACCTCAATAGCCATTGGTGTAGAATTTATGTAACATTTGCAAATGGTACAATCTTTTCCCTTTCAGTCATCCCCAAGAGGAGGAAAAAAAAATTTCTTAAGATAAATGAATTTTTTCTTTAGATTGAAATGCATGCCATAAAGAACCACGGCATGTTCTAAGATACAAAAATAGTTTTCATTCCAGAATCATTTGAAACGAAATGCCAAGCAGAAACTGGTAGGGATTGCTATGACCGAATTTCAAGGAGCTCTGTCAAAGGGCTTCGTGTCATTATAACAGATATCCCACACGGCCTCCATGGCATCCTTTGCAGCTGTTTCGGAGCAGAAAGGGTTAGCAGTCACTGATTTCATAACTCTTCTTCTCACACAGTCCTTTAAAACCAAAACATGGACTACTTAGATTCGAACAGTGAATATGGAAGAAACTATACCAGAAAGACCGTAATGAAGTTAAAAGTAAATGATGAACGGCATATCTTCAACAAAAATGTCCAGAGGAGCACAAAAGGTAAAACACAATAGGAACCCAAGAGGATTTCTATATAAATAAGTCCATAGTAAGATAAGGCCGTATGTTTCCATCACAAATTTCTTTATTTCTAGCACTACAAGTGCAACATTATAACTCAACAGAACCCAGGGTGGATATCTGGGAAGAAGTAGAAGTAAAGAGTAGGTCCAACATGTATTTCTCAACCTCTGTTATGCACAGAGGTGGAAACTCCTCTTCCAATCTTTGCCTCATAAAGCTATTTTGGTATTTTACACAAAAAGAAGAATTAAACAAGGAATTCAAAAGTAGAGTGTGAGCTCGTTTTACGGAACTCAACCCCTTAATGTTTTATTTGAATTTATCCTCGTAGCAAAACTCCTACTTGAACAGTTTGGTTTATAGGACGCTAACCATCTAGGAAGGTAGAAAAACCTTAACAATAAAACCAACCGATATACACCCTAGAGATAAACCTAATGATTATTTCAAGGAATTAAACAATTAAAATATGATAAATAACAAATAAGTTAGTTTAAGAGATAAAACTCACTTGATTACCATCTTGATGGAACCCTTACCAATCTAAAGTTTTCTAATGAACAACATAAAAGGGGAAAGAACTCACTTGTTCATGGCCCCTTATCTTCATAAAACCCCGTAACAATTCCCGTTTGTAGTGGCAATCACCACTTAGATGGCCAGCACGAATCTGCAATAATAGAAGAAAAAGTTAAGCCTCTAATTACCAAATGCACCAAGAGAAGCCGGTTGCAAAGAGAACAAAATGCAAAACATTAAACTAAGTAGTTTTTAGTTTTACACACACCTCACTGCAGGCATGATGAGCACAATTTGTCCAGTCCAAATTTGCAGCACGGCATTCATCATATGCGTGAATAAGCTCATGTATAACGACTTGATTGACCTCGTCTTGTATGTTGACATGATTGCTACACACCACTATCTAGAAACAGATATGCATAAAAATTACAAAAAGAAAAAGGCATTTACTCTAATGAACTGTTGCATCAAATTCAGAATCCTTCGACACAATTTAACCAGAAAAACAAAGCTCACACCAGCTTGTCAATAGATAGAAAGGAACTATGACATAAACTCATTCTGTATTAAACTGCTCAAGTAATTCACACTCTTTAACAGCCAAATTACCATGTTCAATAAGCTGCTTTAATCGGATGAATTTTCAAAGCACTATTTCTAACATAAAGAAAAATAGGCAAAAAGATTCTTACTCCATCACCACGAACATAGCCTCCGCTCATCTTCCCATTGCAATGAACTGCTTTGATGAAATTATCACCCAACTTACACCCAGCTTTCTCCATATGCTCCTTCAAAAATTTCACCATCGGAGCTATTCCAAATATATATACACAAAAACATTATTATAAAAAAAAAATGGTCCATTCAATCATATATAGGCCTGTTTGGTGCTATGAAATGCAAAGAAAAAAGGAGAAAATTACAAAAAACTTGGAAACTGTCAATTCATTCTAGGTAACCTCTGAAAATTTATAAAACCTTGAATTTTTTGTTTTCCTTCTTGATAAATCTCAGAAACTGAATTGATTAAAAACAGAACCCCAAAAACAGAAACCCTTTACCTTGAACCCTGAATACTTCAATCTAAAAAGCAACAAAAGTTGATTTCTCCAAAGAATTACAATTAGTTCTGAACTGGTATTAGCTAAAAACACCAGAAATTAAGAAGAAAAAAACCTAAAACCCTAAACCCTGAAAACTCCATTCTAGCAAGTAAAGCAACAAAATTGAACATTGCCCACCGCTTTCCTATGAATACCCACCAAAAATTCTGAAATGAATATTATCCTAAAACCACCAGAAGGACAAACTCTAAAACATTAAACAATATGAAATCCATGAAAATCATACATTTAACAAACAAAATAAAAAGATTAAAAAAAAAAAAAAGCTTGAAACTTTACTCCGTAGACTTCTTTGAATCATGTCTTGGCATTCCTTAACGGTGCATCCTTTGGATTTCTTGTATGATTCCTCTTCCATTTTTCCCTGTTGGGTTTTTGGGCAGAGAACCAAGCACCTCTATTCTATGTCTGGTGGTTGTTTATGGTTTTTTTTTTTTTTTTTTTGGAAAATCAGTCAGTCACTGGCAGAGGCGATTATGGGCTTAGGTCAAATATGGTCCATATTTTTTAAAATTTATTATTTAACTTTATGTTGGAACAAGCTCGGGTTAATTTATAAATTTATTTTGTTATTTGAAAATATAAAAATTTATTTTTATTGATATTTATGTTTTTATAATTAGTTAAATAATATTTTATTAATTAAATAGTGATTTTAATTGAATTAATTTGAATGAAAATTCAAAATGAAATCTAGAAATGTAAATGGACTAACTATGAACGAATAGATTTTTGTTCGCATTTGTTTGTTTGTTTATCTTTTAATCTATTTATGTTCGATAAGAATTTTAAATTTGTGTTCTTATTTTTTTATTTAAAATTAAGTATATTCATCTTCGTTCGTTTTAATTAAATGAATTTAGTTGCGAATATTAAATAAACTTATTTATGAATATATAATTAAACATGTTTGTAAATAATTAAACATATATTCATGAAAAATAACCAAACAAATCTAAACTAATTTAAATGAACAGATAAATAAATATGTTTATCAGTTTTAAATATAAAATATAAAAACATAAATATCATTAATTATTTATAACTAAATAAAACATAAATAATAATATTATTAATTATAATCAAACAATAAACGAGTTTTAAATAAGTTTTAAATAATTTATAAATAAATTTATTTATGAACATAAATGAACCGAATATGCTATGTTCACATTCGTTTCATTTAATAAACGAACTTTAAAATTTTGTTTATGATAAAAAATATAATAATACGATGATTATCACGTATTCAAATATGTTATTGAATACAAATAGTTCACATGTGAAAAATATTTTAAATAAATATAATTTATGGGTTTACACCTTATTTTATATATATATATATATATATGATAAATAATAAATTACAGAATAAAAGTTAATTTGCTCATTTCGTAAATCACAATTCGTCTATCTTAAAATTAAAATTCAAGACTTTTAATTTAAAATCCAAAAAAAATATTGGTTGGAGTTCTTCCTTTAGATATTATATATATATATATATATATATATAATAGTTATTTGGCCGTGAAAACGTTGTTATCATACGTTTAAATGTGTACTATATTTGCTTTAGTTTAATTTTTAAAAGGGAAAATATACATACATATATATATATATATATATATATATAAAACATTTTAAGTACCAAATTACCTCTTTATTTACCAACTTTTCTAACAATCATATAAAAATAAAATAAATTAGTCCCTAAATTAAGGGACGTGATAAGCAATTGTTAAGTTTTTTTGTATTTGTTTTTTGTTATAATTATGTTAAGAATATTTTATATATATGTATATATATATATATAAATTTTAAAATATTATGTATATATTTTGACACAAAATTTTGTATTCGTATCGTGTTATTATTATTTTTTCGTGTTTTATTATGTTTTAGTTATTTTTTATATTATTTATTTAGTTAAAAATGCTACATAATTTTTTTATATAAATTTTGCAACAATTTAAAAACACCCTTTAATTTATATTATGTTTTTTTAATTTCTATTATATATTTAAGAAGTGTACTAACACTCAATTTTAGCAAGTAATTAATGCCCAAGTCAAAATATAGTCTTTTTAATTAGATCAAATGAACAAACTTTCTTATGAATGAAGACAGTAACCATCATGAAAAGTGCTTTGGTAATTCATAGGAAATACTAGTAGATCAACACTTACAGCAGTTGCATGATCCATTACAACAAAGTATGAGCTTAGCTCTAGGATTAATTAATTATTAATCCAATTTTGGCAACATGCAGAGGTTGTCGCTTCATACTACTTTCTTAGCAACCAAGCACGAAAACAAAGAAAATACATGCAAAGGGTACTCAACATCGTTCTTAATTTTTCTTTTTCATAGTTTTTTTTTTTTTTTGTAAATATATATATATATATATATATATATATTATTGGTTTACTGCTAAGTTAAAATCTAGCAGTGGGATCCCTTCCTACAGATAAGCGCACCAGCAGTGGCGGTCAATGAACCCACAAGAGACGATGGTCGAGCACTCAGACTTGAAGCCCTGGCGAAGGTTGAAGCTGCACCGGCACCGCTTTGCCTGAAAAAGGCTCCGTTCAACATCAAGTCACCTTCTGACCTCCAATTCCAGGTTCTCCACTCACTCTCAGGCGCATCCTCATGCTTGGTCACCTATATATATATATATATATATATATATATACACGAAGTTATTAATTACTTCATGATTGTGTATATAAATTCTTGATTTTTTTTTTTTTTTTTTTTATGATTAGGTCTAAATTAATCACCTCTTTCTTAGAACTATCATCGGATGCAAGAAATCTATTCCCTTGGCTGTTGATGGTAGGGTTAGCACTGCCACCAATGGCATACATTTCCCATTGTGTGTAATCATTGTTCACCACATGGAAATAGCCATATCTACACCTGCAATTAGATATTATCTCGATCAATTATGATAAATATCGATAATAAATATTGATGGAGAAGAAAGATGAAACAGCAAGTGTATGAGATTCATCAACATGCACGCCTGAATTGAAAATAGAAATAGAAAACACTTACCTTGGCATTCTTTGTACTAGCCCTTCACCAAAATGGTTGAAGGCAACAGTGACTTGCATGTCTTTGTCTTGTGTAAAGTCATCACTGTGGCCCAAAAGCATGACTTTGTTATGATGGGTCATGTAGTTGTTTGAGATAGTCACGGCTGTGGATGCATGGGTAACGTCAATGAGTCCATCCTGACAGTTAGAGAGTGAACAATGGTCAACCCATATATTCTTGCTGGCAAGGACGGAGATACCATCGCCATCCGATGGAGTCCTATGGCCAGCATGCTTAGGAGAGTCTCTTATAATTGCGTTACTCCCAGGCTTGCAATCATGTATGTTGATGCCATGGATGATGATGTTTGATACATAATGGATGACGATGCATGGCCCTCCCGAGATGTGAACGCTTGCTCCTCTACCATCGATTGTCTTGAAAGAGTTCATCAACAACTCTTCCCTCAACGTGATCACCATGTCATTCTTGAATATGATCCACAATGGCTCATCTTGAATCACAGCATGTCTTAAAGTACCTGGCCTAGGGTTCACAGGGTCATCGTCACCAGCGTCAGTTACAACATAGATTCGGCCGTTTTTGCCTCCCATGGCATTCTTTCCGAATCCGATTCCACAATCAGCTAACCTTTGACGATTACTCTCCCAATTCGGGTCACACCTCCAGCAGTCATCAATGGGGTTCCCTGTCCCACAGGACAAGTAACCTAAGTTCCTCCTTGAAGCATTTATACTCCTGTAAAAGAAACATAATAATCATATCTTAATAGTTTGTTTTAGCTTTGTAATAACGTATTAATTTTATTATGATGATCGAGTTTCTGGATGTCTCTCTCATATCATCTCACGTACTGAGATTCAATTGTCACTAACACTTACATAAAAAATATTGTCCTCCTTAGTTGATATTATGGTGGACAAAAAGACTCTTCTAAGAGAAAAAGAGCTTGATTCGAACCGGAGAAGGTGACAAAGCGTTGTAGGACTAGTGGCTCAATAAAGGGGACAAAAATTATGATGTGAACGTATAAAATAGTGTAAAATAGTGACGAACAAATCTTGATACATATGATAACACGAGTGAGACGTTCAACTAGAACCTGCTTATCACACTTATAGTAAAGTATATAAACCAAAATTTATACTGAAAACGTTAATCAATGTAAGATAAATTACTTGTGAACTTCGTCTACGACCAATTCTGGGTCTTCAACTGCCGAGGAAGAAACAAAATTTGGAACAAGGAAGGAAACTAAGAAAATAAGAAAGATTGAAACTGTTGACAAACCCATTTTCTATCCTAATTTGGATATTGAAGTTAGGAGCCGAAGGAGGAGATGGTGGGTAGCCAAGCCTTTGCACAATGGGGTTTTATAGGGTAAAAGCCGAGAGGTATGGCGATGATATCTAAGCAAATGGGTCCAAGTGACTCAGCAATTTCAGGTTTTTTTTCAGTACTGAGAGTCCTCTGGGTAGTTAAAACCGTTAATCAAGCCTAAATAAATTGAAAAACCTTTTAATTAAAGTCAATTTTATTGAATTTGTTGAGTCTTGTATTTTATCATTCTAGCCGTCTAGTACTGTTATATCTTCTGCCCACCTTATCTTTGCCTAACTTTAATACCCAGTTCAAAGTTTCTTTACACACACACACACACACACACTAGAAGTTGAGCCCCGGTTTGGTCTCAAGAATTTATATTGACGTTTTATAAAAAATTTTAAAAATATATAATAACTTTAATAATTTAATATTAGTTATATTATAATATTTTTTATATTTTCATTTATATGTTGTGAGAGTATTTTTTATAAATAATTTTTCAAAATATTTATTTTTTATATTTTGCTATATTATAAAATAAAATAATTATATAACTCAATGTGAATAGATAAACGTGTCAAAATTTATATAAATATATAACTCATTAAATACGATTATGATAATAAAAAGTAAATGAACACGAACATGACTACACACGACATTAAATTGAAAATTATTGTAATATTATCATTTAGACCTTATAATTTTGAATATAACATGATATACATCACGAACACAACATGAAACAATCAAAATATGACATAACATGAAAAATGAAATGAATAGAATATGAATAGAAAAATGTAAAAATCTAAATTAAATAAATTAGTAAAGTAAAAATTTATACAAATATATAATATCTTATATCTGATTATAACATAAAAAAGCAACATGAATACAATGACATGTAACATAGATTTAGAAGTTATTTGGATAATGTCAATTAGATTTGACAATTTTGAACATAATTTGATTAGACAATACTAACATAACATGGACAAAAAAATTAAATACAACATAATACAAAAAAAAAATTATCATAACACAATTTCACAGATGTATCAAAATTTATATGAAATGAACTATAAACATATCAAAATTTATGTAAATATATAATGCTTTAAATTCAATCATGACATAAAAATAATACGAATATAATACACAAAAAATATATAGAAAAAAAGCCACACAAAGTAAAAAAAATTAAGTAAAATTAAAAAGAAGGGGTGGCCATGTGACGGCTCATAGAGTAATCCTTTGGAATGGCTTTAATTATAATGTATAGATTTAAAAGATTATACCAATATTCATATTCAAATATGCTCAAATACAAATGTCAAATATTGATACTTTTAAAAAAATCCAAATAACGTAAGTGTGCAATACTGTCAATGAATTGATATCGTAAAAGTAAAAGGAAATTTTTAAAGTTTAATGTTTTATATATATATATATATATCATTTTAATGAAATTGTGTTTAACATATGTTTAGGATATTTTAGACTCAAAATTTCGCAATTGCATATTACCACGTGATTTAAACCTATGGTACCAATCTAAATTAAATTAATATTTATATTTGATGCATAGACAATGTAAAAATTTATACACTGTTAGTAAATCAGGTAATGTTACTTTGTTAAAATAAAATTATTTGTATTTATTTTTAAAAATTTTTATTAAGCTGCTATGATTTTAGTAATTGACAATATATAAATTTATATACTGTTAGTTCATCAAATACAAATCCTCTAATTTATATCCTAAAATAAACTTTAACTAAAACAATTCCAATATAAATATATATTAACGTCACTAGTCTATCTTCGAGGAGAAAATTAATTAATTAGTCAAAGAAATCACCAAACTCTCTTAATTAGTTCCATAATGTGCTCAATAAGATTAATAGAACATGTTTTTCCAACCATTCCTTGAAAAAATGATGATACTAGTTGACTACCTTTTTCTTAACATTAGGAGTGAAAGTTTAGAATTTTGGATGTTCTTATTTGACTTGCTAAACATTTAATAAAAAGCTACCAAGGAAAATACGTAAAATGTTTGACCCTTTTGTCTCCATGTTCCTTAATATCAGCAAAAGAATTTCATGATCAACATTAGAATATTGGTAATATATATCATCTTTCTTTTCTACTCCCACTTACCCTTCTTTGAGATGAAATTTCGACTCCAAAAAATTTATAATTTAATTCATTTGATTTATATAATTATTTTTAAGGGACGTTATCTAATAAATTTGATATTCGAATTTTAGTTTTCCTATTTTCACGTTACACCCTCCTTTTTTGACTCCAAGAGTCAATTCATCATTTTTGATGGCATAATTAATTGCAAAAATCAATATGATAATTCAAAGTTTTTTTTTATTATTTACTTTACTCTTAAACTCTTAAACTCTTATCTACTTAATTTACTTGAAGAAACTATTACATGTTTAAATTCTTTCAAACTCAAATCTCCATAGGTCTATCTAATATTCTCACCATCTGAACTAACACTTAGTTGGCAATAGTCCAAGAGTTATAACCACCATTGACAAGATAATATACATTAGATCCTTGCTTAGCTATATATTTAATTAAAAGGGTTTCGAGTTATAAGGTTATTAGAAATATATCTAATTAGAACAAAATTATTTAGAGTTGATACTTATAATTTAAAAATTAATTGATCAAAATATTTTAATAAATTAATTACTATTTGCATATTTAAATGCAATTTTGTAATTAGAAAAACCTTTTCACTTTCATAAAAATAATTAAATATGATTTAAAAATTAATTAGTTTAGTTCTATATAGCTTGATTGGCAACCTTTTAAATAAACTAATTTAGATATCCCAATTTAAGTCAACATTAAGCTCTAGATCTTTATCTTTGGGTCACCATTGTACTTATTGTCCTACAATTCACATCAAAGTACACTTAATGATAATAGTTAACAATGATAATGTTAAGATCCACAAACATAACAATGAATAATCTTCCAGCAGAGCCAAAATATTTTAATATTTTACAAAAAAAAAAAACAAAACAAAAATTTAGCAGTGATGTATCAAAAATCCCTTCAACCATTCTAAAATCGAATATCAAAATATAACCTTATTCACAGGTTGGATTTTGGACAAAAATTTTGAAGCTTAAAATTATGTTAAATTATTATTTGATAAATATAAAAATATTTTATTCTAATTTAATTTAATTGTGAAAATATATAGAATATTAATATAAAATGAGTTTTTAATATTTTATATTTATAAACAATAAAATCAAATTTGTTTTGATTCGACTGAGCTGAATTTTAATTAAAAAAATCCATTTTCCACAAACATAACCCATATTTTATTTTCAATAAAAATAGTAACTGTATAATCCTATATTCTTAAAGTGTATTTTATTTTTCTTTTAATAAATTATGATAAATTACTATTTATCAAATGCAAATACAATGTATTGACTAATAGTAAGGCATCATGCCCAAGAGATCATTGCAAATATGACTTCTTTTAGTACTATTTTTTTATGCTCTCATTTCAAGTATCTAATAGTAAAACTTGTTAATGTCTAAAGTTTAACATAATCATTCAAATTAGAAAAAAGAATAAAAAACGACAAAAATCTCCTACATATAAAATTATCACGAATACAACATCGCACATAAACGTTTGACTTATTTTTAGGTATATATGGATCTCTTATTCGAAAAATAAGATTTAAATTTTTTTTGCCGTCAATTAAAAGAAATTTCCATGAAACTATTATCCCTCTATGCTTCTTTTAAGTAGTTAAAGAGGGGAAATTTTATTGAGCTTTGATATCGTTTTTTTATATATCGTAAGTGGAGTTTTTAAACTTTATAATCTCAATTAAAAAATTAATAACTATTTTTTTATTATATTAAACTTTTATTATATTTTATAAGAACTTATGTCACCTAGTTAAATTTGGAACTTAAGTTTTTAGATTTTCTGGTAATATATCACATAAATAACATAATTTTTCCAAAAATTAATGTGACAAATGGATCAAGGTTCAAAGATATGCAAAAATTGCAATTCACTTGTTAATGTGATAAATGGCAGTCCTCCAATTAAACCTGGAAAAGTCAAACTCAAGTTAGAAGTTCGTATAGCTTAGCCCACCTTGATGATGTTATAAAAAGCTCAACTTGATTTTCTGACCGATCCGAATGAAAAATTTTCAAGATTAAAACGATTCAATTTGGATTGGATCTGTTATATCTGATGGACTGTTTAATTTTTAAACAAATTTAATTAATATTTTTATTTGTATTTTAGTTTAAAAATAGATATTTTTTAATCTCTTGTCGGTTGCATTGTAAAAGAAATAATTAACATTGATTAGTTTTTTTTTTTTTTTTGTGTTTCTTAATTGCAATTTCAAGACTTAAATAAGAACATGAAGACCCGACCAATTTCTTTTTTCAATTTTTTAATAAATCATATTTTGTATTTGTGTTATTTTTTATGTTATAATCATATTAAACATAATACATATATATATATAAATTTTAATATATTATGTATAGATTTTGACATATTCATAAATTCGTATTGTATTAATATTATTTTTTTATTTTATTACGTTTCAATTATTTTATGTTTGTTATATATTTAATGAACTTAAAAAAAAATGAAATTTGCAACAATTTAAAAATACCCTTTATTCTCTATTACGTTTTTAAGTAGTGTACTATCACTCAATAATTTTAGCAAATAATTAATTACTGCCGAAGTCAAAATGTAGTATCTTTAGATCAAATAAGCAAACTTTCTTATGACTGAAGAAAATCACTCTAATAACATTGAAATCAACACCAACTGAAGTTGCATGGCCCATTGCAACAAAGTACAAGCTAGCTCTAGGATTAATTAATTATTAATCCAATTTTGCAACATGCAGAGGTCGTTGCTTCGTATTACTTTCGTAGCAACCAAACACGAAAACTAGAAAATACCTGCGAAGGGTACTCAATATCGTTCCTTAATTTTTCTATTTCATAGGACTTTTTTGCTGTTATATTCTGCTATCATATATAGATATAAATATAACTGGTTTACTGCTAATTAAGGTGGCAGCTAGCAGTGGGATCCCTTCCTACAGTTAAGTGCACCAGCAGTGGCGGTAATTGAACCCACAAGAGATGATGGTCGAGCACTCAGACTCGAAGCCCTGGCGAAGGTTGAAGCTGCGCCGGCGCCGCTTTGCCTGAAGAAGGCTCCGTTCAACATCAAGTCACCTTCTGACCTCCAGTTCCAGGTTCGCCACTCACTCTCTGGCGCATCCTCATATTTGGTCACCTACATATGAACAAGTACTTATCAATTTTACATTATTTTATACAGATTCTCGATGTCTCTGTGATTAGTCTTAAGTTAATCACCTCTTTCTTAGAACTATCATCTGATGCAAGAAATCTATTCCCTTG
>JBBYHM010000025.1:17152938-17175490 GCA_038381775.1 Adansonia rubrostipa
AAACATAAAGCTCTGGCTCATCTTTAAACTTATGAAGAAGACATTTGCAGATATTATAATCATAAAGCTTGACCGAGTCAGATGCCATATCCAAATATGAAGATTCCAAGCCAGCTGCAATGGTCCCCCAGCCAACATACCCCTTTGTCTGGGTGCTTTTCGACCCAGTTTCCACCACCATTAAACCACTTTAAGCTTCACTTTGAAAGGCGCGTGAATTGAATCATTTTCCACAAAACGCGCAAGATTCTCTCCATTAATATTAGTATATGAGAGTAGCTCAAAGAAAATATATTTGAATACAGGCGTTTCACGATTCAAAGCATTGGCAATTGCGCGTGGTTTAAGATGTGTTATTGTTCAATAAGCCATGGGATTCCAAGGCTAATTGTAAAGCCTTAGCAACGTGGTTTTCCCTTCAAAACAGGCTGTCCAAAAGGACAAGGGGGCCCCAGGATTAGAGGAACCGCAAAGCTTTTACCTTTTAGCAGTAATCCAAGTTCCAATGATAATGGCTGCTATTTTATTCCCATTTAAGCCCTTTGGTTTAGATATTTCTGCACTAATTTTAGTTGGTGAGAAGACATTGAAATTGCTTGGATCCTTTCGCCATATTTGGTGATATGCCTTGTGTTAATCAAGAACAGAGAATTCAACTGCAGATTTTGCTGATGATTTCCTTATGATGATCACTGTTATTCTATCACTAAGAGCAAATCAAACATAATTACAATTTGTGCATAAGGATCGATTTTGTTTAAAAGATCGATCCTTTAATCTTTTTGAATTGAAAATTTTGACATGACATGCATAAGGATCGATTTTTATTTTAAGGTTTAGGGTCATTTCGTTTTCCATATTCAATTCTTAATTTGTTCAAATTTTAACATTTTATAACTAAATGGACTAAGCAGACTGAATCCTCACCCTTAACATTTTATAAATTAATGAATGCCTATGAAAGATTTTAACAAATGGCTTTTCCTATAATCTTAAATCATATCGAAATCCCTATTATTACTCTAATATTCTAATAATTACGGCTGGTTACCAGCAATATCAAAGAACCAATGATGATTTGCAAGTTTCTTTAACTGTTTGTCGCCTCTGGAACTCATGTGGGTTTTCCTCAGGAAAAGTTGTCTTAGCTTCAAAGTTGGACCAAATCGATAGAAATATAGAAAAGCCAGATTCAGTTCCCATGCTCTTAAGAATTCATGGGTTCACAAAATCCTGCAAAATTTTGATCTACACTTATATATCTCTGATCCAGAAAAAAACTCTGAAAGTATAGATTTGAGTTTTCTAATGCAAAAGTTTCAGTTTGAGAGGAAATTGCATAGCCTGCCAGGCGCTATTAGATAGAATCAAAAAGAATTTGATAAGTTTGACTGAATATAAGGATGATGATGTTCATGTTCTGCTGAAGTTATTAGGGGGGCATACAATGCAGGGATTGGATTGGATTTAAAGGATTTTCAATAAGACATTTAATAGACAAATGTGAAACATAAAATTGGGTTGACAACAAAGGACTCAAAAATCAAAATGCCATGATTTACACATAGCTTTATCAGATTGGTTTACCATGCAAGTGAGGCAATTCTTTCATTCTCCTTTTGTCTACAACTTGAGGGTGCATGTCAATGTCGCTCCGACACTTCATCTTACCTAAAGTACTTATGTTCAACACCACTATTTGACGCATATGAGTATGAGAATATAATTTTTCGTGTCCAACATATAGAATTTGTCTTTGTCAAATACATATCATATCCAATACTCATACATGAGTCTATTTACATTGGTTCTTATTGCTGCTATGATACAGAGTTTATAGTGTCCTTTTTTCTTTTTAAGTGAAGTGATTTTTCCCCTCGAATGACGGTCAAAAAAGCTATACAATGGATTTTTCTTATTTATCATTTTGTTTAGATGCTTCTCTTTCATGTGAATTTAGGAGGAAGCTATATGAATTTGTTAGCATTGGAGAAGATACAAGGATGTATCTTCAATATCCATATGTTGTCTCTTGGAGTGTCGCCAAATTTCTTTGTTTGTGGTTGGCTTGCAGGTTGCAGCAGCTTTGGTGTTGAAAATGATGCCAAATTAAATTTTTCCTTTTTTTTTGGACCCATTTGTTGAGAAGTATGGATGTTTGGATAAAGGTGGAGATTTGGGCAAAAACAATGAGGTTCAAGGGGGAAAAAAAGTAATGGTTAACTTGTTTTGGACTTTTGGGTGGAAAAACCAGGACAGGATGGTGGCCACTGGCCTCTGGTTGGTGGGTCACTTTGAATTTGAATGTTAGTCCAATTTTCTTAGGAAATATGCGCCTCAACTGTGCTTGCAGTCCCACGAAAAGAACAATAAGGTTGCCACCGGATAGATGAAAGAGATCAGGCAGTTTTGGATATGAAATTGGAAAAAAATAATCAAATTATGATGTAAAAATATGCTATTGCAAGAAAAATAATATGAATATTACATAAATATATAATTGTATCAAAATTTATATAATATGAATAATTAAAATATCAAAATTTATATTAATATGTAATATTTTAATATAATTATGAGTAGGAGACAAAATGCAAATAGTCTTAACCCTGTGAAAGATTTCGGGCTACTACATGGTTTTTCTTTTTTTCTTTTTTTTTTTTTGGGGACCTTTGGCCCTTTAAGATTTGCATATAGGGTAGGTTGGCACCTTCAGGAGTGGGTACGTTTTGAATCAAAGTTAATGTCTGCCTTTATCCGAAGTTTTTTAAGTTATTTATGAATCAAGAGGCAAGGGCTACTGTCATTCTTTTTATTCAATGAAGGAGCTAATATTAGTAGGGTAGTCCTAAACCCTTTCATTTCCATAATATCCTATTCATAGTAGAAACAAAATAGGGTTAAATTTAGATTATTTATTTAAATTTGAGTTCGTATGTCATATACGAATATGTATATACAGTTTTGTTCAAAATTTA
This sequence comes from Adansonia rubrostipa, assembly GCA_038381775.1. Classification (NCBI taxonomy): domain Eukaryota; kingdom Viridiplantae; phylum Streptophyta; class Magnoliopsida; order Malvales; family Malvaceae; genus Adansonia; species Adansonia rubrostipa. The sequence goes on from JBBYHM010000025.1 coordinate 17,155,917, forward strand.
AATATATTTAAAAAATCGTCGGAGAGTTATATCGTCATACCTATATTTAAATATCTGTCGATTTCAAAAATCGATATTTTAAAAACAATAAAAAAATTAAAGTAACATAGAATTTAAGAGCTAACCATTGAAAGTTTAAGACTCTGCAGTAAATGCATGGGATATGGGTAAAATATTTCAAAATTGCGTTGGTGGGATGTAGGCGGGGGATGGATTTAGGCAAAGCATTTTCGTCTATCCATTGCAGCAGCTGCCTCTATTGGATTTCAGCGGTGGTCCCTTTTAAATCTTTGTCCCATTTTTTTTTAGCACTTCATTGCTTTTCTTCACTTTCTTGTTATTTAATCTTCTTTGCATAAACTGTCTTATATGCAGAGGATGGTAAGTTTTCACTGATAATTGTAGCATCATCTTTGCCTAAAAATAAGAGTCCACTTTCCTAATTATTGACCGCCTTTGTTTGTCATGGGATGGAATCTTACTCGATTATTGCTTAGTGATTAACTTTCTTTGTTTTTCTTAGAAAAAAATAATTAAAATATAAAATTATATAAAAATAATCCAAACAGTAAGAAGATAAGTATTATTAAGTTTTATATTATATTATCTTTTTATTTTTTTAAAAGTATCGTACTCATATCCGACAATTATATTTAACATATATTTTAATATAAACATAAAAATATAATCTTATGAATATATAAAAAGTATACGAATATATCGATATTTGCCTATACCCTGATATCCATCGCTCACGGAGTGTAGATAAGTAGCGTAGGTTAGGTTTACCGCTTAATATATATGCTTTTTTTAATAGGCAAACTGGAAGACATGTCTGTCCCTTTTCTGATAAAAGAAAAAGAAGCTCAAATATTTTCGTCTCATAAAATGTCAATCTGATTTCTGAACTTGCAAAATCAAAGTGAAATAAAGAAATTGCAGAACTGCATTTTCATTATCTCGTAACCAAATTCATCATTGGGTCCGATGATAATCTGTACATTAATACTATAAACAGAAAGCTGGCCCATCTTTAAACTGATGATGAAGAAGACATTTGCAAATATTACAAACATAAAGCTTGACTGAGTCAGATGCCGTGTCCAAATATGAAGATTCCAAGCCAGCTGCAATGGCCCCCCCAGCCAACATACCTCTTTGTCTGGGCTTTTCCAGTTTCCACCACCATTAAACTACTTTAAGCTTCGCTTTGAAAGGCGCGTGAAGTGAATCATTTTCCAGAAAACGTGCAAGATTTTCTTGATTAATATTGGTATCTGAGAGTAGCTCAAAGAAAATATATAAGAATATAGGCGTTTGGTGAATCAAAGCATGGGCACTTGGCGCGTTGTTCAAGGTGTTATTGTTCGATAAGCCATGGGATTCCACAATTGTAAAGCTTAGCAACGTGGTTTTGCCTTCAAAACAGGCTGTCCAAAGGGACAAGGGGCCTCAAGGATTAGAAGGACTGCAAAGATTTTACCTTTTAGAAGTAACCCAAGTTCCAATGATAATGGCTGCTATTTTATTCCCATTTAAGCCCTTTGGTTTAGATATTCTGCACTAATTCTAGTTGGTGAAAAGACATCGAAATTGCTTCATCTTTTTGCCACATTTGTTGATCTGCCTTACTTGTTTTAATCAAGAACAGATAATTCAACTGCAGATTTTGCTTATGATTTCCTTATGATGACCATTGCTATTTTATCACTTTAAGACAAAAACTTCATTGATATATATATATATGGTTAAAACCAAGGAAAAATATAGATAAGCACTGCATATATGTATAATTTCCAAAGCGTGATGCAATCCTCAAAGATAATTTCGTGGTAAGATTGACAAACATCTTAATTCAAGACTATTTGAATAATTGAATAAGACTTATAAATTTGTGGGGGTAAAGGTTTTAGCTTGTTAGGTTTTCTTGTGCATGTTTCTTATAAATCCCATATGATACGGTAAGTGTTTGCATATGAAATAAATACGACCATAAAATGGGATTGCATGAGCGTTGGCCTTGGAGGCTTAGACTAATTATTTTGTCTCCCTACCTTGCTTGTTGTCTTGTTTCGGGACAAAGAGCTAAAACTAGGTGCCCTTTTATAGTAAGAAAAAGAGAAGAAAAGTAGAGCCATATTTATAGACCTTGTAAAAATGAGTATGAATTACGAATATATATTTAAATATATATTAAATATTAATATTAAATATTATTTTTTTTTTAAAATTCAGATAAAATAACTCTAAGAGCTCACTTAATACAAAAAAATAAAAAAGAACCCACGGCCCACGTGATGGCATTCTTGCAAAATTCCCAGAACTCCAAGGTCAATTGGAATCATTTCCAACAGTTAAAACGGCAGGAAAAATAAAATACTATTTTTAGTTATGCAGTGTCCTCTCTCCATCTCTGCATTTCAAGCGGTCTTTCTCTGGTTAAATGTAACCACATAGTCCCCACTTAAGCTTTGTCCTTCTCACGAGAAAAATAAAGACCCTTCCCCCATTAATGCACCTCCCTCTTAATTGCCTTATCAGTTGATCTTTGAAGTTTCTCTCTTGTACGGCCCTTTTCAACTACCACCTTGTATTATTTTTGCAGGCGGGCACAGTCCACTTCTCTTTAATGTCTCACTTGCTTAAAATAACACTTTCAATTACAGAAACTTAGCCAAATTATGTTAAAATTAACCCTTGCAATTTGCTATTAACTTCAAGTTGCATCTTTTTAACCTTGTTTTGGTTTCTAGGTGGTTGTTTGTTTTCCTAGAAAGTAGCAAGAGAGACAGAGAGAGAGAGAGAGAGAGAGAGAGAGAGAGAGAGAGATAAAGACATGTTTTTTGGATCATGAAAGTTGCTTGTTAGTTAAAGTTGGCTTGTGTTTCTCTCCATTGGGTACCTTTCTTTCTTTCTTTTTTTTTTTTTGACTGAAGTTAGTTAAAGTGCTGAACTCTTCTTGGGAAAAACACCATCTTTGATCTTCTCAAGTAAGAATCCTCTTGTTTTTGTTTTTCCACCAATATTTGATTAAATTTCAGGCTTTTCTGCTTTGAAGTGTGCTCTTAATTTGATAAGTATAGATAAGCAGGATTTGCAGTTCTCAACTCCAGTGAAAATTTCCTTCTTGGTTTTGTACTTAAAGGTTCAACTTTCAGGTAAAGCATTGCTTGCGAAGCTTCCTTTTGCTAGGTATATTTCAATTTCTTCTGAATTTAACATTTCCTGCTTTTAATTCTAGGCTTTTTACTCATTTCTTGAGACACCTGGAGTTTGTTGCTTCACAAGCTTGTTCAATGGGATTCTTTTCTTTGACTTTTTTAGTACTGTTTTCATGGAGTTGCTTTTTCCAAACTACTAATGGATTGCAAACTTATCAAACTCAACTTCTGCTGCAAATAAGGAAGCATTTAGAGTACCCTTCACAGCTGCAAATTCTGGATAATTACAATGGGGACCTCTGTAACTTGTCTGCCACATCACATGTGACGATATCTTGCCAGGACAATTTTGTCACTGAGCTTAAGATTAGGGGAGATAAACTTGCAAATATTAGTGGCTTCAAAGGATATGCAATTCCTGGTAAAACATTGTCTGACAACTTCTCTATTGATTCCTTGGTTACCACATTGACGAGGTTAACCAGTTTGAAGCTTCTTAGCTTAGTGTCTCTTGGAATTTGGGGGCCACTTCCTGATAAGATTCATAGGCTATATTCTCTTGAACTTTTGGACTTAAGCTCCAATTTCATGTTTGGGTCTATCTCCCCTCAGATATCTAGAATGGTTAAGCTTCAAACTCTGACATTGGATGGCAATTATTTCAATGATACTATTCCTGATACACTGGATTCCCTATCAAATCTTACTGTTCTGAGTTTGAGAGGCAATAGATTGAAGGGTCAGTTTCCTTCTTCAATATGCAGAATTTCAAGCCTAACAGATATTGTCTTGTGCCACAATAAGCTTTCGGGTAAATTGCCTGATTTGAGTTCCTTAACTCACCTGCGTGTGCTGGATATGAGAGAGAATCAGTTGGATTCCAAACTGCCTGTCATGCCCCAAGGATTGGTTACAGCTCTTCTTGCTAAGAACTTATTCTCCGGTGAAATTCCGGGGCAATTTGGCATGTTGAGTCATCTTCAGCACCTTGACTTGTCTTTCAATCATCTGAGTGGAACACCCCCCTCTCTCTTGTTTGATTTGCCAAGCATCAGTTATTTGAATTTGGCATCAAATGTGTTGAGTGGTTCACTTCCAGAGCATCTAACTTGCGGTAGCAAACTCGGGTTTGTGGATATTTCTAGTAACAAATTGGCCGGTGATCTTCCTTCTTGCTTAGACAATAAATCAGATAAGAGAGTTGTCAAATTCAGTGGGAATTGTTTGTCAATTGATGGCCAACAGCAGCATCAAGGTTCATATTGTAAAGAAGCAAGCACAAGAAGTAGTGGAAGAAAAATAGCAGTATTAGTTGCTGTTATTGTAGTATCTGTTCTACTTCTGGTGCTTTTGGCATTTGGGCTTCTTATCCTGTTTCGAAGATGCTGGCCGAGGCGGACTTTTGAAACCCATATACGGCAAAAGGCTGTCCAAGACAATCCAACAACCGGGGTTTCACCTGAAGTTCTTGCAAATGCCAGTAAGTAAATACTATTCTTTTGTGGCTTCTATTATCCCAAATCAATCCAGGAGATGTTTGTACTTAATAAAGGTCAAGTTCATATTGTAGTAACTTACTGGAAGGGAGTTCGTCATGATTTCTAACAATTTTTTGTAGTGCTTCAATGGGAATATTAGTAACTATTAATGTTAATTATTAATTATTTAATTTTATTTGTTTAGGATTCATTTCCGAAGTTGTGAAGCTAGGGACACAAGGTGCTCCAGCATGTAGACTGTTTTCCTTGGAAGAGTTGAAGGAAGCCACTAATAACTTCGATTCATCAATGTTTATGGGTGAAGGCTCTACCGGGAAGGTATCCTCAAAACCGAAGAAGTTATCAACTTAAGATGATTTTGTTTTGCCTGTAAAATTGAAATCAGATCTTAGAAGTTCCATTACAACAATAGTAATAATCTTCCTACTCGTTTTTATCAGTCAAGACATCAAGTATTGTGCAGAACTAAGAATTTTTTGTAGGAAAACTTGATGAGCTTGGAAATTTATTAAAACCTAAGCTTCAAATGATAACTTTTTTTTTTTTTTTTTAATATTTTGATAGACTTGTTCTTCTATTTTCATTTCGGGAAGCTTGGCACTGAAGAAAATAGCTTGTCGGAGCCAAGATTCATAAAACAAAGATATTAAATATATCCATGTGGTTTTGTCTGGTCAATGAGTGGAATAGTGTGGCAAATACTTGGTTCTGATATTTGTATATAGCTATCACCAGTGGCCTATCTGACTTCAGTTGTTTGTATTTTTCAGCTCTACAAAGGAAGATTGGAGAATGGGACTTATGTTGCCATTCGATCTTTGACTTTACTGAAGAAATATTCAATTCAAAATCTTAAAGTTAGGCTTGATTTCTTCTCAAAGCTTCACCATCCAAATTTGGTAGGCCTTTTAGGTCACTGCATTGATGGTGGTGTACAAGATGATTCCGGCACAAACAAAGTCTTCCTCATTTATGACTACGTGCCTAATGGGAACTATCATATGCATTTGTCAGGTCAGTGTTTTGGTTGAACTTCAAATTATTTATATGTATATGATAAGTTCCAACTTCCAAGCTATAGATGTTCTTAAAGTAGCTTAGATAGTTCTGTTTTGCAAGCCATGGCCACTATTTGACGGATTAAAGATTGTAAAGCCAAAAGATGCTCTGCATTTGTTAAAACAACAGTGGAAGAAGGAAAATGTGTTAAGAGATTTCTGGACTAGCCAATATTTAATTGCTTCATTTGATAGTTAACCTAGCTAATCAGCATGTATGACCTTCCCTGGCTAACCTCTACATACTCACTGATAACCAACTTCTAATCCTTAACGTCTGCTGGATTCTGATAATCATGATCTGGAAAAAAATGGTGCAGAAAATTGTCCGGAGAAGGTTCTTAACTGGTCGGATAGATTAGCAATTCTTATTGATGTGGCTAAGGCTGTACATTTTCTACATACTGGGGTTATTCCCGGTGTTTATAATAACCGGTTGAAGACGAATAATATATTGCTGGATGAGCATCGTATTGCAAAGCTGAGTGGCTATGGGATGTCTATCATCATGGAAGAAAATGACAAACTAGAGGCATGTTTCCTAGCTATTTATATTTAACTTGTTACTTGCAAAAGTTATCATGGTCCTCAGTGCTTATTCTGAAACATTTTAATCATTCTGCAGGCGAAGGGAGAAGGCTTAAAGTATAGGTACTATCTGGAACTGGAACCAACTCTCGGCAGACTATCCGAACTTTTTGGCTTGCTAGTTGCCACTATTACATTCATTAGATTCAAATTGAAAAGCCATCTTAATGCGTCTTTATATAAAATAATGGACATGCATCAAAGATTATAGTAGATGTAAAATCATCATTTGATAATATATTCCCATTGCATGAGCAGTTGCTTCCGCTGTCCCCACTTCCTTTCCTCCATGGCACTCGCTGGAGCAACCTTGCTTCAGCAATTGACATATGGCTGTGTTTCATTACAATGACTAAAGTTGTCCTACCAATGTTCGGAGTTGTTCTTTGTTACAACTCAGCTGTTAATATCAGTATGTCTTACCATTTGCCACATCCTCAGCCATTCTCTTTTGCATTTACCATCTTATCGTTAAACGCATTATTGCTGTCAAAACCAGTTAGTTGCAACTATTTTTTCCCGTTGATTTCAACTGCATATCATCTTTCCTTTTGTGTTGCACTAATTGCTTTATTACCTCTTTTCAATATCTAAGATACAAGTTCCAGAACTAGCAGAATCATCTAGCATTCATTTAATCACTCGATACTAATTTGAGGGTAGCATGTTTAAGTAACTGGATGCTAAATAAGAAATGAACCAATATTATGTCAAAAATTTTGGTGTTCATGTTTGATAATTTTTGAGACTTTCTTGCCAATTGTTGTTTATATAATCAACTGCCTTTCCTTGTTTATTGCAGTCAAAGGAAAAATTTAGAGGATGACGTTTACAATTTTGGATTTATATTGCTTGAGTCTCTTGTTGGACCCATAGTGACTGGAAAAGGAGAAACATTTCTTTTGAATGAAATGGTAAGCCACTTTTTTACTGTGTTGCTCCGATTCTTCAGTTTCTTGGTATCTATGTTTGAAACCCATGTTCGACACATATTCGGACATGGTTATAAGGATATGACCCTAGAAGGACCCTCCAAATTTGGGAAAACTTAGAAAAAATTGAACCTACCCGTGTCAAACACATATCTGTATCTGACACTCTCACTCGAGTTCGAGTAACATTGATTAAAATAATTATCAGCTAGTTAAATGCAATCAAAATATGTTAAGATCAAGATTCTTACGAGTTGGATAACTGTTGACTTCTAAGATCTTGTATTACACATCACAGGTATCTTTTGGAAGCCAGGATGGCCGAAAGAGAATTGTGGATCCAACGGTGTTGACAACGTGCTCACAGGAGTCATTGTCCATAGTGGTATCTATTACAGGCAAATGCATAAGTCCTGAACCATCATCGCGGCCATCTTTTGAGGATGTTCTCTGGAACTTACAGTATGCAGCTCAAGTTCAGGCCGCGGCTGATGCTGATCAGAAATCGGATTCTACATCGTAGTCATTCTGTATATGGTTGGTGCATACATGATGTTCATTTCGAAGAAAACTGCGGATACTGCTGAGATAAAGCTCTTGGAGGGCGCTTTCGTATAAAAGATGAGTTAGGTCTAGGTTGAGCTGCATTTCCTGAGAAATGTAAAGTTAAAAATGTCATATTTTAGACCTTATAAATGGAAAATTTTTGGTAAAATTGATATTTCTTGCATATATTTTTGTTATAGGAAAGTTTTAGCCATTTGCAACAAGGAAATGGCATCAAATACTGGTTTTCCATAATCAGTACAAATAGCTTAGTTTAGAGGTCAGTTCTGGCTTTGCATCCCTTAGTCTCTATGATGCAAATTTGCTTGGCTATCCTAGATAATCATTTTTACTTGATGTTTATAAGCTTTCCAAAGTATGTCTCAGGTGAGTGTTGGATACACTCCGTACCCGATACGTGTATGTTAAAATTTTTCAAAGTTTTCCCATGTATTGTGGTCCTTAGAGTGTGTGTCGGGCACCGGTATCGAACACTAATACTTAAAGAAAAATGAAGATTCGGAGGCAACAAAAGACCTGTTTTATTTAACATCATTTCTCAAAGAAGATTGAAGTGCTTCCGATCATCATAAGCAACTGCAGAGCTTCTTAATTGCTTTAAAACTGGAAGTATCTGTATCAGTTATAACTGACATACATTGAATTTCCAAAAGCTTCCGCCATTTCATTTTTTCTTGGAATGATCTTCAAATATACCCTAGCAAAAGCACAAACCAGTTGATCAAAATCATTGTGCTTCATTGCTTTCAAATTCAGGCAAAGTTCGCAAGTTTTGGTCTCTGGCAGATCTATCATTGTCTGCAAAGCAATGGCTGGCCATTCCTAGTAGAAAAATTATACAAAAGTCATCATGTGCAAGTTCGAGAACTTGACCGCTAGCCATGCAAAGTAGTCTTCACCAATTTTTTTTTATTAGGTGTGATTGATTATCTAAACGAATCTATTAAAGACATCTAAGCTTTTAAAAGAATGCTGTTTTCATTTTTTTTTTTAACCCAATTTTCTTGGCATTAGTAGCAAATAAAACTTAATGGAATTTCATGAAAGAACAATAAAATAAGACAGACCAGACCTGTTTCTAGAGGTAAAGCCCACCAGATAATGTGATGTTGATATGTTTACTACTAAATATTAATATATTAATACAAGAATAATCTATCTAATCAGACATACTTTTATCATATACGTGTGTATATATATATATATATACACTTTTGGATATTGGTTTAAGATATAATTACTCGAATAAATAAAAAATTTTAAAAAAAATTAAAACTATTTATATAAAAAATATACATATATACAATATTAATTTCGAATCCAAATAACATAAAACTTCAGTCTTCACCTACTACATTGGCTATGTATGGTTTGATCAAATCTTCATCTAGAATTAGACATCTCAACTCTCCCTTTCCCTTTTTTTATTTTTTTCGTTTCTTTCCCTTTGGTGAGAAGGTGTTTGTTTGTTTGTTTGCTTTGAGTTCAAGTTCATTTTCCTTGTGAACTAACTCCAAACAACAATCTGATTCCACTTTTTGCATAGTGGGTTGTTGCTCACTTGGTTAAAAACAATAATCACTTCTTATACTATTTTAACATGTAATATTTAAAATTCACAAATATTAGTATTGTCTTAATTTTTTTTACAAAAAAAGAATGGCATTTACTTGTGATAGAAATTTATTTAACAAATTAAGTCTTAAAATTTCATTAATATGGTAAAATGGTTATTAGACATTCTATTAGTATAAATTTATAAATTAATAAAATAAATAATAAATGTGTGAAAATATTGGAATTTAGTGGAGTTTAAAAACTTTATTAAAGATGTACAAAATAGACTTGTATAAAGATTGGGTATCGAACAAAGATTTTACAAATTATTATTTAGTAATAAAAATTATTTTATTTAAATTTAATTATAAAATATATAATATAAAAATAATATTTTAATACTATTATGAATAGTCAAACAAATTTTTGAATCCGACCCAAGCTTAGGTACACGAATTTTAGAAAAATTCAAATCGCAATCTAATTGTGCCTGATGCTCAAACATGGTTACTATAAAATAATTAATTAATAGGGATTCAAATAGAGGTCACAACGCGATGTTATGATCATTATTTAGTGGTTTTGACACCCTCCGTTACTAATATTACGATCGATATTTTATTATAATTAATTATAATAATATTTATTATATTTATAGTCAAAATAAATATAACACAACTGAAAATACATTTAGGATTTCTTTTTAAAAAATATTAATTAATTAATTATTTGACAATTTTCTTTGTTAAAGTTTCATTTAATGGAAAATGATAATGGGCTTGATTAGCTCAATTGATTGAAGCCCAAAAAGCGTGGAGTCCACTTTCCTGGGAAGCGTGTGTTATTATCTAAGAACTGTGATGTCGGTGAAAGGAGCCAGCGGGACTGAAATTTTTAGCACTTGTTTCACTTTAATCCCACGCTAAATCCCAAAGAGTGACGCTAACCACAAAGATTCGAGCCGAGAGTCGCGTTCAATTTCCTTCAAAGTGCGTTGTTGCAAAAATCTCGTCTTACAAATATAATCATGTCTTGTAATATATTTAATTCATTAAGTGGAACCGTTTCCGCCAACGCATCACAATCAAAGCGAAAGAACGCGACAAGACCTTTCAAAACTGCAGCGTTTTAACCTTGGCTGAATCAATAATTTATTTATAGAAATTCTTGATCCATTTTCTTCATTTCTTTCTCAGTCAGTAGTTCAAAGCCAGCCACAGCCTCTGGACCTCAAAAATGAAAAAGCCTTGAATTTCTCTCTCAGCTTCTTTTTTATTCTTCTTCCATGGAAGTCACTCCGAAACGTAGCGTTTTAGCTTTATCATTTCTTAAGTTCTTCTTCTTCTTCTAATTTTCCTGGTAAATTTTCTTGCACATTCAGTGTACCCAAAGTGAAAAATCGGTTGCTTTTATCAGTTTCCTATTCTTCTCCTGTTTTGGGCTAATTTTTATGTCTGCATTGTAATGATTCTATTTTGTTTCAGCTAATAACATTTTTTCACCATATTTTGTTTATATGAGCTGGATCTGATGCTCAAGAATAATATAGTTTCCATTTTGTTGTTTTATTAATTAACTTTTGATGAACTTTAAAGTTTCTGGTTTTAGTTGCAATTGTATTTTTTTATATTTTTAGCTTTACTTAACTTATTAATGGTTATTGCATGAATGATGACAAAGTTCCTCTGTCATTTACATTGCTTTAATTCTTTTTCCTTGTTTGGAGCTATGATTATAAGCTATTTTTCTGTTTTGCTTATGTCTTCTTTTTTATGTTAATGATGTCTGCCTTAGTGGCTTAGGCATCTTTGTTTTTTTCTCTTTGGAAGCTATACGCTCTCATGCATGGTTGCTGAGAAAATGCAGGAAAAGTTGAAATAGTACACAAAAATAAAAAGATTGCTTTTAATTTGTTTTGGGGTTTACAAATTAGTCTTGTTAAGCTGAGTTTGGTGGTAATTTCCATTTTGCTTGATGGGTGGTAAAATGTGTTAGGATTTAGGATTATTAGCTTCGATTTTACTATTTGTGCATTTAATTCTTGATGCAAAGTTTTTCTACTAAAGTTATAATGCTTTCTGCGTTGTAGGAATTCAACTGTTTTGTAAATTTAATAGTTTAAGATCAAACACATCCTGCTCAAAGACTAGCGTTTCTGCAACAATGGTTCTTGGTTTGAATGCAAAGAACCGGAGAGGGCCGATGGTTCGTGTTGATTATCTAATCCACATTCAGGAAATTAAACCTTGGCCCCCATCACAGTCGCTGAGATCTCTTCGTTCTGTCCTGATCCAGTGGGAAAATGGTGAACGTAGTTCGGGTTCTACCAACGCTGCTTCACCCACACTTGGTTCCATTGTTGGTGAGGGAAAAATCGAGTTCAATGAGTCATTTAAGTTACCTGTTAATCTAGTGAGGGACATGTCTATTAAAGGTCGGGATGCTGATGTGTTCCAGAAGAATTTCTTAGAATTCAACTTGTATGAGCCTCGAAGGGAAAAGATCCAGTTGTTGGCTACAGCCATCGTGGATTTGGCAGAATATGGTGTTATCAAAAAGACATTAGATGTTACTGTTCCAATGAACAGCAAAAGGAGCTATAGTAACACTGCTCAGCCGGTTTTGTTTATTAAAATTGATCGAATTTCGAAGGGTCAGAACAGCTCTTCATTGAAAGGCAGCCTGTCAAAGGAGCTATCGCAGGACAGGAAAGGAAGCGAATCCGTTTCTGCTCTGACGGATGAAGAATATGCCGAGGAAGCTGAGGTTGCCTCATTCACTGATGATGATGTTTCCTCACAATCATCTCTGACCGTTTCTTCTTCAACTTTAGAATCTAATGGCAGTTTGCTTCCTCGAAATAAAGAGGTAACTTTTAGTTATTTCTTTTATGATCTTCAGATGGGGTTAATTACCATTTCTTTCTTTTTTCTGTGTTTAGTTGATAAAATGCTGGAAACTTTTTATCTGATAGATAAAATTATTCCGGTATAATGCACCTTTTTCATTGCATCTTTTTGCGGGTGGAGCTGATATCTTCCATATCTGCCCATAAATTACGAAGTCGTTTTTCCAGGGCAGACCTTATGTTCAGCTTAATGGTATGTCTTGATTTTTCTTTGATAAGTTAAAGTGGTACTGAATTGCAGAATGGATCAGCCACTGCAATTGATGGAAAGGAAGAAGTTAAAGGGGAACATACGTTGGCTTCAAAGTTGAACCTGGAAAGAACAAGTGTGGCGAAACAGATCCCGCGACGTGAAAACTCCGAGGTGAATTCTTACTCATCATCAACAGGCTTATCATCTGACTTAGAGAGCTTAGTAGATGCTCGTGCTTCCGTTTCTAACACTTATGGTTCCAATTCAGCGGTTCGAGAAAATGTTGTTACCCATAAATTTCATTCATCTTCATCATCCTTGACTGATGAAAATGCACAGGATGAAACCAACACTAGCATGAGAAGCAATGATTGTGAAGACTTATCTCAGAAGGTTCACGAAATGGTCGCCAATAAAGGAACCATGGTTAGGTGTGGTGGTAATAGTAAGAAAGATACATCTGCTGGTTCTAAGGCCAAATTGGCATCTTCAGGTGACAGTCTTCAGGTTGATAAGCAGGACTGTCAAGAGTTTACTGATTCTCTAGTTGATGGAGAAGAGGATAGGAAAGCTCAAAGAAATGGCACCATTTCCTCCAAGGAGGCTTCAGCTGCCGGCGATGCATATGGTTATTATTTGGAAGGAAACTCGGGATATGGTTGGCAACAAAATGGACATGAAGGACAATACTTGGAAGAGAAAAGGTATTCTAATGAAGATGAACAATTGAATATTCATTCACAAGAAAATTCTATAAGCCTGGGGAATCTTGGAATGAAGGCAGATGTTGGAAAAAGTGACAGACTAAAGCATGTCAAGTCTGTTCGATCTTCATCGGATTTTGTTAGGAGCAATGGGTTGTTTAGCAATAACCACCATGGGGAGTTGAAGGAAGTTGGTGCACTGGTGGATATACACCATGGGTCCCCCGGAACCTTGAGAAGCAAATCAAGCAATGAAAGGAAAGATGCTAAGGTATATCCCAAGGATACTAGAAGTTCCATTTTGGATAACAAAATGCAGCAGTTGGAAAACAAGATAAAGATGCTTGAGGGAGAGTTGAGAGAAGCTGCTGCCATTGAGGCTGCTCTGTACTCGGTAGTAGCTGAGCATGGAAACTCCATGAGTAAGGTGCATGCTCCTGCTCGGCGCCTTGCTAGGCTGTATCTTCATGCTTGTAAGGAAGGCTCCCAATCAAGGAGAGCGAGCGCAGCTAGAAGTGCTGCTTCTGGACTTGTTCTGATTGCAAAAGCATGTGGAAATGATGTTCCGAGGTACTTTCATGTCAAATGACTCTTCTTGTTTTACTTGAACATTCTTTACCATCAGTTTGCAGTAACTTTTTGAAGTTCTATTAGTCTAAATCTGCAATTCTCCAGCATCTGAAGCCAGATTTCATTAACTTATAAATCATATATATGATGACTACAGGTTGACGTTCTGGTTGTCAAACTGTGTCGTGTTGCGAGCAATTATAAGTGAAAGTATTGGAGATTTGAAGTTACCGCTTCCTATTGGACCTATGGAAAGAAATGGAGGTGGAAAGGGGAAGAAACTGGCCTCATCTCTGCTGAAATGGAAAGAGTCCTCACCTGGCAGAAAGGAAAACAAACTTATGTCATATGGAAGTTTGAGTGAGTGGGACAACCCACTTGCCTTTACTTCTGCCCTAGAAAGGGTTGAAACTTGGATCTTTTCCAGAATCATCGAGTCTGTTTGGTGGCAGGTAATACGTCAAATCTTTTTCTTACCTTATATTGATCAAAATTTTCTATTATATGATGGCACATTGAATGTCAAACTCGGATGTGTGACCAAATTATGTTCCTTATTTCCGTCTCAGACTCTCACGCCGCATATGCAGTCAGCAGCTAGAAAGGAAATTGATAGAAATGTGGGCTCTGGCTCAAGTAAAAGCTATGGGAGGATATCTAGTTCTAGTGATCAAGACCAAGGGAACTTTTCATTAGACCCTTGGAAGAAGGCTTTCAAGGATGCATGTGAAAGACTTTGCCCGGTTCGAGCTGCGGGCCATGAATGTGGCTGCTTGTGTTTGCTGTCTAGATTGGTATTTTTTTTTTTTTTTTTAAGAAAATTGTTCAATTGGCACACAAGTACACCCAGGAATAATACATTTTGCTGTAGGCGGACACTGGCATCCGAAACTATCAGCTTTCTTGTTAGTATATTAACATTTTAATTGAGTATAAAGTTGTTTGTATATGATAAGAGACTTTATAAAAGCATTTCCCTTTAAAATTAAATATGTTATAATTCATCCTTGTCATGCACCTAGATAATGGAGCAATGCGTGGCTAGATTAGATGTGGCTATGTTCAATGCCATTCTTCGTGATTCCGGTGATGAGATCCCTACTGATCCTGTGTCTGACCCTATTGGTGATCCTCTTGTGCTTCCCATTCCAGCTGGGAAAACAAGTTTCGGCGCTGGTGCACAACTGAAAAATGCAGTAAGCAATGCAAATGTGGTAGTTTTGAAATTAATCTTTGAGTTTGATCATTGTATATCATGTTAATCATAATCCATAACCATTCTACACTGGTAGTTAAAATCTAAGTTTACAAACTTTTGATGTTACTTTCCTTGTTGGTTCTGGCTTCTTGGGATGGGGGGTTGTTTGATGTGCAAGGCTTCCCTCCTGACTGTGCCCAGGCCTGTGTTACTCGGACACGGGCGTGAGTGTCAATTTTTTCAAGATTTTCATGTATTTGGAGGTTTTTTGGATGACTATATCCCCATACCATGCCTGGGCATGTGTCGGATATGAGTACTTAAAAAAAAAAATGAAAGTTAAAGCAACATAGGCCTAGGCTATTTGAAATTTGACATTGTTAATCATATTAAATTGGTTTTTTTTGTTTCCATTGTGGTTAAGATGGTGACGGTACCTTGGTTTCTCTCCACTGAAGGAAAGCAATTCTTGTTGAATTTCATTTTTCTGAATCTCAGATTGGAAACTGGTCTAGATGGTTGACGGACCTCTTCGGTATAGATGACGATGACTCATTCAGAGATGAGAATCACGAGGATGACACTGAGGACCGACAAGTCACATCCTTAAAGTCATTCCATCTCCTTAATGCCTTGAGTGATCTCATGATGCTTCCCAAGGACATGCTTTTAAGTAGACCTATCAGGGAAGAGGTTTGGCATCCTAACTTTAAACCTTTTTGTTTTAATCTCAAAGTTCATGGGCATTACTTTGCTGTTTATTCACAGTGCTTGATCTTTATCTTCTAAGGTATGTCCGACATTTGCTGCAACATTGATAAAGAGAGTTCTTGACATCTTCGTCCCAGACGAGTTTTGCCCTGATCCGGTTCCAGATGTTGTGCTTGAAGCCCTTGAAGCTGAGGTTAGTCTTATAATCTCGTAGTACTCTTAGATTAAACTTTTCTCCATGCGCGCATAGCTTAAACTCAAAAGTTAATTCGTGAAATATGATGTGTGCTCGACATATCTACACTGGTCAAGAACTTCACCAAAGTAGTATACTATGTAACAATTTCCTCGAGTACTAGTTGATTTGATAACCTAAACCATTGGAAGATATAACAAGAGCTCTTTTCGCCTCTACTTTGCTTCAGGATCCTCTTGAAGCCCGGGAAGGGTCAATCACAAACTTTCCATGCATAGCATCTCCTCCGGTTTATTCGCCACCTTCAGCAACATCCGTTGCTAACATCATTGGAGAAGTTGGACGCCAATCTAAGCTGAGAAGAAGTGGGTCATCAGTACTCAGAAAATCACACACAAGCGATGATGAGCTCGATGAATTGGATTCACCCTTGTCTTCAATCTTCGTCGATGGCATCCGATCATCACCTGTTCAATCAAAGCCTAACTGGATATCAAAAGGAAATGGCTATCAACATGCTATCAGATATAAACTCCTAAGAGATGTATGGATGAACTCCGAATAATTGTAGACTATATGTTCATTAGTATATAAATGGTTTAAAACTGCCTTTTTTTTTTTCCCTTGAGCTGTAAATCTGTAAGTAAATTGTGGTTTGTAATTCTAAATTGGTATTTCTGTATAAAGAAAATATTGACCATTGTAGTTTTTACAAAAGCGATAATCAATGAAGGGTCTCATTCAAAATAAATTCTGAAGAGACAGTAGCTTTACTTTTAATGGTGAGTGATTATGAGCCTTTGCTTTAGGTTAAGCTTCATTTGAGAACCCGATGCATCCCACCGTGCTGATGTGAAACTATCTTTTTTATAATTGAACCTCCAAGATGCCTCTAACCGGGCTCCTAAATGGAGTTTAAATCGGCCATATCACGAATCACCTACAAAACCAGATGGTTCAAAATTTAGACGTGAACCAGCCGCTGCATATATGGCTTAATAACAACCTGTTTATGCTAAATGGTTCAACCAAGAGGCTTATCCTTCTAGAAATTTTTACTTTTGGGGACAGTATGAAGCTAAGAGCAGAGTGGTAAACGAGCTTGCAAACTATTCATGTTCAAGTCGGAAAAAAAAAAAAAAAAACTCAAATTTGGCTCAATTATTTTTGAGTTAAACTTGAGCTCGAGTAGCTTGAGCTCGCAAGTGACCGAAATTCAAGCATCTTATTACTCAACTCGAGTAACTTGTGACCCTAATTAAGTTTTTTTTTTTTTTTTAACATATATAATGCTATTTCAAGTTAATATTGAAAATTCTCGGTTTGAACTTAAATTCAACACAAATAATCAAATTTAAAATCAAATATTAAAATCAAACTCATTTTTTATTACTTAAACAAGTCTAAGTGAGCAAACTCAAGTAGTTTGATCTTTATCTCGAAATCAATTTAAACTTTGAAAGTAAAACTCAATCGAACTTAAATTTTGAGTCAAGCTTCAACCTTTAATTTTGAGTCAAGCTTCTTATGATTTCGGTTCAACTCAGCTCAATTACACACTAACCAAGAGGATATATACTTGAAACGTCTCCAAATGCAAAATTACCAACTAGGCCATGCCATGATCAACAAGAGTTCTTGTTTAATACTAATGTAGAAAGAAGGATGCACGTTCAAGAATGGAGAAGTACAAAAGAGTGACAATTAATTAAGAAAATAAAATGTAGATGAATATGAAAAGACAAGGCATCCTTCATGTTAAAAGTGATCATATAGGACAACAATCATCCCTTAAGACAAAGGTACATTACATATTTTCAAACTGCAATAGTACATCACAAATGGGAAACAAAAATTCTGAGGCAAATCCAACTTGGGGTGTTTGCCACACTCAAAAAACCTTATCTATCACTCATAGTTACATATTTACTACCACGCCGGAATAACGATTAAGGTAACCACTGGGTTTTAAAAAATACTGACATTTATGCTGTCAACTTCGGCGACGAAGTGAGAGCATTTATATGCTTGAGATGTAATGCAGTTAAAAGACCTTGCCATACATCTGCTGGTGCACCAGCCACCTGAAAGTTGAGAAGCTTCTTTTGCTTACTGTAGTAATCCTCCACTGACTTGGCCTATGTACATCAAAGATTATTTGGTTAGGAAAAATTTTCTACCTTCGATCCCGATTTCAAAGGATCATGTATTTCACTAGTCAAAGAGTAATGAAGAAGTATGTTACTCAGACTCGGTGTCAATGTGGTACATGTCCGCAACAAGTATATCAATTTCTTCCTATGTTTTTCCATATATTTAAAGGGTCCTTAGAAAGTTATATCCCCATAACCATATCCTGACCTAGGTTAAAGAAAAATAAAGAGTCGAAGCAACGTAGGTAAAGAAGACTAATAAATAAGAGGTTGCAGACAGTGGATGACTCAGACAAAGGTCTCAAAAAGTATTACATGTTGAGAAAATGTGGAAAACCTCACAGCCAGACCAGAACATGTTCAATGCAATAAAATTATACCTAGTAAACATTAGACAACCATATCAAACAGGAACATTACCTGCTCTGAGTATACATGGACATTTTCCTTCCAGGAACTTCCTACATCCTTGGAATTGCCAATGTGAAGTACCTCGCTTTCTGAACTCTTCTTCTTCAACATGTACTCTTCAGTACATTTAAAGTTCACAACCAGATCAATATCAGCAATTTGGTCAAGAATCTCCTGAAAGAAAAACATGAGAACAAACATTTCAATTGCAAAAAGAGATTGATTTGCCTCTAACCAATATATAATTATCGTGTAAGCATGGAGAAACTAAAAAATGTAAAAACGCCATGAAAATCATAGATGACTTACAGCCTGGATCCTGGTACGAGGAATTCCATCAAGAATGAAGCCATTTTCACCTCCATAGTAACCTTGTTCAAGTCTCTTAGACAACAAAGCAAAAATTACATCCTCTGGAACAAGCTTCCCTTCATTCACCGCATTTGCAATCTAAATATGAAAATGACATCAACAAATTAGCATTCTTCACTATATTATATATATTAAACAAAGTTTAAAACAAATAACATTTATACAAAGTTCATCCATCAGAAAATAAATTTTCGAATTTCTTAGTAAACTTTTACACAAAAAACAATTTTCCCCATAATATAGG
Source organism: Adansonia rubrostipa (assembly GCA_038381775.1). NCBI lineage: Eukaryota > Viridiplantae > Streptophyta > Magnoliopsida > Malvales > Malvaceae > Adansonia > Adansonia rubrostipa. The sequence continues at coordinate 17,174,939 of JBBYHM010000025.1, forward strand.
AACCTTTGAAGCACAGAAAACAACCGAAAATTCAAATAAAACACTGAAAATAGAGACCCAACTTTGAAAAGGAACGGAAAATTTCCAATAAAATACGGAAAAAAACCTGTTTGTATAGCGAAGAGTGGGGATTAAGCTCTTGTCTAACGAGGGTACCCATTGAAATATGTGGAACTTCTAGAAGCTTCGAGAGCCTCTCAGCATAAGCATGACGTTTCACTCCAGGCTCCCCTATAAGCACCCACTGGACTCCCCTCTCTGGCGCCGACCCATCCACGTTAATCTTCGGCTGCTCTGTGCGACGGTCCCGGTGAGCTTGATCGTACTCGTAGTATTCATCCTCATAGTAAAGCTCCAACGCAGCCGCCGATCCGAAAGACCGGAGTCCATGTCGAAGAGAGTTGACGAAGGTAGAAACGGCGGTCGTGGAAACTCTGAGTTTGGGCAAGCAGGCCATGGTGGCGGCAGCGCTTTAAGAAAGGGAAATGTTGGAGAGGGTTAACGAGAGAGATGATCCTTTCTCTCTTTGTTGTGTTGGAGAGAGAAAAATGC
>JBBYHM010000025.1:17175590-17279702 GCA_038381775.1 Adansonia rubrostipa
CATAGACAAGAGAAAATGGGGTAGCACTTGTGAAAGTGCAAACTGAGGTCCGATAGGCATGAAGTGCAAAGAATAGCTTTTCATGCCTGTTTTTGTAAGTCTTAGCCATTTTTTCAACTATTCTTTTAATGTTTTTATTGGATGCCTCAACTACCCTATTCATCTTTGGTTGATAAGGGACAGAATTATAATGCTGGATCTTGAACTGTGAGCAGACTACTTACATCATTTTATTATTTAAGTTGCTTACATTGTCTTTGATGATTTGGTTTGTGAGGCTATATCTACAGATGACATCCTGCTTGACAAATTTACAGACGGTAGATCTAGTGACATTAGCATATGAGGCAGCCTCTACCCATTTGGTGAAATAGTCAATCGCTACCAAGATAAAACGATGCCTATTAGAAGCTTTAGGGGTGATTAGCCTAATCACATCCACGCCCTACATGAAGAAGGGCCATAGGGCCATCATAACATGAAGTGGTGTTGGAGGGATATGGATCTTCTTAGCATAGATTTGACACTTATGGCATTTTCAGGCATAATTGATGCAGTCTCTCTTAAGAGTTAACCAATAATAACCCACTTTCATGATTTGCTTGGCCATTCGATGTCCATTAGCATATGTGCCACAACTCCCTTCATGAACTTCTTTTAGGATCCTTTTGGCTTCAAGAGTGTCAATGCATATGAGCAATACTTGATCGTGACTTCTTTCATATAAGATTTTTCCATCAAGATCAAATCCCATAGCCAACCTTATAATAGTGCTTTTATCAGTCTCGGTTGCATGTTTGGGATATTACTGATCCTTGATGTAACGAAGGATGTAATAATAACACGGTAAGCCATTCTTCGCTTTTTTGACACTATGATAATGAACTAGAGTTGTGTAAATGCTCATTTGTATGGGAGCGACGTCTGACTCCTGGTGACTTTAAACATGGATGATAAGGTAGCCAAAGCATTAGCTAGTTGGTTCTTTTCTGGAGGTAAGTGTCAAAAATTGATATCATTAAATTTTTTCTTGAGCTCTGCTATTAGCTTCACATACAGCATCAGCTTGGCATCACAAGTTTTCCACTCTCCTTGCAATTGATAGAGGACTAAGGATGAATCACTAAACACCTGTAATATCTTGACATTCTTTTTAATGGCTGCTTGAAGCCCCATGACACAATCTTCATACTTTGCGATATTATTCGTGCAATCAAAATTTAGCCTTGCTATGAATGGATAATGACTCCTGTCAGGTGACATCAATATTGCTCCAATTCTATGTCTAAGAGTGTTTGATGCTCCATCAAAATACATCTTCTAGGTTTGATCTTGGTTAAAGGCATCTTTGTCTTTAGAAACGCATATTAGATCTTCATTTAGGAAGACAAAATTTAAAGGTTCATAGTCATTTGTTGCTCGACTTGCTAGAAAGTTAGCTATCGCACTGCCCTTGATGTCCATTTAACTAGCATAGGCAATGTCATAGTTAGAAAGCAGGACTTGCCATCTAGCTAGCCTTCCTGATAGTGCAGGGGCTTCATATACATACTTGATAGGATCGAGCTTACAACTAACCATGTGGTGTGATACAGCATGTACTACTCCAGTCTTCTAGCTATCCATACTAAAGCATAGCATAACTTCTCAACTGCAGAGTAATTGTACTCGTATTCTGTGAACTTTTTGCTTAAGTAGTAGATTGCTTGTTCCTTCTTTCCTGACTCATCATGCTGTCCTAACACACAACCCACAGACTTGTCAAAGACTGCCAAGTAAAGGATTAAAGGTCGACCGGGCACTGAAAGTACCAACACTGGCGGGCTTGATAGATAATGTTTGACCTTATTAAAGACTTCTTAACATGCCTTTTTCCACTCCCCTAGATTTTGTTTGTGAAGGAGCTGAAAGATAGCATCACATTTGTCAGTGAGCTAGGATATGAATCTAGCAATGTAGTTCAGTCTTCCCATAAAGCTCCTCACTTCCTTTTAGGTGTTGACTATAAAGCCTAAAAGCTTACCTGAAATGACTCGAAGGTATACCTGGCAAGATTTAATTTGAGTTAAAATTTTCATAGCTATTCAAAAAGTTTTTAAAGATCGATGATATGCTCATCCTTTTTTCTTGACTTGGCAATTATATCATCAATGTAGACTTTAATTTCTTTGTGTATCATGTCATGGAACAAGGCTACCATGGCTCATTGATATGTTGCCCCAGCATTTTTAAGTTCGAAAGGCATGACATTATAGCAAAATATTCCCTACATGGTTATGAAAGTTATTTTCTCCATGTCTGCAGGCACCACCTTGATCTAGTTGTAGCCTGAGAATCCATCCATGAAGGAGAACAAAGAATTCTTGGCTGTGTTGTCTACCAAAGTATCGATATGGGGTAGCGAGAAGTTATCTTTAGGACTAGCTCGATTCCAATCTCGATAATCAACACATATTCATACTTTGCCATCTTTCTTTGGGACTGGGACTATATTAGCAACCCATTCTGGATATTTGGCCACTCCAATAAACCTTGCATCAAATTGCTTTTTGACTTAATTTTTAATTTTGAAAAGCATTTTCAGCTTTATCCTCTTTAACTTTTGCCAGATTGGTTTGCATCTGGGCTTGATGGGAAGCTTATGGACCACTATATAAGTGTCTAGTCCTGGCATGTCTCGATATGACCAAGTGAATACATCCCCATATTCTTGGAGTAGGTCTATCAGCTTGGTCCTAGTTGTTGACTTTATAAAGGTTTCGATCTTAACCTTCTTTCGATCCTCCTGAGTACCCAGATTTATTATTTTCATTAGGTTTTTATAGGGGCACGATCTGCTTCTCTTCTTGCTCAAGTAATTATAAGAGGTCTGGTGGTATGGAGCTTTTTTTGAAATATTCTTCAAGATAGATTTCACTAGTGCAAATTAACTGTTCAAAATCGATCTTCAAAGACCCATCATACATATCCATGTCACTATAGTCGGGACACTTGAATGGATAAAAAAATAAACATTGCAAAAGGCACACCCACAACTAATGGATTTGGATAAAATAAAGGCAAAAGAGTAATAGAGGTAAAAAGGTTGAAAAGTGATACACAATATGGAATGATATATGCAAAAGTCATTTCATTGATAATGTTTGATAAAAAATGCCCCTTACATTAGACACCTATCTACCTTTAAGCAAGGACAGGTAGGTTTTTATTTCTTAACATTACATGAAAGGGATAGGAAAAGTGCAGATAGAGGTTATGGCTTGGTAGCTTGGAGATAGAGGTTACTAAGTGCTCTATTTAGGATGACCAAGGCATCTTTAGCCTTTTGCTCTTCTGATTGGCTTAGATCATTTCGTCCTCCCGAATGAAATATGTTATGGAGAGATGGAAACATTGTCAGCTTTGACTCCCTTACTTGACCTAATGATTGTATCATCTTCTGGTTGTATATCCTTTTTTCTTGTTCCTTTCTTGAGTGTGCATTGGCCTAAAATCCTAAGCCTCTTTTGTTGGCTTGAGTGGTGACCTGTAAGGCTTAGGCCATCATTTGTAGTTTTAGCCAAGCTCTTTTTCCTGCACAGGAACCTTTGCCAACAGTCATTTTTAAACCTCAGTTGGTACTTTTTGACAGGTGGGGTTCAACTATTGTCAATCCTTCTCCCACAAATATTGCATTGACAAACTTGAAGGATTGGAATGATGAATCTAGTGCATCTTCATTAGGCTTTATATAGTATCCTTAGTGAAAGTAGTGGCTATCATTTCTTCTTCAGCTCCGATGGTGACTACTTTGTCATTTATCATAAATTTGAGCTTCTGATAGAAAAAAGATGGTATGGCTCTAGTAGAGTGTGTCCATGGCCTTCCTAATAGGTAATTGTAAGAAAGATTAATATCCATAACTTGGAAGTTAACTTCATACATACATGGGCCTATCTGAAGCGGGATTATGATATTTCCAATTACTCCATGACATGTTCCATCAAAAGCTTGGACTATGGTGTGGCTACTCTTGATGTTGGACTAATCGACAAGGAGTTTGCTTAATGTGGTCATGGGCATAACGTTAAGGGCTATCCTATTATCTAGGAGTACTTTGGGCAAAATGCATCCCTTGCAATAGGTAGTGATGTGCAGAGCTTTATAACTACCCTTACCTCCAGGTGAGATCTTATCATTAATGAAGGAGATATAATTATCGGCCATGATGTTGTTTACTAGCCAATCCAACTTGTCCATGAGGACGTTCGAGGGCAAATATGCTTCATTTAACCAATTCAGTAATGCATTTTTATGAACCTCTGAATTAAGAAGCAAAGATAGCACAGAAATCTTGGCGAGTTGTTTGCTTAATTGATCCACAATGCAGTATTCACTGTGCTTGATGAACTTGAGAAACTTCATGGCTTCTTTTTCACTTACTGCTTCCTTGACTTTTTTGGGCTCAAAATTTTTTGCTTAGGCCTGAGTGGTACTAGTGCTTGGAAATGCATCAACCTTTTGCTTTTCTTGAGTTGGGGGAGCATAACACCTATCGCTATGAGTTAGATGACTAACTCTTGATAGTTCCATTACAGCAGCTGATGGGGTTAGTTCTATGATCGTCACTACCTGATTCTCATATTTCCATGGAATAGCTTTGTTGCTCTTATACGAGAATGGTTTAGGTACTTCCATAGCTAACTTTAGTGTATGTGTTGAAGGACTAACCTCGAAACTTGACTTACCATAGAGAATAGGGGGTCGATTTCTCCCATAAGATGGCTTCATGGTTTCATCTCCTATCATGTTGATAGACTCAGTAGTGAGTGTGATCTTGTGATAAAATTCTATCTGGCCTTCATTCATCATGCTTTAAACCATGGACCTAAACTCCCTACATGTTTGTAAGGTATGACCTACAATAGTGTGGAAGTCACAAAAGTTATCGGGATTGTCTTCCAATTTTTTATTGCATTAAGCAACCCAACCTGAATCAATGCTTGCTAGACCAAGAACATTGGCATCCTTACATCCTCTATGCTTGCCCTTACTTCATGTTTGTTTTCAATATCGATCATGTTTGTAGTTAGCTCAGTGTGGTTTGGTAAATAATTGGTGGCAATTTTTATCCTTGGTTTGTCCCAAATGGTAAGACTTTTGAGTTAATTAGATTTTGCACATTTCTTTTGAAAGATACGCAGTTCTCAATGTCCTACCCTGCTGTCTCAGCATGGTATTCACAGTAGATGTTAAAGTTGTACCATTGTGGGTATGGTGGCTTCTTTTCTGGGACATAGATTAGGGCCACTAAATGATTTTAAAGCAAGGTCTGGTAGAGCTCCTTATAGGTATAGGGATAGGATCAAAATGTTATCTTTGTTGATTTGCCCTTCGATTGCCAGGTGCATTATTGGTTGCTCAATTGGTGCTTTGGTGAACTTATGGAGGGTAGCTTTTGTAGTGGGTTGGATGGGATTGCAAAGGAAGGGTTATAGGTTATGGCCTTAATCGACTGAGGGGGGATAGTGATAGAGCAAGAATATAGTGGGCTTGGGTGGTGAGAGTAAGGTACTTAATGCCATTTTTGCTGAGATGAGCTAGCATAACTAATGGCATTGGCCTCTCCTTCCATCTTTTTACTAGCAATAAGCTTCTTACTTGATCCAGACGCTTCCCCAGCTGACATTCTACCACTCTTAATGGCTGCATCAATCATTTCTCCGAAAATGACTAGGTCTACAAATTTCTTGGTGGTATTTCCTATGAGCTTCTCATAATAAGGAGTGCATGAGGTGTTGATGAAAGTGATTGTCATCTCTTTTTCTATAAGGAGATGCTGGACTAGGGCTGCTTCCTTTCTCTACCTTTGGGCGTATTGCCTGAAGCTTTCAGTGGATCTCTTCTTGAAATTCATCAAGGAAAGTCGATCCGGTGCCCAATCTAAGATGTGCTGGTATTGATTTAGAAAGGCCTTAAGCAAGTCACCCATGATTGGATTTTCACATTATCTAGCTTGATATACCATCGAGCTACTGCCTCAATAGGACTATGTTGGAAGCAATGGATGATGAGCTTTTTATCTTTCTTGTACCTGGCCATATTTTGTAGATATATTCAAATATAGACAAAAGGGTCAGTGGTTCCATTAAACTTTTCAAACCCTAGAACTTTTAATTTTAGGGGAATGGCAAGATTGGACAACAAAGACAGCGATTATGCGTTAAGAGCTTTGAACTTGTCACTTCCCTCGATAGCTTGAAGGCATTTTTCTAGTAGCTAGAATTTGTTCACTTCTACCGTAGTCATAGTGCTCTTTTGACCTTTTGTTTTCTCTAGTTCCTCGTAGTCAACAATTATCGGATCTACTAATGAGACTCTCATATTCACCTCTTAAGTATCGAGAATGAATTAACCTACCGCAACAGGATTAACGTAGATGACTGGTGGAGCCTGAGTGATAGGTATAAGAGCGATCATTGTTCTTATCTAGTTTCTTCTTGGATAGGTTTTGGATTAATGGCAGAGGGACTTTCAACATTGGGAGGATCATTACTTGTTTATCATTGTTTAATAAGTTTTGCAATTTGATTTTGCATTTCGTATTGCTAATAAAGTATATAGTCCTGTGACTCCTTAACCATTAGCTCAAGTCGCTCAATATGAGCTTCATGATCACTCTCTATGATTTGCTTATAGCATCGTGTGTTGTAATGGTGCATGATGTAAGGTTCTGTGTTCTTGATTGATCTTGAAATCCCTTGCCTTTTGATGGCCTAATTCCTGTATTAGACTATTTTTAAAATGTATTTATTGATGAGCATTTATGATGCAATGATGAGTTAAGATAATGAATGATTGATGCAGGTGCAATGAAAAATGGTGAAATTAAATGTGCATGTGCATTGGAGACAATTGATTCTTGGAATAGCTTAATCAATAACATTCATAGAGTCACAAAAGGTTTTCTTCTTTTACGACATGATTACATATGAAAGTATCTAACATGATTACATTGTGTAATCACATGATCAAGAAAACCTAAAAGTCATTGCTCATGATCTCCCATAGGTATGATGTCTCGCCTTATAGATTGAGCTACTTCAATCATGTCATCCGCCTCTCGTTGAGCCATCTGAACTTGCTTAATGAGGTGCTGTTGTTATTTTTGGTAGTTTAGACGTACTCGGCCAAGTGTTGCTTGCCAATCTAGTTCGCATTGCTTGGATGCCCTTGTTAGTTCATTGATATGACCTTAATGATCCTGAAGAGACTATTCTAACTCCTAGATTCTGTGAATGAAGGCTTCATTTTCAACCCAAGTGGCTCTTGTATCTAGTATTTGCACCTCGAGTCCTTGATTACTTCGTTGGTAGGTTGAAGCAAGAGCATATGCCCTTGTGAACTTTTCTTTTGTTGGTTCTAACTTCCTCCGTTTGCTGATTTAGTTCACGATTGAGAGTGGCAACTTCTGCTTCCTAGTGGATTAATGTCTTGCCAATGTGTTTGGACTTGTTAGCTTTTCAGAGTGTCACATAATCCTTGGTCAGGCTCTCAAGGTCATCTTTGAAGCGATCCCTTTCTTTAATGATTCAATCCATTTCACCGCTCTTAAGGTAGATATCCATTTATAGGTGGCCCTTTTCCTCCTTAAGTCGAGAGATTTCTATAGAAAAGATGCCTTTTCTTGCTCGAACTCCTTCCTAAGTAACTCGATCTTAGAAGGCAGTTCCTCTATTGGGATTTGCAGTATCCTAGAGTTGGGTGGTGGCAATGGATCATTGATATGGCGGAGTTTCCATTCTTTGTATCTAGGCATGGTGGGGCTTCCTCTCCAATATCTTTCCATACAATAGATCTTCTTCTAAGCTTGGAAAGCTGACTAGACTTTCACTTTATAACTGGGCTTTCCATATCCAAAATCCCAATGTCCTAAGTCTTCGAAGAATAGGATGAATTACTGGCACTAAAACTGATGCAACACCAAAAGAGGAACATAACTAGTATTTCCCCATAATCCTAAGAGTTGCACACAAGTGTAGTCTTTATATCTGTACATAATCGACTGAGGGAACACCCATAGGGCTCTCTATGTGAATTCTTCCTGCTTGACATTTCATAATTCCTTGACCCAATGCTTTTCTATCTTATCTTGATGACATTCTTCTTCTAATGCTGTGGAAAAAGGACTGATCTTAAAGAAGAAACTTTGCCTGACTCTCTTTTTCCTAACACAAAGATGACCTAGAAGCCATATCTAGAGCAATGAGCACACCCAATCAACCTTCTTGTTCTTGTTCTTTTACAAAAGCTGAGGGCGCGAATGGTTTCAGCGATAATGGTGGAAGCAGGGTTGATGTTGCAACATAAGCGAGAAAAGAAATCTGTGACGCCACCTCTACATAACCCAAAGTCTTTGGGAATATAACGAACCCATCGATTGCCAAAGCGTAGACATCTTGAGCTTTTTTTTTATCGAAAGATGCATGCGTTACTCCTTTTTACTTTAATGTGACTATAAACCCATGCTTTTGTGACTCCAAGAATTTGCCTCAACCTTTTCTTAACAGAGGAGGCGTTAGTGCCTTGCAGTAAATCCGGTCTGACTTGGCCTTTTCTACGTTGAGCATGGCTGTGTACTCATCAATGGTAGGGACTAAATCTTATTGGTTGAAGGTGAAGCATCGGTAGGCTAGATTCCAAAACTGTGCTGCTGCTCATACTAAGCCATCATCCGACTGAACTCAAAGTAAGAGAGCTATATCCCCATACTTTTTAGTGAAGGCTTCTTTCGTGTTACTGTCCTAATTGTCCTAAATGTGCTTCAGTTCCTGACAATCATTTTGATGAAAATCGATCTTGATCTCTTCATGCATTTTTAAGATGTAGTTAGGTTTTAGGATGTCCCCTCTTGATGTTGGTGATCTTCTGACCATGTTTTGACATTTTCAAAGGACTTGATAGTTGAGATAAGTTGTTGCTCCATAAATGATGCCCTTTGCTGAACACTGAACCAGACCAATTGTCCCAAAATGATGATAGTCATGATGGTTATGATAAAGTGATGCATGTACCAAAACACAAACAAAGGGAAAATAAGTTAGTGGAACATATAGGAGACAAATGTAATGAAATAAAGAATTCAAGAACATCAGAACAAAACAAAAAAATCATAACATGTCTCAACCAAGGTGGTTGAGACAAGAAATGGATAGCATTTCAACATACCGGGATACGATTTGCCCTTCATAAGGTGATGCAATATCTTATTTTAATGGAAAAATAAAAGACCAGTAGCAATATTCATTCATCACCACTAATGCGGATGAGCGTTAAGCCATGACTTGGACAACATAATGGCTTACAGTATAAGACATTGTGAATGATGATTTTCGTTCACAATCACTTATTTATACAAAGGTTAGCCATTGTTCAGGTGGCACGATGCCATGCCTTTATAAATGATAAAAATTCAGATACGGATAACAATTGTATACTCATTGTTTCCTACATAATTATGTAATTAAGAGTAAAGGTTAGGAATATTTCCCCAAGTGACCCTGTTCTCCGGGTATTCTAGCAGCATTGCGATATGGTTTGACATGGTTTAGCTCGTAAGGCTCACTATATAAGGTTTATTTATGCCTAAATAGGTATCTGGATTGCTTCTCTATCTGGTAAAGACAATCAAGGGACCCCATCCTAGACCCATTGTAGGTTTAGAGAAATGAGTTCGATCCATTGGATGTATTTCCCTAGGCAAATGCGGAGGGTTACTCACGAGAGACATAGGTAATTTACATCCATGAAGTTATTGCCATGCCTATGCAGAGGGTTACTCGCGAAGGTGGATAGCTCACTTCCTCTTAATGATTAGGTTATAACCATGCCATGGAGTTTGGCGGGACATTATTCCACATGCAAGTGCATGATGTGTGACGGGGAAACAATCAAACCTTTTCATTTACTTCCATATTACCTTTTTTATTAAACTAATGATTATTCTAAAATAAGGTAATCCTAACAATCATGTAAAACAAAAGATTAGTTAACAAAACAAAAAAAGGGTCATAGTTAAATAATGATTGAAGATCGAAAGAATTAGGAACCTAGCAAGACGCGGCTAGTTATTAGCCTAACTCTCTATATAGTCCCTAGTAGAGTTGCCAAGCTGTCGTAACATACCTCAGGGTGGATCCTCATGGATCTATGGGTGTGCATGACTTAAAATATTTTCTTGACTTGAAAATGTCTTCTTGATCGAGACTTTTCTTTAGTGATGTGATGATAACGAGAATGTATGAATTCTCGACTTATGATACAATGAAGTGGGGACCATAAGACGAATCGCTCATCTCATTGGTCTTAGATGACCATCACGAAATAGCCAACGCTAGGAGTCACCACCGATCATTTCGGGCTAGGCATGATCGGATGCCTATTGGAACCTATGTTTTGAGTTACGAAACTCAAAACATCGATCCCATGGTCTACGTAATGCGACGATTCGCTATTTGGGTTCGGGAGTTGGTTACGCGTGATGAGGTACGAACCTCTTCGTGACGCTCGAAATCGGTACCTTACTAGCTATGTCTTATCTTAGTTTCGATTCTTTCAATCTTAACCTATCATTATTTCGATATAACCCTCTTTTAATACATGAATCTTATAGAAATACAAATCCAAGTTTGATAAAAAAGATTTAATCTCATATACCCCAGAGAGATGGGGAATATAGAGATTTTCGATAAAAATGACCTCTAGATTTTACTTTGAAAATAGAATGTTCCACTTTAGGCACTAGAGAGATACCCACGTGGAACATTACCTTTAATTTTATTTGGAAAAGTTTTGAAAATATGAATGCAAATAATCATCACAAAGAAATCATGTTTTTAAGGTAATAAATGAAATAACATAACATGGATCATTCAATGCATTGATAAAGAAAATAGGTGGACTATGGGAATTTATCTCGCTATTGGCATTGATTATCTAGGAATAACCGAATCGATAATTTTTGGATGCATCTGGGTTTCTTGATTAAACAAGGTTTGTTTGACATATTCATAGAAGTTTGAAAAAAAGAAAAAAATTAATTATAGTTGGAAGATAGGGTTGGAGTATCCCTTCAGAAAGGTGGGGTTGGAGTATCCCCGTAGATGACAAATAATTTTGACAAAGGAGGATTTTTAAACCCCTTGGAAATTTTAAAAAGTATCCCCTCAGAAGTTTGGGGTTGGAGTATCCCCATGGATGACAAATCCTTTTAACAAAGGAAGAGTTTTTTAATCTCGACAATTTTGAAAAATAAGGTTGAGTATCCCCTCGAAAGGTCAGGGTTAGAGTATCCCCAAAAGTGACACATCTAACACTCTTTAGAGAAGTCGAGTTGGAAAACTTAAGTTGACAAAACTTTGTGATTTAGAAAACTAGTAAGCATTTTAACAACTTTTGGTAAAAGAAATTATTGTGAACGAGGATGGAAAAGATGTAAAATGTGTTTATGCCTTGACATGAACCTATGGGAGGTCATAGCATGTTGTCAAGTCTGATCAGAGTGATACGGAGACATTCGAATGTCTCAAGACGAAATTTAGGAAAACAACTTAATTTTGACCATAACCAAAAACAGGGGACAACATTGCGCTATCCTGCTTCCCAAATTTATTCTAAATTGGTTTGAAGGCTTTAGAGGGTGGACAAGATATCATTAGAAAGGTAACTCGACAAGGGTCAAACTAAAAATATTCCCTATACCCGAAAAAGTCATTTTCAAGGGGAATAAATTTTCAAATTTGGACTGATTGAGCTGCTGGCAGAGCATATAAGGGACCGGGTATGTTAGAATTTGAAAAATCACCCTGAACTCATTTGGTATTGAAAAATTGCAAGCAATACCTTTCTAAAAATGGAATTTCATGAATCTTTTAGGAAAAATGTTCAAAAATTTTGGAAAAATCATTTAGTGGGCCCGAACGGCCCAACCAGAATACATGTTCGGATTTAAGAGGTTCCAGACAGTTTAGACTTGAAAAATCATAACTCTCTCATCTAGAATGATCCGAGAGTGAATAAGACATCATTTTAAAGATAATTCAACATGCTTTGAGAGAAAAATGTCATAAAATTCATGAAAAATCATTTAGGATTTTAAAGTAATTTTTCAATTTGTTACAGTTGTGCTGCCAGTAGGGGATAAAGCAAAGTAGGGGGAAATCTCTCATTTTTAATGTCTATAGGTCCAAACTCGAGTCATTGATGTTTGAACATCTATGGTTGAAGGGAAAGACTGGCATGAGCATCACGAACTCATTTGCACAGCCCCAGAGTAGTTTGGAATAATGAAACAGCCCGTTGATCATATCACTCAAGGTTTTGACTTAAAAAAAAGGCACAAACATTTACAGAATAATTGTAAGACCATTTTCATTTCACAATAAGAAGATTTGAGCTTGTTTAACTAAGATTCCAGATCTGGAAAACTTAAATTTCCCTAAGATATTTTGCTAGTTTTAAGGAAAATGCTAAGTCTACGCTAATCCTTATTGGTTGAGGTTAACATGCTTGGCTTGAGGAGTTTTGAAAATCAGTTTTGACAGCCATCAAACATGCATTTTGACAAGTAGAAGACAACAAACATACAAGGGGATGGCACATAACATGAATGGGGATGCTAACTTTACCAATAGTTTAGGCAAAGAAAGTTTTATGTATTGTGACAAGAAAATATCATGGATGCTAAAAATGACAATGATTCATGCAACCTAATGTGTAAATATGCTTGAAATGTGTTAGGCTAATGATTCATACATGGATTAAGGATAACAACATGCATGGATATGGCATAAGATGCATAAGCAAGAGCTATCAAAATAATAAGGATAAAATGAGGCATTTTGCAAATCAAAGGGGCATTAAGGCATCCAAATCTTAAACTACCACAACCAAAAGCCACAATAATGCATGATAATCCTAAGAGGGTGATGGAAACATGGAGAGCTCACTTAAATGATGAGGATGCTAAAAAACAAAAAATGAAAGTGATAAAGTGAGAAGTTATACCAACAAAACTTCATTTCTTGGCTAAATGATTAGAGCAGTAGAGATGGCTTGAATTTCCCTCTTTTCCTTATTGTTAATAAGCAAGAAAAAGAGAAAAATGATGAGGTTTTGGTTCTGGTACAGATGAGGGTGATTTTCAAAATGTGTAATGGTTGGGAATGTGTGTTTTAAGGCTATTTTTGGTGTTGAGTAAAGAGCTACCGGATTTTTTTTGTGTAAGAATGTGTTTTTGGAAATGAAAATGAGCTGGAATCTAACCTTTTTTAGTTGAGATATAAGTGGTCTATTTATACTAGCATTTTAAAGCCAAATTAGAGGTGTTTTGGGCCATTTCTCAAGAGGGACAAGGTGATGTCAGCATGGTGGCTATAGGGTGGCTATAGGGAGCAACTTGCTACCAATGTGATAGGCATAGGGTGGCTAGTTTAAATGCTGAAATGATTTTCTAGCAAATAGAGTGGCTGATGGTGATATTGCTTAACAAGCTAGGGAAGAATAGGGTGATCATATAACATTGACCCCTTTGATTTAATTTAGTCTTCAAAAAAAATGTTTTGATTAATTCAAAAGTCTAAATTCGTGATTTGATATGTGCTTTAATCTTTCTTGATGCAAAGAAATGAGTTAAAATCGAGTTTTGGATCAATGATGGATGAGTAAAAAATGCCTAGATGTGAAAATAGCCTGCATGTATCGATACATTTGGTCCAAAAACCTTAATGATGTCGATACAATGAACATTCTATTGATACAATGATCATTGTATCGATACTACAAACCATTGTATCGATACTATGAACCACTGTATCGATACATGTTGATATGTATTGATACATTTCTTTACAGAATGCATGTTTTGGTCTTGGCAGGCCTAGTATCGATACATGAGGTCCTGTATCGATACAGAGGCTTATGTATCGATACATCTATATGGTGTATCGATGCAAATAAGGACATTTCAAATTTCTGGATCATTGGAGCATTGTACCATGTATCGATACATTCAAGTAAAATTATGAATTTCTTATATCTTTTGTCCCTGGACACCTTAAACTACGTCATTTGATGCCACATCTTTGCATTTACCTTTGGTATGATCCCTAGGCCTACTTGACCTTATCAAAATACTTTTTCATCGGGTGATATGTCCCCTTTCACGTCCATGCTCTAGATTGCTAAAAATTAGCCCAGACAAAATACGGTGTCTATAATTAGGAGAGGTTGTAAGCATGTTTTTAGGACATAAGGTCTAAGGGCAAGACTAACTGTGGGCCCAAGGTTCATTCTTGGTCTTTAGACATGAAAAAAATTCTTAAAAAGTTTTATTTTTGTAAATAATACTAGGAAACCCTATTATCAGTTCCATTCATTTACCAAGCATTATCAGTTAAATGATAAACATGATGTAACATGGATACAAAAATTAAAAAAGACCTTGCAAGAAATTAAATGATTGTATTTCATTCAAAAGAAAGAAGGTATAAGTTATGATGAATTATGGGATCACAAAAGATTTTATGATACAAAAGGCTTTAGAGGGATTTTCTTAGCCGCTTAACCATTATATTGATAACATGAGTCTTCCACTGAGTGTCTTCAGAAACCTCACTCAAGTAGTTAATCCTTTTGGTATTGGCCAACTCATAAGAGGATTCTTTATATTGCCTTACATTGGGATGAACAACTCTAAGTTAGGTAGTCTCTATTTTTTAAAGTATAGGTAAGGATGAGATTCGATAGAGTAGGTTGGCATAGAATAGATGAGCTAGGTTATGATTTAGTTTTTGGTCAAGGTTGTGTGCATAGGCTAAATTGGTGCTGGTTTAGGCTGATGATAGTTTGGGCTTGATTTGGTTCTAGTGAGGGAGAGTCTGGTCACTTAAACTACCTTTCCAGGTTTGTAACTTAAGCCAACTTGTTTTTTTGGATGCTCTTTTATGTTTTTATCACTTTTTTTAGGATTGAAAGTAGAAAGAGAATAAGATGCCATTTTAGGTTTTCATTCTAGAACCTTTTTAAGCATACAATTTCTTGATGGAATCAAAATTCATAGAATTGGGCAAATCGCTATTGTCTGTCTTGATTAAAATCAAGGCTTCTTTAAAAAATACACACTTTACCATGTACAACCATTTTAAATTTGGAGTCTATTTTCCTCGAGCATTTGTATAGATTAAGTGATTTGTTTGAGTACTAGGTCACCTTCTCAGAATAGAATGATAAACCCTTTTGCTGTAAGCTCTCATCATGCATTTTTAATGTGTCTGCCTATGATAGATAGCCTTCATTTGTTTTTCTTTGACGAGATTGAGCTACTCATATCGGTTCTTGACCCATTCAGCCTCTTCAAGTTATGATTCTATTAAGACTCTAAGTGAAAGGATTTTAACCTTAATAAGTGGGATAGCCTCTATGCCATATATTAAGGAGAGTGGAGTAGTGCATGTAGAATTTTGTACCATTATGCAACAGGCATGTAATGCAAAAGAAAACTTTTCATGCCAATCTTTGTATGTCTCAACCATCTTTTTGACTATCTTCTTGATATTCCTCATGGCCGCTTCAACTGCCCCATTCATTTTCTGATAGAATTTTGATGCTAGATCTTGAATCGAGAGCAGACTGCTTGTATCATTTTCTTTTTTAGGTTGCATGCATTATTAGCAATGATTTGCTCATGAAGGCCATATTTACAAATAACATCTTGTTTCACAAATTTGCATACAATAGATTTGTTGACATTGGCATATAAAGCCGCTTCCACCCATTTGCTAAAATAATCAATAGCAATTGAATGAAGTGGTGCCTATTAGAGGCCTTAGGGCTAATGTTCTAATCATGTCCATGCCCTATAAATGAAAAAGCCACAAAGCTATCATAATGTGTAGAGGTTTCGGTGGGACATGGATTTTGTCTGCATAGATTTGGCATTTATGGCGCTTTTGAGCAAAGTTAATGTAATCCTTTTCAAGAGTCAGACAATAGTAGCCCAATTGCATGATTTGTTTTGCCATTCGATGTTAGCGTGTGCATTGCAAATTCCTTCATGGACTTATTTAAAAATTCTCTTGGATTTAGAGGCATCCATGCACTAGAGTAGTATTTGATCCTAACTTTTCTTGTACAAAACCCCACCATCCAAAACAAAACTTGCAGCTATCATTTGGATGGTTTTCTTGTCAGATTCGATAGCGCACTTAAAGTATTGCTGATCTTTAATGTATTGAAGGATGTCATGATACCATGGCAAACCATCTTTTTCTTTTTTGACATTCTGACAAGATGCTGGAGTTATATAGATGCTAATTTGAATAAGAGCAACATCCGATTCTGGATTAACTTTGAACATGGCTGACAAGGTGGCTAAGGCATCAGTGATTTATTTTTTTTCGAGATAAATGATGAAAGTTGATTTCATAAATTTTTTTTGAGTTTTGAGATCAGATTCCTATAATGGGCTATTTTGGCATCATGCGTTTGCCATTTTTCTTTCAGTTGGTAGATGACAAGGGTTAAATCTTTAAATACTTATAGTGTTTAGATACCCCTTTCAATGGCAGTTGGAGTCCCATGATAAAAGCTTCATATTTAGCTATATTATTAGTGCAATCAAAATTCAATCTCATAATAAAAGAGTATAATTCCCATTAGGTGAGATAAGAATTACCCGAATTCTATGTCCCAATGCATTTTAAGCTCTATTAAAGTACATTTTTTGAGATGAACTACAATAAGCTATGTTGTTGGCCTTAGATATGCACATTAAATCTTTATCAGGAAAATTCAGAATCCAAAGGTTAATAGTAATCTGCTGCTTGGCTTGCTAAGAAGTTTGCTATTGCACTACCCTTGATGACTTTTTGGTTTACGTACATGATGTCATATTTAGAGAGTAAGACTTGCCACATAGCTAATCCTCCCTGACAAAGTAGAGGCTCACATAAATTTTAATAGGATCGAGTTTAGCGATTAGCCACATGGTATGAAACAGCATGTTAATCTTAACCTTCAAGCTATCTAAGCTAGAGCATAACATAGTTTTTCTATTGTTGAATAATTATTTTTGCATTCTATAAATTTCTTATTTAAATAGTATATAGCTTGCTCTTTCTTTCTAGACTGGTTATGTTAACCTAACATGCAGCCCTTTGACTTCTCAAAAATGGGTAAATACAATATTAAAGGTTGACTGAGTACTGATGGCATGAGTACTAGAGGGTTTAAAAGATAGTGTTTAACTTTAGCGAAGGGTTCTTGGCATTCTTCACTCCATTCTCTAGGATTTTGCTTTTGAAGTAGTTGAAAGATTGGATTAAACTTATCAGTCAGCTGAGCTATAAATCGAGCTATGTAGTTAAACCTTCCCAAGAAACCCTTCATTTCTTTTTAGGTTTGAGGTGATGGTAGGTTTCGAATGGCCTCGACCTAATCGGGATCAACTTAATTCCTTTTTCACTTAAAATAAAGCCCAATAGTTTACCAAATGTAACACCAAATGTGCACTTGGTGAGATTTAACTTGAGCTGGTATTTTTAAAGTCTTTTGAAGAGTTTTCATAAATTGGCAACATGTTCACTCTCTTTCGGTGACTTGGCAATCATATCATCCGTATAGACCTCTATTTCCTTATGCATAAGGTCATGGAACAATGTTACCATTACATATTGATATGTTGCCTTGTATTCTTGAGCATAATTGGTATCACTTTATAGCAAAATATGCCCCACATGGTTATGAAAGTTGTTTTTTCCATGTCTTTGGCTGCCTTTTTAATTTGGTTGTAACCTGAAAATCCATCAATGAAAAAAAATAATGCATTTTTGCAATTCCATACTAAAAGTGTCAATATAGGGTAAAGGGAAATTATCTTTTGCATTGGATTGATTTAGGTCCTTATAATCTACACACATTTGCACTTTACCATCTTTTTTAGGAGTTGGGACTATATTGGCTACCTATTTAGGGCATTTGGCTACTTTAAGAAATCCCTCCTCAAATTGCTTCTTCACTTCTTTTTTTATTTTAGAAGTATTTTAGGTTCCATCTTTTTAAGCTTTCGTTGTATGGGCTTACACTCAGGTTTGAGGGGAAGTTTATGGATCACAATGCTGGTGTTTAATCTAGGCATGTCTTGGTAAAACCAAGTGAACATATCCAGATATTCTTATAGAAGACTTATTATTTTAGTTGGGCTTAATAGGCTTATAGAAGTTCCAATTTTGACTTCTTTCTTATCTTATTTTCTTCCAAGATTTATAGTTTCAATAGGTTTTTCTTAAGGCAATACCTATTTTTCTTCTTGTTCAATTAGCCTCAACAAATTTGGAGGTACGAGGTTTTACCAGCATCTTGTTTAGCCTCGAACTCACTTATGCAGATTGGTTGCCCAAAATCAATATCTGGAGTCTCAGTATGAATATTTACGTCACTTTCATTTAGGTACCTAATAATATAAAAAAGTAATAATATAAGCAAAAATATGTAGAGAAAGGTCTAATGATTGGGTAAGAACTACAAAAATGAACAAAGAGATGAAATGTATAATGCTTAGTCATTTTCCTTAATAACACTTAATAAAAGGATGCCCATATAAAGGATCCTACAATGCTTTTGGGCGAAAATAGGTTTAGTTCATATCATTACTTTGAAATAGACTTAACAATGTAGGAATCTCGATTTTATTCCAAACATTTGAAAGAAAGCTCAGAGCGCATAAGCCAGTCTCTAGATTTATTGTTGACTACTTTGGTTCACCAATTGCATTAATAGAGAGATCCCAAACGCCTTGTTTAGTATGAGCATAACATTGGCAGAGCCAGTTTTAACATGTACTTCTTGATGGAAACTTTTTTAAGCAGTGGAAACATCATTGGTTTGATCCCATGTCTTATCCTAACAAATAGGCCATCATTTTCTCATGGTTCTTTTGAGCTTGTTTTCTTTTTGCAGTCCATTGGGCTTGAATTATAATCCTCTTTTGCCGATTTGGTCAACAATTTTCAAGGCTTTAGCAATCCTTTGAAGGTGTTTTTTGAGTCCTTTTCTAGCCCAATCTCTTTTGCCAATGGCTAACTTTAGACCTATATGAATGTTCTGATAAATAAGGCTTATACAATGGCAACCCCTGGCGTTGACCAACTCGAAGGATTAAAGTAAGGTTTCTAGGCTATCTTTCTTGGGTTTGATATATAAGGCATCAATTAAGGTAGCAACAATGATATCTTTTTCTTTTTTAATGCTGACAACTTTGTTTTCAATGTCAAATTTTAAGTGATCATGGGACTACCCCTACAAAGTGAATCCAAAGCCTTCCAAACAGATAGTTATATGATGAAGCAATATCCATTAGATAAAAGTCTACTTCATAAGTGCATAGACCGATTTCAAGTCGAATGGTGATGTTTCTCATAATATTTTTGTAAGTTCCATCAAACACTTGCATTACCATGCAACTATTCTGTGTATAAGTCACAACAGTAGAAAGCTTATTCAAGCATGACATAAGCATTACATTGAGAGCTGACTTATTATCAATGAGCACTTTGGGCAATATGCTACTTTTGCAGTATGTGGAGATGTGAAGAACCTTATAGTTTCCTCTTCTCCTATGCGAGATTTCATCATCATTGAAATATATATAGGTGTCAGCAGTGATGTTGCTTACTAGACGATCCAATTGGCTTATCAGGATGTTTGGAGGAACATATGCCTTATTCAAGACCTTGAGAAAAGTATTTCTGCAAGTTTTGGAATTTAATAGTAGCAAAAGCACAGATATCTTAGCAGGCTACTTATTCAACTAATCGATGATGCTGTATTCACTATGCTTGATGAATTTAAGGAATTCTGTAGCTTCTTTCTCAGTCACTAGCTCCTTGGCAGCTATTAGATCTAAGTCTATGGTTACAGACTTTGGTGCAAGAGTAGTATTTTTGGCTAAGTTTCACCTCTAGATGCAATTAAAGCATAACATTTGCCACTTTCAGTTAGATGGTTTACCCCTAAAAGGTCAACATTTGCTACTTGCTAACGAAATTCTCTAGTGATTAAGGTTTAGCTTTCATTTTTCTAAAGAATCACTTTATCATCCTTATAAAGGGAAAAGGATGGTAATTGAATGATCATCTTTAGTGTGGGCTAAACAAGGGTAGCTTTGACTCTCGATTGGTAACCAAATAAGACCAATGGCTTTCCAAAACAATAAGGAGGGTTATTCTATTCCTTCTATGTGGTGTTGATAAATGGTAGTGCATCTGCAGTATGCAAGGCTCGCTTTTTATTAGAATTTAATGTTACTCTCTTTTATTATCCTTTAAACCATAGTACGAAACTCTTTGCACATTTAAAGAATATGGCCATGAAGGTATGGAAATCACAAAAGTTTTAGACTTTCTCTTTTGTTTTCTCGACCCCATTAACCAATTTAGCTTGCACCAGGATTTGCCAAGCCAAATTCATTAACATTCCAACCTTTTTTTAGTCTTCTACGACTTTAAAATTCTTCTTTACTAGCCATTCTACTCACATCTAATTCAATATGAGTTTGAGATGAGTTGGTTTTAGTATTGGATTTTTGTTGTTTTTTGGCTTCCATAGTTTGTTTTTGCCTTTAGAGGTATCTCTCTTGCTTAAGTCATTTTGTATGGCTTCATCAACTGTTTTACATAATACGACTATATCTCAAAGCTCCTTAGGATTCTCTTCACTACCTCCTTATAATAAGGTGCTTGTAATGTGCAATAAATCTAACTGTCATTTTTTTCTTCTATCAGCAAGGGATGAATCTGGGTGGCCTCTTCCATCCACCTCGGAGCATATTGCTTGAAGATTTCATTAGCTCTCTTTTCTATGTTCATGAGAGAGAAACAACTTGAAACCTAATCAATGGCAAGTCTTTATTTGTCTATGGCATTAATAAATGGATAGATGAACTCATCTTACTCCTTAAAAAACTTAATTTCAGATAGATCCATCGTACCTTAGATCATCTCTAGGAAAAGTGTGCAATGTTGCAGAGTATGCCTTTAACCGCAGTGGTAACAAATGGTTTAATGACTTCTTTACTCTAATAATTCTACACCGAAACATTATTCCTGCATTCAGAAAAGCCTACCATACCTTACCCATCGAGGTTTTAACTTCTTTGATGCTCCTTTTAACCCAACATCTTTTCCCCTTGATGACCACATTCATTCTTTGTTTTACATGGTTAAGAAGTGGATTGGCTCCAATGTTAGGTCCAAGCCCTTATTTGACCTTAATCATAGCCTTTTCCAGTAAACCTTGCACATTTCTCTTCAACAAGCTGTAATTCTCAATAGAGTGGCCTTGTGCCATAGCATGTTACTCACAATAGGCATTTTCATCATATTATTTAGTGTTTGAAGGTGATTATAGGTTCATGAATACTGAGGCCACTAGTTAATCTGCCAATAGATAGGAGTAAATCTCTTTTTAGGAGTAAAGAAGTGGCTCAAAGTGTTCCTTTTCTTTGGGTACTTGTTGATTGTTTAGAGCTCTTGCATTGTTTGCATTACGAAATTATGTGTTCTGGGCTGTGTTTTGAATAGGATTTGGTATGAAACTCATTGTTAAAACTATCTTGATAGAATGGACTAGTTATGGTATTGATGAATAAGGGGTAAAACCTAGATGTAACATGTTCTAAAAGTACATACCCTGCATTGGATGTGAATTCTGATTAAACCTGGCATGACTTTCACTAATGGCATTTAACTCATTCTCTTTACCCTTAGCTATTGACTTCTAGGCTAACCTAAATGATTCCCCAATGCATATCTTGCCATTTTTTATAGTGTTAAAGATTATTTTGCCAAATATGACCATAGCGATAAAATTTTTCATGGCATTTCCCATCAACCTTTCGTAGTAAAGAGCTCATAAAGTGCTAATAAAAGTGACAGCCATCTCTTTCTCAATCAAAGAATGGTGAACTTAAGTTGCTTCCACTCTCCACCTTTGAGCATATTGCTTAAAGCTCTTAGAAGCTTTCTTTTTAATGTTCATAAGGAAGAAATGATCCAGGGCCTAGTCAGACATGTGCTTATATTGATTAAGGTAGAAGCCAAATATGCCTATCTCTGAATTCTTTCAGGATCAAGCCTTATATACCAA
This sequence comes from Adansonia rubrostipa, assembly GCA_038381775.1. Taxonomy (NCBI): domain Eukaryota; kingdom Viridiplantae; phylum Streptophyta; class Magnoliopsida; order Malvales; family Malvaceae; genus Adansonia; species Adansonia rubrostipa. The sequence goes on from JBBYHM010000025.1 coordinate 17,197,770, forward strand.
TGAATAGCTGACCCAATTAGACTATGTTAAAAGCAATGAATCAATAGTTTTTCATTCACTTCATACCTAGCTATCTTATGATAATACACGTGAAGCTGTGCCATGGGGTCTATAGTTCTATTTTACTTTTCAAAATTAGGCACTTTGAATTTAGGTGAGATGATGGGACTGGAAACAAGTCCTAAAGATATTGCATCTAGAATCCTAAATTTGTAGCTTCCTTCAATAGCTCAAAGGTGTTTTCCTAGTGACTAGTACCTAACTAAGCCTTCATCATTTTCCATTGCTTTTTGATGATGGTAAGTGTTATATCGATGATGAACTATAGATTCCATGTTTCATAACACCTTCACTTTAGATTATTATTAGATTAGACTTTTATTATGTATTGTAAGGATGTTTGATGAGACAAAGATAAGTATGCAATTAGATGACAGTTAACATGAATACATAAAAGTAGTAAAAGGATTATATCAGCCAAGCAAATACACGGGGGATAGTCAAACTTAAGGAATAGCTTCATTAATTGCATCTTTCTTAAAGTGACAAAATATCCTAATTATACCTGATTACATTCAAAAATTCCTAACACGGTTACATTGCTTCATCACATGTTCAATAAAACACAACAATTCTTCACATGTTCAATAAAACACAACAATTCTTGTTCATAGGCTCTGATGGGCAAGATATCATGTGTCTAGGATAAGGCTACATCCATTATGTTCTCAGCCTTTAATTGGGCTACTTGAATTTGCTCAGTGAGATGGCAATGGTGGTCTTGATAATTTTGGCATGTGTGATCAACCCCTTGGTGCCATTCTTACTCTTGTTGTTTGGAGGCCCTTCCTAGTTCATTGATTTAGTCTCGGTGAGCTTGTAGAGAATGGCATATCTTGAATTTTAAGAGTCAGAGTCTCATTCTCAACATGATTTGCCTTTAAATCTTGGACTTGAGCTTTTAACCAACCATTCTTCCTTTGATAAGTTGATGTGAGGGCTTGGGTTTGAACAAGTTTTTCCCTATTAACCTTGGCCATTTCTTTACATTGATGTAGTTTCTTTTTGAATATCATAATTTCTGCTTCCCACTCAATTGGTGACTTACCAAGGCATCGAGACTTGCTTGCTTCACTAAGGGCCATATAGTATTTCCTTAAGCTTTCAAGATCCTTCTTGAAGTGATTTTTCTCTTTCATAGCCCGATTCACCTTACCATCTCAGTGGTAGAAGCCTACTTCTAATTGACTCTTTTCTTTCTTTAAGTGAGTAATTTCCTAGGCAAAGGTCACCTTTTCTTGTTTGAACTCATACTAGAGCAACTCAATTTCAAAGGGAAATCCATCAATTGATACTTTTGATGTTCCAATGGCAGACAAAGGTAAAGAGTTATTGATATGATAAATCCTCCATTCATCATATCCTGGGTTCATACTATTTTTTCTCCAATATCTCTCTATGCAATAGGTTTATCTTCAAGCATGGAAAGCTAGTTCTACTTTCGACTTGTAATCGGCTCACCATAATTGAAATCCCACTACTCTATGTCTTGGGCAAAAAGATTAAATTGTTGACACTGCAATTCTCATAAAACTAGGATGGGTGTCAACTAGTGCTTCCCCATAATCCCATGAGCAGCACACAATCATAATTTTTGCATCGGTATATGATTATTTATGGTGAAAACCAAGAGGCCTTCCATGTCACCTCTTCTCCCCTGAGGTTCTAGAAGTTTTGGATCTATTAGTCTTCAGACTTATCTTGGGGCCATTCCTTCTCAAGGACCTTGGAGATAGGGCTGAAGTTAAGAATTTGTATGACATCCTCTTTTTTTTTAGACAAAAGTGATTGACAATTTAAATATGGAGAAGTGGCACGTATCAAAAAATGAACCGTACCTATTTTTTTTATAAAAATTAAGAGCTTAAATAGTTTTGGCAATAATGGCCAATGCGAGATTGGTGTTGCAGCATAATCAAAAAAAGATATTTGCCACCATAGCTTCAACATAGCCTTACATTTTTGAAAATATGGCCAGGCCATATATTGCTAAAGTATATATATCTTGAGTTTTTGAATATCAATAGTACTCACCATTGCTTTTTTCAAACAGGCCCATGAAATGCACTTATAGTTCCCTTTCATCTTGATACATCTTCGATCCAAGACTCTTTTGACTTAAGAATCTGAGCTAATATTTTCTTGAAAGTTGGAGGATGCAGAGCCATATGGTATATTCTATCAATCTTAACCCTTTCAACTATGTGTAATACAATGTATTCATCAATTGTGAGGCCCATAACTTAATGATTGAAAGTGAAAGATCGATATGCTGTGTTCCAAACCTAAGATGCCACTTGTAATAAACCAACATCCAAACGAACTTAGAGTTAAAAGGCTATGTCTCCATATCTTTTTATGAATAATTCCCTATTAGTATTATCCTAATTGGTCTATACATAATTCAGATTTTCCCAATCATTCTAATGGTACCTTATTTTGACTTTTTCATGCACTATTGAGCATACTCGAGTTTGAGAACATCCTAATCTTTAAGCTGTTGGTGCTTAGACCATGCTCAAACTTCCTCAAAAGGTTTCAGATCTAAAGTGATCTGTTGCTCCATGACAGACAACCCTTGATAAACATTGAAGCATTGGCCAATTATCCTATGATGATAATGATTATGTTAAAATGATGCATGCATCAAATAGGAAAACAAAAAGAAAATAAGTTAGCAACCAACACAAAGTAATAATTGTAAAAAAAATGGTATATATAAAAAGTAGCAAAAAAAATCCATTACAAAAGTTACCCTAACAATAAGTAGTACAATACCTAGGGGCAAACACTCCAATCGACAATAAACAAACAACATAATGGCATGTCCAAGTTAAAATTGCCTTTAGTAAGGTGTCACCATACCTTGGAAGCACAAGACTGGCTAATCAAACGATAATGTTCGATCATCATTGCCTATGATAGATATATGCTAAGTTATCATTTGGATGGCATGATGACTTATTTAGTCAGATATGACCATTTTTTTTATGATGACATAGGGCATTGTTAGTTGCATTCGCTTGTCACCATCCACTTATTAAAGAGGTTTAGCCATAGAAATAACTACATACCTTAAAATGACTGTGAAATAAAATAACAAATACAGGAGGCAATACCTATTATCGCCTATGTAACGTGATGTATAGGATTAAAGATAATAAGTGTTTCCTGGATGACCCTATTCTTGAAGTTATTCTAGTAGCACTTTAGCATGGTTTGACATGGTTTAACTCATAGCATTCACTATATGGGTTGAATAGATGCCTACATTGGTATTCGAATCACTTTTTTATTCGGTAAGGACAAGTGAAGCACTTTTATCCTTGGCGTATCATAGGTTTGGTGGAACAAATTCGATCCAACGAATATATTTCCTTATGAAATGGAAAAGGGTACTTGCAAGAGACATAAGTAATTTGCACCTCGTAAGTTCTTTCTATCCCTATATGAAGGGATACTCACAAAAGAGTGGCTCACTTCCTTATAGTAATTGAGATCGTAACCTTACCATAGACTTTGGTGGGAATCTAATGCACTTGCAAGTGCATGGTATGTGTCGGGGAAACAACCAAACCTTTTGTTTTACTCTCATATGACCATGCTTATTTAAATCAATATTTATTCAAGAACAAAATAGTCTTTGGTGATTATAGAGCAAAAACCATAAAAGATAAAATGTTAGTAGACAAAGCTAGAAAGGGATTATAACATTGATCGAATTCGAGAAAGATAATAATCGAGTGAGATATAACTAGTCATAGGCTTAACTCTCTAAATGGTCACCAGTATAGTCGCCAAGTTGTTGCCACATATCCCTCTCATGTTTTATGCTTACTTTGGATGATCCAAAGTAGAAGCACACTTGACTTAAAATATATGGTGTTTGATATGAGCCTTTGAGTTATCGCTTGTTGGGATTTAGATTAGGCATGATAATACAAAGGGGAGAGAAACTATCAAACGAATAGCTCATCCAACTAGTCTTGAAAAGTCACCATGAAATAACTATAAATTTGGACTCACCATCGATCTACGCACGATTAGATGCCTCTTGAAAACAAAATCTCGAGTTATGAAACTTAAAACATTGATTTTAAGGTCTACAAGGTCTAGAGATTCATTGGTTGGGCACCACCACATGCTTAAAATAGTACCTACTAATTATATCTTGCTTCGGTTTGGCCTAATCGATTCCATTTTGTCATTATTTAAATATAATCCCCTTTAATGCATGAACATTTATGAAAATTGTAAATCTAGGTTTTTATAGAAAATTTTATATCACCTATGCGCAGTGAATATGTGAGAAGCATAAGAATTTTTTTATCAAAATAATTTTTGAATTAAATTTTAAAAATTTGGATATTCCACATTAGGCACTGGAGAGATAGCAATATGGAATAATGCCTTGTAATTTTTTTAAAACAATTTCTATATATGAATGCACGTTGGTCACTATAAAAAAAGAAATAGGTTAGTGTCACAACGGGCCCCGAGATGGATCTTCACAAATCTATGGGTGCATATGACTTAAAATATTTTTTGCTTGGGAATGTCTTCTTGATCGAGACTTTTCCTTAGCTACGTGATGAGAATGAGAAAGTATAGATTCTCGACTTATGACACAGTGAGGGGGACCATAACACAAATCGCTCATCTTATTAGTCTCAGATGGCCATCACAAAATGGCCAATGCTTGGAGTCACCACTGATCATTTTAGGCTAGGCTTGACCAAATGCCTATTAAAACCTATGTTTTGAGTTACGAAACTCAGAACATTGATCCCGTTGTCTACATAGTACAAAGATTCATCATTTGGGTTCATGAGTTGGTTACGCACGATGAGGTATGAACCTCTTCGTGACGCCTAAAATTGGTACCTTACTAGCTATATCTTATCTCCATTTTGATTCTTTCGATCTTACCTCATCACTATTAATGCATGAATCTTATAGAAACTTAAATCAGGTTTTGATGAAAAAGATTTAATCTCATATACGCCCCAGAGATATAGGAATATAGAGATTTTCAATAAAAATGACCTCTAGATTTTACTTTGAAAAATGGAATATTCCACATTCAGCACTAGAGAGATACCCATGTGGAATATTACCCTTAGTTTTATTTGAAATAATTGGAAAACATGAATACAAATAATCATCATAAAGAAATCATATTAGTAAGGCAATAAATGAAGTAACATAACATGGATCATTTAATGTAATGATAAAGAAAACGGATGGACTATTAGAATTTATCTCGCAATTGGCATCAATTATCTGGGAATAACTGAATCGACAATGTTTTAGATGCATCTAGGTTTCTTAATTAAACGAGTTTGTTTGACATATTCATAGAAGTTTAGGCAAGAGAAAAATTTAATTGTAGTTAAAAGATAGGGTTAGAGTATCCCCTCGAAAAGATGGGGTTGGAGTATCCTCATGGATGATGAATAATTTTGATGAAGGAAGATTTTTTAAAGGTTGACAATTTTGAAAATCGGGGTTGGAGTATCCCCTTAAAAAGTTAAGGTTAGAGTATCCCTGTAGATAATAAATAATTTGAAAAAGGAAGATTTTTTTTAGATCTTAACAAATTTGAAGAGCATGGTTGGAGTGTCCCTTCAGAAGGTTGGGGTTAGAGTGTCCCCGAAAATGGCATATCTAATGCTTCTTTAAAGAAGTCGAGTTAGAAAAATTAAGTTGACAGAACATTATGATTTAAAAGACGGGTGAGCATTTTGATGACTTTTGGTCAAAGAAATTATTGTGAATGAGGATGGTAAAGATGTAAAATATGTTTGTACCTTGATACGAGCCTATGGGAGGTCAAAGCATGTTCTCGAGGCTGATTGGGGTGATACGGTGACATTCGAATGTCTCAAGATGAGGCTCGAGAAAACACCTCAATTTTGACCATAATCAAAAATAAGGGACAGCATCACACCATCTCACTTCCCGAATTTATTCTAAATTGGTTTGAAGGCTTTAGAGGGTGGACAAGATACTGTTAGAAAGGTAACTCGATGTGGGTCAATCTAAAAATATTCCCAATATCCCAAAAGGTCACTTTCCAGGGGAATAAATTCTCAAGTTTGGATTAATTACGTTGCTAGTAGAGCTTACAAAGGACAAGTGTATCAAAATTTGAAAAATTACCCCAGTCTTGTTTGGTATTGAAAAATTGCGAATAATACCTTTCCAGAAAGGAAATTTCATTAACCATTTAGGAAAATTGTTGGATGGATTTGGAAAAATCGTTTAGTGGGTCTAAAGGGCCCAACTAGAATGCACTTTCTTAACTCCAAGGATTTCAAACATTCTAGGTTTGAAAAATCATAACTCTTTCATTCGGATAGATCCGGGGGTGAACAATACCTCATTTTAAAGATAATTTGACGTAATTTCAGTGGAAAATATCAAAAAATTCATGAAAAACTATTTAGGATTTTAATCTGATTTTTCAATTTGCAATAGTTGTGTTACCAGTAGGGGACAAAGCAAGTAGGGGTATATTTTTATTTTTTGGTATGTTCTCAGGTCCAAACTCGAGTCATTGACATTCGAACATCCATGACTGAAGGAAAAAGTGGCTTGAGCCTCACGAGCTTATTTTGACAGCCACAGAGTAGTTTGGGATGATGAAACAGCCCATTAATCATAGCACTTAAAGGTTTGGACTCAAAAACAAGGCATAAACATTTCAGGAATAGGTGCAAGGCCATTTGCATTGGAAAATCAAAAGATTTGAGCTTGTTTAACCTAGATTCCAGATCTGGAAAACTTAATTTTCCCCAAGATTTTTTTTACTAACTTTAAGGAAAATGTCAAGTTTATGCTAGTCCTCATTGGTTGAGATTAGCATGCTTGGCTTGGGGTGCAAACTTTACCAATGGTCTAGAAAAGAAAATGTTATGCACTTTGATAAGAAAATGTTACGGATGCTTAAAATGACAATGATTCATGCAAGCTAATGTGTAAAAGTACTTGAAATGTGTTAGGCTAATGATTCATACATGGATTAATCATAATAAGATGCATGAATATGGCATAAAATGCATGAGTAAGAGCTATCAAAATAATGAGGATGAAATAAGGCATTTTGCACATCAAAAGGGCATTAAGCCATCCAAATCCTAAACTATCAGAACCAAAAGCCACAATAATGCATGATAATCCTAAGAGGGTGACGGAAACTTTAAGAGCTCACTAAAATGATGAAGATCCTAAAAAATAAAAGATGAAAGTGATAAAGTAAGAAGTTATACCAACAAAACTTAAATAATTGGCCAAATGGTTAGAGTAGCAGAGATGGCTTGAATTTCCCTCTTTTCCTTGTTGTTAATAAGCAAGAAAAAGAGAAAAACAATGAGGTTTTTGTTCTGGTATGGATGAGGGTGATTTTCAAAATGTGTAGTAGTTGAAAGTGAGTGCTTTAGGGCTATTTTTAGGTGTTGAGTGAAGCGCTATGGGATTTGGTTTTCTTAATATGTGAATGTGTTTTGGAAGCTAAAACAAGCTAGAATCTAAAGTCCCTCAGCTGAGATATAAGTGGTTTATTTATACGAGCATTTTGGAGCCAAATTAGAGGTGTTTTTGGTTATTTCTTAAAGGGGACAAAGTGATGTCAGCTTAGTGACTATGGAGTGGCTGTAGGGAGCAACTTGTTGCCAATGTGATGGACATAGGGCGGCTACTTTAAATACTGAAATGATTTTCCAACAAATAGGGTGGTTGATGGTGATCTTGGTCAACAAACTAAGGAGTAGTAGAGTGATCATGTGACATTAACCTTTTTGATCTAATTGAGACTTCAAAAAAAATGTTTTGATTAATTCAAAAGTCCAAATTTGTAATCTGACATGAGTTTTGATCTTTTCGATGCAAAGAAATGAGTTAAAATCAAAATTTGGACTAATGGTGGATAAGTCAAAAATTCTCAGACCATGGAAAATGGCCTACTTGTATCGATACATTGCAGAATTTATCGATACATTTGGTCCAAAAACCTTGAGTGTATTGATAGAATGAACATTGTATCGATACAATAACCATTGTATCAATACTATGAACGATTGTATCAATACATTTCTTTACAAAATGCACGTTTGGTGTTGGCATGGCCTAGTATCGATACATGAGCTACCGTATCGATACATATATGTATCGATACATTTACATGTTATATCAATACAAATAGGGACACTTCAAATTTTTTGATCGTTAGAGCATTAAATCGATACATGAGAACCATGTATTGATACATTCAAGCAAAATTATGAATTTTTCATATCTCTTATCCCCGGACACCTTGAACTACGTCCTTTTATGCCATATCTTTGCATTTTTCTTTGAAATGATCCATAGGCCTTTTTGACTCCCTTAAAAATACATTTTTGCCGAATGACCCCCTTTCACATCCATGCCCCGGTTGCTAAAAAATTAGCCCAGACAAAATAAGGTGTCTACAGTTAGTAGGTCAAAAAGAAAATAATAATATCATAGAAAAACAACCATACACAAAAGAACGTAAAAAAAAAGAACAATCGAATGTATCTTGCAATTGTCTTTGATTATAAAAGAATAATCAAAATTATAATTTTGAGTCTAGATTCAGTGGTAAGTCGATGGGCAAAAAAGAATTTAAGTGAAATAATTCAGGGTATCCAAAAAGGGAGAAAATTCTTAAGATCTTTAGATAAAAGTAGAGTTAGAGTATCCCCTTGGAGAAGTAGGGTTGGAGTATCCTCGAAGATAAAGACTTTGGTATTTTTTAAAAAAATAATTAGGAATCTCAAGTAAACTTGAAAGAGAATATTCGAGTTTTTGGTGAAAAATAAGGTTAAAGTAATCCCTCACAGTGGTGGGGTTAGAGTGTTCCCAAGAATAAAAATTTTGATGTTTTAAGAAAATAATTAGGAATCTTGACTTAATCCAAAGGAGAAAATTCAAGTTTGTTAGTTGAAGAAGGGGTTGAAGTCTCCTAAAACATAAAATTTTTTTGTGATTTAAGAAAATATTTAGAAATCTTTAATAAATCTATAAGAGAAAATTCAATTTTTTTAGTGACGAAGAGATAAGAGCATCCCCTCCAAAAGATAAGGTTCGAGTATTCCCAAGAATAAGAATTTTGATGATTTAAAAAATAAATATTTTGGAAAAAAAAGTATTTTGAAAATGGGAAATCAATGATTTAAATAAAATATATTTTTTGTCGTAAGCTTGGATATGAACTTAAAGGGCTTGTGTTTTGGGGGAGCCAATCGAATACATTCAGAGAGTTTTAACATCTTGATGATGATTCAGAAGATCAAGTAATTTTAATTCTAAAAAATAGGGGACAACGTCGCGCTGTCTCTTTTCCTAAATTTATTCTAAGTCCACCCAAAGCTTCAGAGGGTAACCAAGGTACCGTTGGAAAGATAACTCGATAAGGACTAGCATAAAAACATTTAAAAAATCCTACAAAATCATTTTCTAGGTGGAATTAATTTTTAGAGTTAAGCCTATTTTGACACTAGCAACATTTAAAAGAGAAAGGGTGTGATAATACCTTTCTAGAAAGGGAATTTGCAAAAATTTTTGGGGAAAACATTTAAATGATATAGAAAAATCATTTGATGGGCCGAAATGGCCCAAGCATAATGTATTATGTTGGTACCAAGGATTCTAGATAGCAAAGGTTAAAAAAATCATAATTCCCTTATCTAGCATGATTCGGGGGCAAACAAGGTACCTTTAGAAAGATTATTCGATGCCCTTTAAAAAAAAGCATAAATCAATTTTGGAAAAATCATTTATGGTTTGAAAATAATTTTTGAATCTAGACTATGGTGCTGCTAGACCTAAAAATAGGGATTATTCAATCTTTTTGGGTTTTTAGGGGGTCAAACTCGAGCCATGGACATCTAAACATCCATGACATAGAGGAAAGAGTGACATGGGCATTACGAGTTCATTCCATATTCTTGGAGTAGTTTAGGATGATGAAATAACTCATTGACCATGCCATAAATATAGGTGTTAAGCTCAAGATCAAGGCTTAATATTTTTTATCAACTAAAAAAGTCATTTTAAAAAGAAAAAAACAATATTATTAAACTTATGTCACTATGAATCCAGACCTTAAATATTTGATTTGTCCCTAAGTTTGGAAAACCAATTTTGTGAAAACATTAAATCTATGCTAATCTCTGTCTATTGGAGGTATCATAGACTTAACTTAGGGATGTATTTTGAAAGTTAGGTTTTCCAAACAAGAAAACATTTTTGATAGAATGTTATGAACATAATGCTACATATATAATGAGAAACATGAACAACACATTCAAATAAGCAAGATATAACATTTGGACATAGAAAATATGATAAAAATGTAAAGAGGTGGTGATAAATAGGTTGCATAAAGATGACATCAAAGATCATGCTATGGATGATGATATGACCATGTTTGTGCAAGAAAAAACATGATGGGATGTTCAAGACAGAAGTTTTTGGCTTGAAACTCATTAAAATGCAAGGAAATTCATGAATATGTTTGACAACATGTTAGGATGAAGATTTAAGCTTATGTTAGGCATGTGATGGTGGACGAAACATGTTAAAGATGCATGAACTAGGGCTATTTTAATGGAAAAAATGATGAGAAGTAGGTTTGGTCACTTAAGCACCATTAAAACATCAAAAAGATCATCAAGCCCTAAAACTACCATAAAAAAATTGCAATAATGCTTGAGAACCCTAGAATGGTCATGGCACCATGAATGGCTCACTAAAATGATGCAAATGATAAAAATAGAAAATAAATGGAGCAAGGTAGAGAAAATATACCAAAAAGCCTTGAACTTTCCTCCTTATTTGGAGTACTAACTTTAAACTTAGTTTTTTCCCTCTTTTTACTATTATTTAGCAAGAAAAGGATGAAAAGAAGAAGCTTTCTTGGTTATAATGTTAATAAAGAGGAGTTTTAAAAATGAATATGTGAAAGGTTAAGTTTTTAGAGGTTTTTTGGTAAGGGTTTAGAGAAGCTACGCGAATGAAGTTTTGGTTAACATGGAGGTAAATGGAACAGTGTTTTTTGGGAGTGTTTTTGGGTCTAAAGGTTGTTAGAGGTTTCTTTAGAGATGGTTGAGGACCAAATAGGAAATGTCTCTATAAGATCCTTTATATGGGGTATGCTCAGTCAATGTTTTTTAAGCCAAAAGTAAAGGTTATAGGATTTTCCCTCATGTACTAGGAGACAACTTCAGGTACTATGCCATGCTGATCTTATTTCCATTGGTTTTGCCATGCAAATAGTGTTGGAAAAAGGCTATAGCAGTCTCCAAAAAGGGAAAAGCTAAGCTTGCCTTTTGACAAACCATATATTTTAGGAAACTATCCCTTGTCATTAGTTATTTGGGCCTAACAAATTTATTTAAATCTAAGCATAAGCCCAAAGATGAAGCATGATATGAATTCTAATGATTTTTAGGGCAAAACCATATTTGAATTAGATTTCTAGATCAATGGTGTAAAGCTGAAAGATAGCGCAAACTGAGCAAAAATACCTTGGTGCATCGATACAAACATTTTGTATCGATACACAAAGCAACTTTTACCCATAAGTATCGATACAATGATGTGTGTTTCGATACTAAGAGCCAAAAATTATTTCTGGTCTCAAGACATAGAGTCATGTATCGATACTTCAAGGCTTTATAACAATATTCCTATTTGTGTATCAATACATTTTGCCAAAAATCATAACTTTAGCTACTACCAAGGCCAATATCGATAGAAACACACTAAGCATCAAGACTACACCTTAGGTATCGATACCAAATCCTCTTGTATCAATGCCGCATATAAAAATTTGAATTATGGCAATGTGAGAGCTTCGTTTGATACCTATGCACCAATATGACTTGTAAGTACCTTTGGCTCTCTAAATTACCACACCTTGGTCAAAAATAGTGGGAAATTAGCATGTGCTTATCTAAATGATTGTGATGACACCTTGAGTAGTGACCTTTGATGCCTCATTTTTACATTTTCTTTAATATAACCCCAAGACCCTCCTAAAAAAATTTTTACCCTAGCGCCATGTCATCCAATAATGCCTAACGACATAGCAAGTACACAGTGCCTACTGGTCATCCTTATTTTTTATTTTTTTGATTTTATTATCCTTCAGTTACAGCTCAAGATGCTCAAAATTAGCTTGGACAAAACAAGGTATCTATAATCTATAATTGTAAATGATAAATGGGTGTTAAAGGTTTATGGTTATGAATGGTCTATGGTTGAAAGTTCAAGATAATCATATAAATTAAAGTGAAAAACCTTTACAAAAAAGTTCAATTTAATGGTGATCATCTATCAAAGAATAATTTCCCAAATTATTACCATTACCTAAGATACTAGAGATCAGTATTAACAAAATTCATGGCCTATGATGAATGTACTCTATTTATAAACCAAAATTTATTTCCAAAATTCACAGAGTCAAAAAAATGGTACAAAATTTTAAAGCCAAAATAGAAACTGCCTCTATTTTGCCTACTGCCATAAGATAAATGATCTTCAGTGTAATCATCCTTGATAGGCATCCACTAGCTCCTGGAATTTGGTCGAGTCAATATTCCTAAGAGCTTGTATTGTGCTCTTGAATGCATTACAGTTCTCTGTGGAATGGCCTTCCACCCCTTGGTGATACTCATATCTGAGATTCAAATTGTACCATTCTAGGTAAAGATGTCTCTTAAGCTTTGTTGTAGCAGTGAAGCTTTGTTGTAGGAACAAAGATCATCTCATTTTGAATAAGCCAAGAAAAGAGCTCAACATAGAAAATTGATGGGACATGATACACCTTCATCCTTTTTCTTTTTTGCTTTTGAGAATCGCCAAAATCATCTTCTTAGTCTTTTTGGCTTTTAGAACTCTAGATAGAAAAAGTTTGCGTAAAAGGTTAGGATGTATAGGGATAAACCTACTGATTGCTAAGTGATGAAAGGCTAAGGGTGAGGACGTTGTCTGAATGGATTTTATCACTTTTCTTGACTCACTTTGATTCTAACTTCCATGACTATGACTTATTGGCATTTATGTGTAGGGTCATTTTCTCATCCCACATATGCCATCGACTAGTATCCATGATCCTTTTAGTATTTATACCATGTTTAATTCCTTTTAAAGCAAACAAAATGTCTACAAACTCAAGGAAAACATTTCCAACCAATTTTTCATAGTAAGAGGTGCTAGAATATCCATAAAATAGGCGTGCATTTCACTATTAGTGATAGTTGGTTGGACACTCGAGGCTACATCCTTCCAAATACAAACATACTCTCTGTAGCTTTCATTAGGATTCTTTTTCATATTTTGGAAGGTTTCTCGATTCAAGGCCATTTCCAAGATGTGCTTATATTGTGACAAAAATGCTTAAGTCAAATCACTCTATGTACTTATCTAGCCTCTTTTTAAATAAAAGTACCATTCCAAAGCTACCCTAGTTCGGTTTTCAAGGAAAATGTGGACAATCAATTTCTTATCTCTAGTATACACGACCATTTTGTGACAACATGTTATCAAATTACCCTTGGGGCAAATGAACCCGCCATACTTTTTGAACTGCAAAATTTTAAACTTTGGCAAAATAATCAAATCTAGCATTTGACCAAGCTCATGCATATCAACCCAACTATAAGGATTAGCTTTTTTCATGGCCATGAGCTTTCTTTTCATAAACTGCATTTTCCCTTTGTTCAATTTTTGCTTTAGCCATCTCCTTGACTTCGTGCTTACGCCTTTCTTTTTTATTCAAGTTAAAACCACTAACTCCTCTTGTATGGTGATGGTCTTCACATCAGCCTTATGTACAAGGATATAAGGACTAATATTAATAGCTGGTGGCAAATCGACTGTAGGCACATTTTGCTATACATTATAGGTATCTACCAGAGTGCATCTTGGACCTTGTCTGATAGTCCTTGAGCTTGCACCCTTCCTAATGTCCTAGTAGGAGTATCGATAGTACTTTTTGGCTATTGGCAAACTAGCTCCCTTATCTTGACTATCTCCATCGAATTTGCAATTTATGGTTACATTTCTTCCTATTGTGTGATGTCTTTCATTTAGCGATTCGTGTTATTTCACTTTAAAATGAAAAAAAAAAAACTTAAATCATTTTTCATGAATATGTATATGTCATGTCACATTAATCTTTATCATTATTCCTACATAAACATCAATGAATGGAAAATTGAGATATGAGTTAGTGAATAAATGAATGCTAAGGTTTGGACATTAATAAGTGGAAAACTAATATATAAATTAATAAATGGATGAATGAATAAATGAATGGAGAAGCAACATCTAATGGAACAAATTAAATGCCAAGCAATTGGCTGAGTATCAAACATGGAAATCATTATAGGGGCAAGAATATGAGGAATTTAAGTGAAGATGCAACATTATTGTTTCAACAACCAAAATTTTTTGATTTATTCATAATTGGCATACAAAACCATATTTATCGGACTCAAAAGGTAACAAAAAAAATTTACTTTTGCAAACACTTCATTTTCCTAACGGTGTTAATGTTTCTAGGGAACCCTTGTAGACCTTAATTATTTTTTTTGAAACCTATATTTACAAAGCTAAAAGATTATTTTCATAATAAGTTCATTGCCTCTTAATACTTCATGGCCATAGCTAAAAGATTTAGTTGTCAAGCTCCTATAGTAACTTGACCTGCTTTCCTTCAAAACTCAACATTCCCAATTGGATGAATTCTATAACTTTGAATTTCAACTTGAGGTAGTCTTTTGTTGAGCAACCTCAATTGCCAAAATGATTATTAGATTGCTTATTGGCACTGTAATCACTCAAGTATGAGGGCTTTAGTGGCTTTATTGATTATCAGATTGTTTCGAATAAGTTATAGGAGTAATTCAGCATAGTGGATGGGAATCAAATCAAACTAATGCTAATCTTAATTGTTTTCCCACCCTTTTATGGTAACTGGTTTTTGAAAATAATTTAGTAGTTGGTTTCCTTTAGTCCACTTTCATTTGAAGCCTCAATGCTTTAGTCTTCATAAGGTTTTCCACCTTGTTTTTAAATTGAATATAGTCTTCAATAGAGTGTCCCCAAATCCAATATGGTACTCACAGTAGGCTTAAGGATTATACCCATTTTATATGAGATTTCATAGGATTTAACATAAAAAGGTACGACCAATTAATTTTAAAGAAAATGAGGAAACACATCCCTATAGGTTAGTGGGATTGAAACAAATCAATTTTTTTATTTCCCTCTGTTTTCTTGCTTGTACCAAAGTTTGAGGATGATTAGGGATTGATAAAAAAGTTGGCGAGGGCTTGGTTTGATCTATAGTGATGGAAGTTATGCATATTCTTACTAATTATCTAAATAGACCATGGATTAGAATCCTCCCCTAACAGTATGCTTGATTCAGCCTTTGAATTGCCAGGTGCATAGGGTTAGATTATGGGTATTGGTGATAGTGACTCCCAAAAGAAATCCAGTTTGCTTTGATTTTGGTCCCTCATCCTTTCTATCAACTCTGAAAGCTGCTTCTTTATTTCTTGTACATCTTGTCTGACTTCCTCAATGGTTCTTTCTAAAGTGGTAACCCGTGCTTCCAATTGAGTTGTCAAGTTTATGCCTAATTAGCCTACAGATGATGATGCTTCTTTTGTAGATTCTCTTTCAAATATGTCAGTAGTTATTTCAAACAATTTTGCAAGCAGTGTTTTCATTCCACGAACCTCATGTCCGAATTCCTCTTGAATCGATTCTAGCATGTTGATTCTTGCCTCAAAATTGTCACCAATGTCTTGATCCTCGAAATGCAATAAATGGAATGAATTTAGCATGTTATCAAAAATTATGAATAAATGCATGAGCATAACAATCAATGAATTTATGAATGTTCTTGCAAAAATGGAAAGGAAAAATCCTGGCAATAAATTATCACCCATGCATTGATGTTTCAAAAAAATGACATGAATTTAGCATATGATTAATGAATGCTTGGATATATAAACAAATGAATATGTGGATCTTATAGGTGTAAATGAATTTACAAGTCTTCATGAGATATAGATATTGTGCAAAATTAAAAAAGACAAATTATAACGTTAGCCTTTTCCTTTTTTTTCTTTTTCCTTTAGCAAGCCCAAAGGTTTCACAAATTTGATTTTTTTCTTCTCTTTTTTGTCTTTTTTGTTGATTTTGATTTTTTAATGCTTTCTATTTTTTTCGTTTTGATGCTTTATTTTCTTTGAAAATAGAGACTCATGTTTTCTTCCTCTCTCTTTTTTTCTTTTTTACTTAAGAAAAAATCCATGATGTTCATTTTTTTGGTCATAGGAATTTTTAATAAAAATAAAATAACAATAACTAAAAATTGCTCAAGAAAATTCAACACTATATTGCAAATCAAGGCAAGAAATAATTTTATTAAAACAATACAATGTACATTTATTGCTTATTAAGAAAATTAAATTAAAAAATGGAAGGTTAGAAGCATTCCCCCATGCGTACATATTTTTGTAACTTCTAGAACCAAGTATGGCTTTAGCTAGGTAGGGCCCTTACAATTTATTACATGAAATTTGAGTTAGACATCTAAATGGGTCCTCAAATTCCCCATGCCCAAAAAGGACTAACAAGGTACCCTAATCCTTATCCATCACGAGTTTATGTCAAAAAAGGGTCAATTCGAGTTAGACAACCTTCTATGCCCATAAGAAGGCTAACACCTCAGGCAAGCATAGGAATTTACACTTGGTAGGTTTTTCATTGGCCTAGACAAAGCCTAACACCTCATAAGGCAGAACTATTTCACCCCCTCCTAAATTTTTTGGGTAACTTATGCCTCTTCGATATGCCTAGATGAGAATCTAATGTGTCGTAGGGGAATGAACAAACCTGTTGCAATTTGACACTTTCAAAAATAAAAACCTCTATCCTAGACTCCTAACAAAATAAGGCTACAAAGGAAACAAAAGGATTAGTGAAAAATATGAGGAATGTATATTGGAATTTCCATTTAAATGAAATTAAATTAATCAAAATTTAGTTAATGCATTAATAATTTTAGGCCTAACTATCTAGATCTCCTTAGTAAAGTCACCAAACTATCACAACATGGTCTGGATACGAATCTTAGCCAAGCCCAACTTAAAAAGGCCCACATTCCTATATTTATTGATGTATCTCTATTTTATATTCTCTTTTTTTATGAGCCATATCATTATTGATATTTTCTTATCTCCGAGGACTGGGTGGTCGAGATGAATTGATTACTCGACTCAACACTAAATAGTCAATATGCAACAATTATTTATTTGGAGTCATCACCAATTTGTTTGGGTTAGGTGAGATTAGTCACTTATCAGAGTTCATATTTTGAGGATTGTAAAATTGTAGAATACCAACTCTGAGGCCCATTATCATACCAGAGATCATTTAGAAGTGTTCGGGAGTCAATTACCATCACAAGTAAGGATCAAGCCTCTCATGATGTCCAAAAATTGATACTTTATTAATCATGTGTTAATTTAAATTTGATTTTTATCTGGTTTCAATATATGGCATTTAATTATAATCTCAAAATAATATTTTATGAAACCAATTTATTATGCTGTACTATGAAAATTGGGTTTTTGATTTTTTGAAAAGCAAAACCTCTTATGTACCCCATTAGAGGACTCGTGGAACATGAAAGTTTTTATTATTTTCTTTTGTACCCAATCAAAAAACTAGAGGAACACAAAAGGTTTTATATAATCAAAATATCTTTCGCACCCCGCAAAAGGGCTAGAGGAATGCAAAAGGTTTTGTTTTTCCAAAATATTAATGCAGTATCCTAAGATCTAGAAACAGTAAAACTATCCCTAATATGTAGCTTCGACATGAAAGCATCCTGGTAATCACATAAGACTTAGATCTAATGAAAAATTACCAAAATGCCTTTAGGGTTTACCTTCAATATGAAAATATCTCAGTAAGCCCAAAAGACTCAAAAATGATGATACTTATCCTAAATACACACCTTTGGCATAACAACATCTTGGTGACTATATCGGACTCAATTCTAGCAAATTATCAAAATGACCTTTGGGTATACCTTTGACATGAAAGTATCTCGATAACCCTAAAGGACATGAAAATGACCATGAGGGTAAACCTATCCTAGATACACACCCTTTGCATAAAAGCATCCCTGTGACTATATCAAACTCAATTTTAAAGAAATTACCAAATTAGCCCTAAGGTTAGCTTTGACATGCAAATACTACTAACCCTAAAGGACACGAAACATAAGTTATGGTTATTTTTACCCTAAATAGGTAATTTGGATGACAAATATGACTTGAAGTACAAAAATTGCTATTAGGTCCCTAAATTTCTCAAACTTATACATTTGTCCCAAATTGGCTAAAAATGCTAAAAATGTTTTTTTAATGCCCAAAATACCCTAATTAGGTAGTTTAGATTTTTCAAAATTACATTTCATACTGAAATGTAGAAATGTAGAAATGTGGAAATGCAATTAAGTCTCTAAATTTTTCAAAATTACATTTTATACCCTAACGGAGAACCGAAAGAATATGAAAAATTTTAATATATTTAACACCCCATCAGAGAACCAGTGGAATGCTAAAAATATTTTCAAATACTCTAATTGAATGATTTCATGTTAGAGATGACCATTTTAACCTAAAATACTATATTTTCCAAGTGATCCCTAAACTTTTCTAAATTTTCAAATTAGTCTTTACATAATTAAAACATCAAATCAAACATCAAATAAATCAAAATAATCACATAAAATCACGTAGAATTCACAAGCAAGGTTCATCACCTTTTTTTTAGCCTAGAATAGATTTGCCAATATTTACATAAAAGTCCCTAAACTTTTTAAAGTTACAAAAAACCCTAAAAATTAAAAAATGTATTTTAATTTAATAAACACATAAAATACACTCCTAAAGGTGTATGCGTGCTTCGGCCAAGCATGGAAAGGCTAACAAAAAAATTTTATTATTTTTTATTTTTTACAAGTTAATCTTTAAACATTTCATATTTTAAAAATGACCACTAAAATAAAAAAATCATTAGATATACATGCATGACTTTCGGCCAACATAAAAAACTACAAGAAACAAATTTTCTTCAATGCAACAATCATATATTTTCTTTCTAATAAGTTTAACTCAACATGAACATGTAAAAAATCATGAAAAATAAGCTCACAAGTATATTTTGACAAAAATATTATTGACGTAAACATACACATGATAAAATCAACATCATATTGTAAAGATCAACATAATATCAACATGAACAAGTTTCATATACAACAAAAACAAGCTATTATAAAAAAGAATTAAACATAATCATTAAAGCAAATAAAATGGTTCATAACC
This sequence comes from Adansonia rubrostipa, assembly GCA_038381775.1. Classification (NCBI taxonomy): domain Eukaryota; kingdom Viridiplantae; phylum Streptophyta; class Magnoliopsida; order Malvales; family Malvaceae; genus Adansonia; species Adansonia rubrostipa. The sequence goes on from JBBYHM010000025.1 coordinate 17,217,275, forward strand.
ATCATACTTTGCCTTTCAACGTGAAACCAAATTCATGACTCACTAAAAAGAAGAAAAATTCATGAAATCAACAAATCACCTTAATAAAGCTTTGAAAACTTAATTTATTTTTTTTGTTTTTCTATCTTTTCTTTTTCAAGCTTCCCCTAAAATCTTTTTTAAAATGTAAAATTATCCTCTACTTATAAGGGGAGGATCGGCTAGGAGATCTAAAAAATCCCTAGCCGAAAATCATCTTCATTTTTTTTGTTTTTGTTTCATTTGCATCAAAAGTTGAAATACATTAATTTGATATGAAATTAGTGGTCATTCCCAAATATTTTATCCTAATTACATAGATAATATCAACTAATGGGTAATTAAAAACCAACTAAATTGGTTAAGGGAAAAGTTAGACATCAACTATACTAGTTTCCATGAAACTGGTAGAAAATAATTAATAATTAAAACAAAATTAAAATGATGACAATAAAAAAATTAAAAATTACAATTAATAATCATGAACAAAATTTTGAAAATGAAATAATGAAAAAAACTTTATTGGAACTCCAGAACTCTTAAAATTAAAAAAGAAAAATCCCTACGGAGAAAAATTGATATATTTATATATAAATAATTCAAAACTCACAATATTAATTTTAAAAAAAATGGTAAGGTAAAAATTTAAAACCCAAAACAAATTTTTACAAAAAAATTCGCTAGTGAAATATTTACGATATTGTGAGAAATTCAAAAATGATTGACAAAATTGACAACTTGACATCTTTGTGGTATAGAATGCTAATATATAATTTTTCTTGAACATTTATTATTTTTGGGCATGCATATTGGCATGAATACTGCACAGATGTCAGTAAAAATGTTTGATGGTCAACTTTTCGTGTTTTACAAAAAAGTCTTAAAAAATCCCTAAAAATGGAATTTGATCATGGTATCATCCACAAAATTGATTTTCAAAATTTATCAACAGAATATTTAAAAACTAATTTTTTTTCTTGAGTCATTGTCTTTTTTATTTGAAATTGTTCTTTAAATGGCACTTTTTTTATCGTGTGCACATATGACCATCTATGCCTAACAAAATAAGTTACAAAAATGTGTAAACTACCTATAGAGGTCTACCTCTACCGAGGTAGCTAGTTAGTTCTTAATCTCAGATATTAAGGACTATCAGGGAAAAAGTTGGACAAAATTAGGTGTCTACAATAAAAAAAATCAAAATATCATTTATTCTTAGGGTATTCCTAATAGAGGGGAGATTTTCTAGGTAGTAAAACACCAACCTTAAGGAAAAAGAAAAAGAAAAAACTAATATTGTTAGTTATGAAAATCATTCACCTATGGATCCTATATCATGTAGCCCACGCTACCCTATTGTACCCAAGTCGAGTTTAGATATCTACCTATTCACCACTTAACTCGTATACTCTACCACCTATAGCCTGACATCTTCTTACCCATTGAACAATGCCTAGATACCCAAAATTTTGAAAACTCCATGAATACCCCTAAATTTTTAAAATCGACATGCACTAAACCATAATTGGACCTAATTTCAATGACTTACCATGACCTGAACTCATGATTCCTAGAGAGCCAATTAATAGTGTTGATATATGTTTCACCTATCAAACATCCATAATCTATGATGCTATTGCTTGATGCGTGTATCATGAAGGTTTGCAAGGGCATGCAATAAAAAATTGTATAGCATTTAAAAAAAGGGTTTAAGGTGTAATTCCTGCTATTATACTACAGTTGAGCTAAATTGGGATTAAATGTTGTTGACAATCTATTACCCAATCATACTGAGCCTAAAGTGAATAAAGTGCTAGTGGAAAAGCATGTTAGGTTAGGGAAAGGGTTGATGAGTGAAAACTTTAATGAACTTGTTTGGCAAGTTTTAGTGAAAGCTAAGATGATCATGGGAAAGAAAGTTCAGTTGCTATCTCAAAGATTTTCTATGAATTCCATGAAATAGATCCATAACATTTGTAAACATGTGATGAGTTCAAGGCTATTATTTAAAGGTTAATTGACAATAAGGAGATATAATTCTATGAAGAGTTATAAAGCCTATAAAAGTGATAAGAAATGTGATCAGTGAGGGGTTTATGATGATTCTATATGGAATTAGTAGATAGATGGTTATTTACTGTAATGAGCTATTATCTAGTGCTGTAATTGGGGAACTCTCTAAAAATAATCTTTGGCATTCCCATACCTTGTTCATATGAGGATAACAAGGCAACTCCATAGAATAATGGATTTAATATTGATAAGAGAGGTGACCCTTTATATCAAAGCTGTAATGATATTAGTCAAATGACTAGAAGTGGTCGATGTTATGTTCCACTATGTTAGTATATGCCCTAGAGCCAATCAGATTAGATGGGGCATATAATAGTTAATAATGCAAACCAATATCTTTTATTAGTGATTCAAGGTTATCTTTCATGCTAGTGGCATGACTGACACTTATACAAACACAAATTGGATGAAGCCCATGAAATACAATAGCTTGGCAATGTCATTAATGATTACAATGATGAGATCCTTATACATCGAAGCCTTGATTCTAAAAATGTTCCTGGTTATCGTATTGTCAAGATAGGGCATTGGCAATGCATAAAGACTAGCATATGCTAATCCTTCATGCATTTTATGCATGTAACACTTTGATCTCATAGAAGTTGAAGTACAGAGATACTTAAGGATAGCTATAGGTGTTTGTTTTGTGAAAACAAGTTCGCTGAAAATGGACCACATGAGAATTCTATTTTCTATGAGTCACTTAAGCATCTATAAAATATGTTTTCATGTGCTTGTTTTGTATCTAACTGGTAATGCAAGTCATCTCATATGAGAAGTGTCATACTTAGATTTATTTAAAATGGGTCCACAAAGGATAGATGCTTAAAGTAAGGTGTGTTGGGTATAACATGGACCATATGCTGGGTAAATGAGTAATCTAGAGAAGATTCACCACTTCGAGTGACAATAGAGACATATTTCATACGTTCTTGGCTTTAATTAACTTGATAAAATCATTGGCCAACCCATGAAGAATTTAAGAGAAACTATTTCTCTAAATTCATGAAGTTAACTAAAAATTGAAATCACTAATATGGATTGATACATGAATAGACAGTGTACCATACTCATGGTTTTTTTGGGATATTTGGTGAAAGGACCATGGTACACAGAGAAGCTGTTTACTAAAAGGTTTCTTAAAAAGGTTATATTGACTCTTCTTGCATACTGAGTGGCCATGATAACTTGCTAAAGCCCAATCTTAGCCTACAAACATAAATATACTTAATGGGTAATTATTTTTATTGCTGTTATGATGGAAGCCTAATGGGTCACACATAATAAGATGATTTTTTAGATTAATACAGGATTTAATTAAGTTAACTTAATTAAATAAAAGGTATAATGAGAAGGATGTATTTAATAAGTTCAACTAAGAATAATTGAAGACATAAATTGGATTTACAAAATCTAAATGGAGATGTCTTAATATGGCAATAAAGATAAGAATATCTAATCAAGATAATATCTATTTATGAACATCGCCTTAGGAATATTATTAAATAAAGCCAAATAATTGTATTTAAAAAATTAAATAAATATTTGATACTTATTTAATAATATTTAAATGAAGTAAAAAAATTTTTTTGAGTTAAAAATTTTAATTATGAATTAAATTATCTAAAATGTAAATTAAAAGGATTAGGTTAAAAGGCCTAATTATCAAGTCAAAAGTGTTTAGATGTGAACTACTCTGAGCTGGGCTTGGCACATAGAATAACTATCTTTGGTATGCTATTGGTCTAAAATATTAATAAATTACTATTAATGCCCAATCTTCGGCAAGCTAATTAATATAGTTTTAATTGTGCTCTAAGAAATATTCCAAAATGGGGCCACCTTCTGGGCATGTTAGTAATTGTCTTGGTTGACCCATTAGCCAAGCTTAACCTAGCCCAAGGTGTATTAAATACATTATTAAGGCTTTGTAGCTGATGAGGAACACAAAGAAATCCTAGGTGGCATCTTCTTATCTTTCCTAAGGAGGTATAGCATGACTTTTGTCTTTTCTAAAATCTTTTCACATTTCCATAGTTTTTCTAAGTGTTTTTCAATTGCTTTTAACAAAATTGAAAATAGAAAAATAGTTTTCTAGGATTGAGAGACTAGTTTTTCATAATAGTTGTGAAGTTGGCCAAACCCAGCAATCCTTGCTTTGCTAAACCTTGTTTGTGTTGATTGGCATTCCAAGTGATCTCAAAATGTTTTTGATCACAACAAAAGATAAACAATTAATTTTATATCCAAATGGAATCAATTGGAATAAAAAATTATGATTTTTGGATCATTTATTAGCATCTGTGAAAAACAACCATTTTTTTATGAAGCTATTGTGTATTCTCTTTGGCACAATAGATAAGGGAATCATTCAAGGATCTCTTTGAATTTGTACCTATTAGTTGTCGTAATGTACCCTAGGGTGGATTTGCATGGATCTATGGGTGTATACGATTGAAAACATTTTTCTAACTAAGAAATGTCTTTTTGATTGAGACTTTTCTTTTGCAACGTGATGACAATGAGAAAGTGCGAATTCTTACCTCATGATATAGTGAGGGGGACCATAAGATGAATCACTCATCTTATTAGCATCGGATGACCATTACGAAGTGGCCAACACTTGGATTCACCACCGATCATTTTGAGCTAGGCATGATCAGATGCCTATTGAAACCTATGTCTTGAGTTACAAAACTCCAAACATCGATCCGTGATTTGCATGGTGCAAAGATTCACCATTTTAGTGTGGGAGTTGGTTACGCACGATGAGGATGGACCTCTTTGCAGTGCCCAAAATTGGTACCTTAGTAGCTATGTCATATCTCAGTTTCAAATTTTTTGATCTTAACTCGTCACTATTTTGATGTAACCTTCTTTTAATGCATGAATTTTATAAAAATACAAATCCAAGTTTTGATGAAAAGATTTAATCTCATATACACCCTAGATAGATGGGGAATATAAAAATTTTTAATAAAAATGACCTCTAAATTTTACTTTGAAAATGGAATATTACATTTTAGGCACTGGAGAGATACCCCGTTGAACATCACCTTTAATTATACTTGAAATGATTTAAAAATATGAATGCGAATAATTATCACAAAGAAATCACATTAATACTGCAATGAATGAAGTAACATAACATGAACCATTCAATGTAATGATAAAAAAGGGATGGACTATTGGAATTTATCTTGCAATTGGCATCAATTATTTGGGAATAACTGAATCGATAATTTTTTGAGACGGATCTAGGTTCCTTAATTGAACGAGTTTTTTTAAATAAAATGGGCTTGACTCTTGACACGTTCATGGAAATCTAGCAAGAAAAAAATTTTAATTGTAGCTGAAAGATAGGGTTAGAGTATCCCCTCAAAAAGATAGGCTTGAAATATCCCCGAGGATGACGAATAATTTTGACTAAGAAAGATTTTTAAATCTTAACAATTTTGAGAAAGTAGGGTTAGAGTATCCCTTTGGAAGGTTGGGGTTGGAAAACTTAAGTTGACAAAACCTTGTGATTTAGAAAATGAGTGAGCATGACGCTTTTTGATAAAAAAAAATTATTATGAATGAGGATGGTAAAGATGTAAAAAAAATCATGCCTTGATGCGAGCCTATGGGAGGTCAAAGCATGTTATCAAGGCTGATCAGGGTGATATGGTGATATTCGAATGTCTCGAGATGAAGCTCGGGAAAATAACTTAATTTTGACCATACTTAAAAATAAGGGATAGCATCGCACTATCCTATTTTTTGAATTTATTCTAAATTAGTCTGAAGGTTTTAGTGGGTGAACAAGATACCATTAGAAAGGTGATTCGACGAGGGTCAATCTAAAATATTCCCAATATCCACAAAATCACTTTTCGAGGGAATAAATTTTCAATTTTGGTTTAATTATGCTACTAGCAAAGCATATGAGGGACAGGATGTGTCAAAATTTAAAAAATCACCTTGGACTCGTTTGGTATCAGAAAATTGCAAATGATACCTTTTTGACAAGGGAATTTCATGAATCTTTTAGGAAAAATGTTTGAAGAATTCGAAAAAATCATTTATTAGGTTTGAATGGCCTGATCAGAATACATCTTGCTAATTTTAAGGGTTCTAGATAGTTTAGATGTGAAAAATCTTAATTCTCTCATCTGGAATGATTCGGGGGTGACTAAGACATCGTTTAAAGATACTTTGACACAATTAGAGTGAAAAATATCAAAAAATTCATGAAAAATCATTTGGGATTTTAAATTAATTTTTCAATTCGCAATAGTTGTGCTACCAACAAGGGACAAAGCAAAGTAGGGGATATTTTTTATTTTTCTTTGTGTTTTCAAGTCCGAACTCAAGTCATTGACATTCAAACATCCATGAATGAAGGGAAAGAGTGGCATGAGCATCACGAACTCATTTGCATAGCCCTAAAGTAGTTTGGGATGATGAAACAACTCGTTAATCATACCACTCAAGGTTTTGACTCAAAAATAAGGCATAAACATTTTGGGAACAAGTGCTATGCCATTTTCATAAAAAAATTAGAAGTTTTGAGCTTGTTTAATCAGGATTCCAAATTTGAAAAACTTAATTTTCCCTAAGATTTTTTTGCTAACTTTAAAGAAAATACTAAGTTTATGTTAATCCTCATTGGTTGATGTTATCATGTTTGGCTTAGGGAGGTTTTGAAAATTAGTTTTTGACAGCCATCAAACATGCACTGAGATAAGGAGAAGAAAATAAGCATATAAGGGGATGGTACATAACATGAATGGGGATGCTAACTTTTCCAATGGTCTTGACAAAGAAAGTTTTATGCACACATCTCATTAAGTGAAACATGCCAAAAATGACAATGATTCATGAGAAAATGCAAGTTAACGTATAAACGTGCTTGAAACATGCTAGGCTAAGGATTTATGCATGGATTGAACATAACATGATGATGGATACGGCATAAAATGCATGAACAAGAGCTATCAAAAATAATGAGGATGAAATAAGACACTTTGCACATCAAAAGGGGCATCAAGACATCTAAATCCTAAGCTACCATAACCAAAAGCCACAATAACACATGAGAATCCTAAGAGGGTGATGGAAGCATGAAAGGCTCACTAAATGATAAAGATGCTAAAAAATAAAAAATAAAAGTGATTAAGTAGGAAGTTACCCCAATAAAGCTTTAATTTTTGGTCAAGTGGTTGGAGCAGTAGATATGGCTTGAATTCCCCTCTTTTCATTATTGTTATTAGCAAGGAACAAGAAAAAAAGAAAGGTTTCAGTTCTAGTATGGGTAAGGATGATTTTTCAGAGTGCATAGTGGCTAGGAGTGAGTGTTTGGGGCTATTTTTGGATGCTGAGTGAAGGGCTATGGGATTCTATTTTTTTTTAAGTGTAAATGAGTTGGGAGAGCTAAAACAAGTTGGAAAAAAACTTTTCTTTTTTGCTGAGATATTAATGGCCTATTTATACTAACACTTTAGAGCTAAATTGGAGATGTTTTTGGTTATTTCTCAAGGGGACATAGTTATGACAGTTGATGGCTACAGGGTGGCTGTAGGAAGCAATTTGCTGCCAATGTGATGGACATAGGGTGGTTGGTTTAATTACTAAATACCAATAAGTAGGGTGGCTGATGGTGATCTTTGTCAACAAATAAGGGAAGAGTAGGGTGATCATATGGCATTGACCCTTTATAATCTACTTTAGACTTCAAAAAAATATTTTAATCAACTCACAAGTCTAAATTCATAATCTAATATGGGTTATAATCTTTTTTTATGCAAAAACGAGTTAAAATCGAGCTTTGGATCAATGGTGGGCAAGTTAAAAATGCCTCAATCTAGAAAATGGCCTGCATATATCTATAAATTAAAGAATATATCGATATATTTGGTCTAAAAACCCAAAATTTATCGATACAGTGAACATTGTATAGATACATGTAAATGTGTATCGATCCATCTACTTTACAGAAAGCAAGTTTGGGTTTTGGCATGGCCTGCTATCAATACACGAGTTCATGTATTGATACACAAACTCTTGTATCAATACATTTACACATTGTATCGATACCAATAGGAACACTTTGAATTCTTGGGTCATTGAAGCATTGTATTGATGCATGAGAACCATGTATTCATATATTTAGGCAAAATTATAAATTTTCCTTTATTTTTTATCCCAGAACACTTGGAACTACATTTTTTGATGCCACATCCTTGCATTTCTTTAATATGATCCATAGGCATTCTTGATCTCCTCAAAAATACTTTTTCACTAGGCGATGTTAGCTCGAACAAAATAAGGTGTCCATAACTGCCCTTTTTTAACCGTTACTAAGAATCAAGAATAAGGGAAAGATAAATAGATACTATTTTGTTCTGGGTGGAATGACGTTCCCTAAAACACCTGCAAAGAAATAAATTTTAATTAATTCTTCACTATGATAAGTGCAATGTATTTGCAATGCCCTGATAAAGGTTTAAGTGAATTTTGTAAGGTTTGCCCTCCCTACTAGGTTGCTAGGTTTTCTAAGGCTTGGCCCCCTTAGATTGGTATGGAGTAATATGGACTTTGATATGGGTGCCACCAACTTGTGCAGGTTTTGACATAGACTTGGGTGCCACCAGCTTGTGGAGGTCTTCACTCAAGTGCCGCCAGCTTGTGTAGGCTTTTACTTAGAGTAGATGCCACTAGTTTGTGTGGGCTTTAAAAAGGTGTCACTGATTAGTGTGATTAAAGAGGGTGCCACTAACTTATGGAATTTGAAAAGATACCACTGACTTGCGGACTTCAAAAAAAGTGCCACTGATTTTGGACTTAAAAAAGGTGCCACTGACTTGTGGGCTTTAAAAAGGGTGCCACTAACTTGTGTGCTTTGAAAAGGGTGCCACTGACCTGTGGGCTTTAAAAAGGGTGCCACTGACTTGTGGGCTTAAAAAAGGTGCCACTGACTTGTAGGCTTTAAATAGGGTGCTACTTACTTATGGGCTTTGAAGAGGGTGCCATTGACTTATGGGCTTTAAAAAGAGTGTTGACAAAGTTTTTTACAAATCTTCTAATACAAGTTTTTCTTAACAAAAGTTCATAACAAAATTTTTGGATGAGAGGGTTTTGACACTAATTATTGATACAATTCTTGACAAAGCTTCTGACGAATGTTTTTTATGATTGTTTTTGGACAACAATTTCTAGACACTAGCATTTTGATAGTAGTTTATTAATAAAAAGGGTTTTGACATGAAGTGATGAGAAAAAAAGAACCGTACTCGAATGACACTTGGTTTGCGAAGCTTAGAGTTCTTACCAAGAATTCCTTAGAGGTTTAGTAAACCTGGCTTGAAGTGATATTATAAAAATGATGATGTATGATGGTAATGCGAGTGCATGATATGAAATCCTATCATGGTTGCATGATGTGAAGTCTAATACGGGAGATAGATGTAGTTTCTTGCAAGTCAGCTAGACTCTAATAGGGATTGCGATCCATCCTTGTTCAACTAAGGATTATAATTTTCCTAATTCCACTGGGGATTATAGGTTATCCTAGTTCCACTGGGGATATGACATAATCTATCACATGAGGTAGCCATTATGAATTATCCTAGCTCCATTAGGGATTTGATGCTTTGATAGCCAAGTTATTCATCTATTTCCAAGAATTTGGATTATGGCATTTCCTAATTCTGGAGGCTCAACCATTTTCCTAATAATTGAAAGGCATTACCAATAATTTAGTAATTATTTGACTGACTAGGTTTATGTCTCTAGTTTTGATAGGATTCAAATAGAACTTATAAATCAATTTTTGGTTAGCTTGAAATGATTTTTCTTGAAATATGGCTTATGAAAGCAAGAATTGGTTTGGTGTATGGTCATGTCGAATGGGTGTTTGGACATAAGAAGTTCATGATCTTGACAATCAGGGCACGATCAGAGTTCCCTATGCTTTTTTTTCTTTTCAATGTAATATCGAGATGTTTTGATGCATATTTCAGTTGATTATCAAACATTATCAATTAAATGATGAGTGCAATGTGAATTGTATAGGGGTTAAAAGAAACAAGGCAATATTTATTCATGACAACAAAGGATACAACTTGATATACTATTTGACAAAAAAGTGATAAGGTAGCCAAAAAGATGATCTTTTGGGTGAAAGATGCCTTTGACAATCATGGCATGGATGTTCTTTAGGTGCTTTTTAGGATATTTCTTGAGCAATGAATATGACTAACATAAGCTAATCTTTGAAAGATCATTAGGATTGCTATGCATTGTCCTATAGGTACGCTCAATTCATGCCCCATTAGAATTGATATTCTCAAGTTGCCCTTGCAGTTTTTTTAATTATAGTCGAGTTAGCTACCCATAAGCCCTTTTTGAATTATCATCTGGACCTCTTTTTTTGTTTTTTTTGTTTTTTCTTTTAAAGATGCTTTCTTAGGTTTTCACCCTCTATGTGTAATATTTTTTGACGAAATCTGAGTTAACTGGTTTAGGCAAGGCATAATCGTCCATTTCTAACAAAATTAGGGCCCTTTTGGAGAAGGCTTGCTTCATGACATATAGTCCTTCCTAATTGGCAATCCTACTTGCCCCGTGCATCTTTGTGAATTGGGAGGATCTTTTTCAATACCAATTTGCCTGGGTGAAATTGTCATGGGTGCATCTTTTTGTCATTGGCTCAGATTGTGTGTCTTCGATACATTTGACCATGGCAGATGGCTTTCATGCATTTTTCTTTGATGAGGTTGAGCTAGTCTTATCTATTGTTGACCTATTCAGCCTTTTCAAGTTTGGTTTCCATCAAAACTCTAAGAGAAAGGATCTCAACTTTGATAGGCAATATAGCTTTCATCCTATAGATAAGCGAAAATGGGGTAGCACTTATGGAAGTGCGAACTGAGGTCCGATAGGCATGAAATGCAAAGAATGGCTTTTCATGCTAGTCTTTGTAAGTCTCGACCATTATTTCAATTATTCTTTTCATGTTTTTTGTTGGCTACCATAATGCCTTATTCATATTTGGGTAGTAAGGGACATAATTATGATGCTAGATCTTAAACTAAAAGCAAATCGCTTACTTCATTTTATTGCTTAAGTTGCTTGCATTATCTATGATGATTTGGTTCAGGAGGCCATATCTAGAAATGATGTCCCGCTTGACAAACTTACAGATGATCGATCTAGTGACATTAGCATATGAGGTAGCCTCCACCCATTTGGTGAAATAGTCGATTGTTACCAATATAAAGCGATGCTTATTAGAAGCTTTAGGGGTGATCGGCCCATTTATATCCATACCCACATAGAGAAGAGCCATGGGGCTATCATGACATGAAATGGCATTAGAGGGACATTGATCTTATCTGCATAGATTTGACACTTATGGCATTTTTGGGTGTAATTGATGAGTCTCTCTCAAGGCCCAACCAGTAATAACCCACTCTTGTGATTTGCTTGGCCATCCAATGTCCATTAGCATGTATGATGTAAATCCTTTCATGAACTTCTTCTAGGATCTTTTGGGCTTCAAAAGTATCGACACATCTGACAATACTTGATCATGACTCTTCTTGTATAAGATTTTGGCATCGAGAACAAATCTTATAGCCAACCTCCTGATCGTCCTTTTATCAGTCTCGGTTGCATGTTTGGGATATTACTGATACCTGATGTAACAAAGGATGTTAGAGTACCATGGTCGACCATCCTTTTCTTTTTCAACACTATGATAATGAATCAGAGTTGTATAGATGCTCATCTAGATAGGAGCAACATTTAATTCTTGGTTAAGTTTAAACATGGATGCCAAAGTAGCCAAAGCATTGCTATTTGGTTTTCTTCTTGAGGTAAGTGTCAAAAACTGATATTATCAAATTCGTTCTTAAGTTCTACTATCAGCTTACCATACTACATCAACTTGGCATCCCGAGTTTGCCATTCTCCTTTCAATTGGCAGATGACTAAGGCCGAATCATTGAACACTTGTAATGTCTTAACATTCCTCTCAATGGTTGCTTGAAGCCTCATGACACAAGCTTCATATTCTACGATATTATTTGTGCAATCAAATTTTAGCCTTGCTGTGAATAGGTAATGACTTTCATCGGGTGACATCAATATTACCCAAATTCCATGTCCTAGAGCATTTGATACTCTATCAAAATACATCTCCCAAGATCAATCTTGGTTGGAAGGGTTTTAATCTTCAGAAATGCGCATTAGATCTTCATCTGGGAAGTCAAAACTTAAGGGTTCATAATCATCTACCACTCGACTTGCCAAAAAGTTAGCTATCATACTACCTTTGATGGCCTTTTGGTTAACATAAGCAATATCATATTCAAAAAGTAGGACTTGCCATCCATCTAGCCTTCTTGATAGTGCAGGGGCGTCACATAGATCCTTGATAGGATCAAGCCTTGCAATCAACCATGTGGTGTGATATAGCATGTCCTGCCTAAGTCTCTTGGTTGTCCAAACCAAAGCACAACATAACTTCTTGACTGCGGAGTAGTTGCACTCATATTCTGTGAACTTTTTGCTTAAGTAGTAGATTGCTTGTTCCTTCTTTCTTGACTCATTATGTTGCCCTAATACACAACCCATAAATTTGTCAAAGACTACAAAGTAAAGGATTAAAGGTGGACTAGGCACCGACGGTACCAACACTAGTAAGCTTGATAGATAAGTTTGACTTTATCAAAGGCTTTTTAACATGTCTTATTCCATTCTCTCGAATTTTGTTTGTGAAGTAGTCAAAAGATGGGGTCGCATTTGTCAATGAGCTAGGATATGAATCTAGTAATGTAGTTTAGTCTCCCTAAAAAGCTTTTCACTTCCTTTTGGGTTTGAGGTGGTGGCATATCTTGAATGGCTTTGACTTTGTCTGGGTCAACTGCAATCCTTTTTTCGCTAGCTATAAAGCCTAAAAGCTTACCCGAAGTGACTCCAAAGGTACACTTGGCAGGATTCAATTTGAGTTAAAATTTTTGTAGTTGTTCAAAAAGTTTTTGAAGGTCTGTGACATGTTCACCCTCTTTTGTTGACTTGGTTATCATGTCGTCCACATAGACCTCAATTTTTTTGTGCATCATGTCATGGAACAAGGCCACCATGGCCCATTGATATGTTACCTCAGTATTTTTGAGTTCGCAGGGCATGACATTATAGCAAAATGTCCCCTCTATGGTTATAAAAATTATTTTCTCCATGTCTTTGGGCACCATCTTAATCTAGTTGTAGCCTGAGAATCTATCCATGAAAGAGAAAAGAGAATTCTTGGCCGTGTTGTCTACCAAAGTGTCGATATGGGGTAGGGGGAAGTTGTTTTTAGGACTAGCTCTATTCAAATCTTGATAATCAATACATATTCATACTTTACCTTTTTTTTATTGGAACTGGGACTATATTGGTAGCGTATTCTAAATATTTGGCTACTTTGATAAACCTTATATTAAACTGCTTTTTGACTTCTTTTTTAATTTTGAGAAACATTTTCGGCTTCATCCTCTTTAACTTTTGCCAAATTAGTTTGCATCTATGCTTAATGGGAAGCTTGTGGACCATTATATCAGTGTCTAGTCTTGGCATGTCTTGATATGACCAAGCGAATACATCTTGATATTCCTAGAATAGGTTTATCAGCTTGGTCCTAGTTGTTAACTCTATTGAGGTTTTAATTTTAACCTATTTTCAATCTTCTTGAGTACCCATATTTATAACTTTTGTTAGGTCTTCACAGGGCATGATTTGCTTCTCCTCTTGCTTAACTAATCTTAAGAGGTTTGGTGGTATAGAGCTCACTTCAAAATCTTCTTCACAATCAACTTCACTAGTGCAAATTAACTATTCAAAATCGATCTTCACAACCTATTAGACACATCCATATCACTGTCATTCAACACCTAAAAGGGTAAAGATATAAATATTGCAAAAGGCACACAACAACCAAGGGATTCGAATAAAAATGAAGACAATAGAGTAATAAAGATAAAAAAGTTGAAAAGTGATATAGACACACAACATGGAATGATATATGCAAAAGTCATTTCATTAATAATGTTTAACAAAAGTATCCATTACATAGGACAAAGGCGAGGGTAGGTAGGTTTTCCTTTCTTAACATTTCATAAAAGGGACAAGAAAAGTGCAAAAGTTTCTATCATAACCTCATCATTAAAATCAGGTCTTAGTGGAAGGACACACATTTTATGGCTCAGTATCCTGAAGATAGAGGTTGTGAAGTGCTCTGTTTAAGATGACCAAGGATCTTTAGCCTTTTACTCTTCTGGTCAATTTGGATCCATTCATCTTCCTGAACGAAATATATCATGGAAAGACAGAAACATTGTTGGCTTTAATTCCCCCTTTCGACCCATGGTTGAGTCACCTTCTAGTTGCAGATCATTCTTTCTTGCTACTTTCTTGACTATGCAATAGCCTTGAATCCTAAGCCTCTTTTGTTGACTTGAGTGGTGACTTATAGAGCTTAGGCTATCCCTTACAGATTCTTGCCAAGCCTTTTTCTAGCACGAAAACCTTTGCCAATGGTCATTTTTAAACCCAAGTGAGTACTCTTTGATAGAGGGGTTCAACTATTGGCAATCCTTCTCCCATAAATGTTGCATTAACAAACTCGAAGGATTGGAAAGATGACTTTGGTACTCTTCATTGGGCCTTATGTAGATTTCTTCAATGAAAGCAGTGGCGATCATTTTTTCTTTAACCTTGGTGGTGACTACTTTGTTATCTATCACAAATTTGAGCTTCTAATAGGAAAGGGATGGGATGGCCCCGGTGGAATATATCCATGGCCTTTTTAGTAGGCAGTTGTAAGATAGATTAATATCCATATCTTGAAAGTCAATTTCATATGTACATGGGCCTATCTAAAGTTAGATTGTGATATTTTCAATTACTTTGCAACATGTTCCATCAAAAGCTCAGACTAAGGTGTGGCTTCTCTTGATGTTGGACTAATCGATATGGAGTTTGCATAATGTAGTCATGGGCATAACATTAAGGGTTGACCCATTGTTTATGGGTACTTTGGGCAAAATGCATCCCTTGCAATGCATATTAATATGCAGAGCTTTATAACTGCCTCTACTTTTAGGTGGGATCTCATCATCGATGAAGGAGATATAATTATCGACCATGATGTTGTTCACTAGCCGATCCAATTTGTCCATGGAGATGTATGGTGGCACATATGCTTTTGTTTAACAACTTTAGTAATGCATTTCGGTAAACCTTTGAATTAAAAAGCAGAGATAGCACTGAAATCTTTGCGGGTTGTTTGTTCAACTGGTCTACAATGCAGTATTCATTGTACTTGATGAACTTGAGAAACTCTATGGCTTCTCTTTCAATCACTGCTTCCTTGACTTTCTTGGGCTCAAAATTCTTTGCTTGGGCCTAAGTTTTGCTGGTGCTTAGAGATGCATTAACCTTTTGTTTTTTTGAGCTGCGGGAGCGCAACACGTATTGCTACGATTTAGGTGACTAACTCCTGACAGTTCCATTATAGTAGCTACGGGAGTTAGTTCTCCGATCATCACTACCTAATTCTTGTACTTCTATAGGATAGCTTTGTTGCTTTTATATGGAAATAGTTTAGGTACCTCAACAACTAACTTTGGTGTAGGTATAAAAAAACTGACCTCGAGATTTAACTTGCCATAAAGAATAAGGAGTCGATTTCTCCTGTAAGGCAGCTACATAGTTTTGTCTCCTATCATGTTGATAGATTCAGCACCAAAAGTGGTTTCATGATAGAATTCTATCTAGCCTTCATTCATCATTCTTTGAACCATGGACCTAAACTCCTTGCATGTATAAAGGTATGACCTACAACTATGTGGAAGTCACAGAAGTTATCAGGATTGTCTTTCAATTTTTTTATTACGTTTAGCAATCCGACCTAAATCAATGCCTGCCAGACTAAGAACATTGGCATCCTTACATCTTCTATGCTTGTCTTGACTTCATATTAGTTCTTAATGCTTATCATGTTTGTAACTGGCTCAGTGTGGTTTGGTAAAAGATTGGTGGCAACATTTGGTCCCTAGTTTATCCTAAACTGCTAGATTTTTAAGTTAATTAGATTTTTTACATTTCTTTTGAAAGATATGTAGTTTTTGATGTCATGCCTCACTACCCTAACATGGTATTCACATTGGGCATTAAGGTTATACCATTACAGGTATGGTGGCTTCTTTTTTAGGACATAGATTGGGGCAACTAAATGATTTTAGAGCAATGTTTGGTAGAGTTCCTTATAGGTCATAGGGATGGGATCAAAATGTTGTCTTTATTGATTTGCAGCTCGATTGCCAGGTGCATTATTGGTTATTCGATAGTACTTTGGTGAACTTATGGAGGGTAGCTTTATGGTAGGTTTGATGGGATTGCAAAGGATAGGTTATAAGTTATGGCATGAATTAGCTGATGAGGTATTATGATAGGGCCAGAATATAGCGTGCTTGGGTAGTGAAGGTTGAGTATTTGATGCTATTTTAATTGAGATGAGCTAGTATAACTTATGGCATTAGCATCTCCTTCTTTCTTCTTATTGGCAATAAGCTTCTTATTTGATCCAAATGCTTCCTCGGCAGACATTCTACCATTCTTAATGGCTGCGTCAATCATTTCTTCATAGAGGACTAGGTCTGTAAATTTCTTAGTGGCATTTTCTACAAGCTTCTTGTAATAAGGAGCACTTAAAGTGTGAATGAAAGTAACTATCATCTCTTTTTCTGTAAAGGATGGCTGTACTAGGGCTATTTTTTTCCATCTTTGGGCATGTTGCCTGAAACTTTTAGTGGTTTTTTCTCAAAATTCATTAGGAAAAATTGGTCTGGTGCCCAATCTAAGACGTGTTGGTATTCATTTAGAAAGGCCTTAGCCAAGACAACCCATGATTAGATTTTTTTCATTGTCTAGCTTGATATACCACTGAGCCGCTGCCCTAGTGAGGCTGTGCTGGAAGCAGTGGATAAAGAGCTTTTGATCTTTCTCGTGCCCAGCCATCTTTCGTAGGTTCATTCGGATGTGGATGGAAGGGTTAGTGGTTCCATTGAATTTTTTAAATTCTAAGGCCTTAAACTTCATGGGAATAACAAGGTTGGACACCAAAGACAGTAATTGTGCATCAAGAGCTCTGAAACTTATCACTCCTTTTGATAGCTCAGAAGCATTTTTCTAGTAGCTAGAATTTGTTCATTTTTTCTGTAGTCATGGTGGACTTTTGACCTTCTATTTTCTTTGGTTCCTTATGATCAGCTGATGAAACTCTTATGTTAACCCCTTGAGTGCAGGAATTAATTGACCTACTACAATGGGATTTTAGTAGATGACTAGCTGAGCCTGAAAGGAAGGTGTAGAAGTGGGCCATTGTTCTTATCTAGTTTCCCCTTGGGTTGGTTCTGGATTATTAGTAAGGGGACTTTTAGTGTTGGTAGGATCATCCCTTATTTTAGCAATGCTGGCTTGCCCTTTTTCTTTCATGGAGGCTGTCATTAGTTCCATAAGTCTCGCAATTTAAGTTTACATTTTGCTTTGCTAACTGAGCATCTGGTCTTGTGATTCCTTAACCATTAGCTCAAGTCACTCAATATGAGCATCATGATCACTCTTTATGATTTGTTTCCTACATCGTGTGCACTAATGATGTGGGATGTTAGGTTCCATGTTCTTGATTGACCTCGAAATCCCTTGCACTTTTATGGCCCAATTCCTATATTAGACTTTTACTTAAAAATGTATTTATTGATGAGTGTTTATGATGCAATGATGGCTTAAGATGATGAATGATTGATGCAAGTGCAAATAGTGAAATTAAATATGCATATGCATTTGAGACAATTGATTCTTGGAACAGCTTCATCAATAACATCATTCATAGAGCCACAAAAAGGTTTTTTCTTCCAACACGATTACATTTGAAAATATCTAACATGATTACGTTGTGTAATCACATGATCAAGAAAGCCTAAAAGTTTTGCTCATAATCTTTTACAGGTACAATGTCTTGCCTTATGGACTAAGCTACCTCAATCATGTCGTGTGCCTCTTGTTGAGCCATCTGAACTTGTTCAGTAAAGTGTTGATGTTGTACTTGGTAGTTTAGACGTGCTTGGTCGATTGTCACTTGCCAGTCTAGTTCACTGCTTGGAAGCCCTTGCTAGTTCATTGATATGACCTTGACGAATCTAGAAAGACTATTTAATCCTAGACTCAGTGCATGAGGACTTCATTTTTTACCTTGGCAGCTCTCGGATCTTGCATTTGGGTCTCGAGTCTTTGATTTCTTCGTTGGTAGGTGAAAGCAAGAGCATGTGCCCTTCTGAATTTTTTTTGCTGGTTCTAACTTCTTCTTTTTGTTGATTCAGCTCGCGATTAAGAGTGGCAACTTTTGCTTCCCATTCGGCTAATGTCTTGCAAACATGTCGTGACTTATTAGCATTTTGGAGCACCACATAATCCTTGGTTAAACTTTTGAGGTCATCTTTGAAGTGGTCCTTTTCTTTGATGACTTGATTTGTTTCACAGCTCCTAGGATAGATATCCATCTTTAGTTGGCCTTTTTCCTCCCTACATTGAGAGATTTCTGCGACAAAGGATGCTTTTTCTTATTTGAACTCCTTCCTAAGTAGCTCGATCTTCGAAGGTAGCTCCTCTATTGAGATTTGTAGTATCCCGAAGTTGGATGGTGTAAATGGGTTATTGATATGGTAGAGTTTCCATTCTTCGTATCTAAGAGTGGTAGGGCTTCCTCTCCGATATCTTTCCATACAATGGATCTTTTTCCAAGCTTGGAAAGCTAACTGGACTTTTGCTTTATAATTAAGCTCTCCATATTTAAAATCCTAATGTCTCAAGTCTTTGAAGAATAAGATGAATTATTGGCACTGGAACTGATGCAATACCAATAGAGGAGAATAACCAGTACTTCCTCATAATCCCAAGAGCGGTACACATATATAGTCTCCACATCTATACACAATCGACTAAGGGAACACCCACAGGGCTCTTTATATGACTTTTTCCTCTTTGATTTTCATAATTCCTCGACCCAATACTTTTCTGTTTTGATGACATTCTTCCACTAATGTCATGGAAAGATGACTGATCTTGAAGAAGAAACATTGCTTGGCTCTCCCTTTCCTAACACAGAGATAACCTTGAGCTATATCTAAAGCAATGGGGTGCACTTGATAAACCTTCCTATTCCCATTCTTTTACAAAAATTGAGGGCACGGATGGTTTTGGCTATGATGGTAGAAGTAGGGTTGATGTTGTAGCATAGGCGAGAAAAGAAATCTATGACTACCGCCTCTACATAACCCAAAGTCTTTGAGAATATAATGAGCCCATAGATTGCCAAAGCGTAGACATCTTGAGCTTTTTTTATCAAAAAAAAATACCATGGTCTCTTTTAAGCTGGCCCAAGAGATCCATTCACTGCTCCTTTTTACTTTGACATGACTATCTACCTATGCTTCTATGGCCCCAAGAACTTGCCTTAACCTTTTCTTGAATGTAGGAGGTGTAAACGCTTTGTTGTAAATCCAGTCTGACTTGGCCCTTTTTATGTTAAGCAAAGCTATGTGCTCATGAATGGTAAGGACTAAATCTTGTTGGTTGAAGGTGAAACATTGGTAGTTCAGATTCTAGAACTGTGCCACTGCTTGCAGTAAGCCATCATCTAACTAAACTCAAAGTAAGAGAGCTATATCCTAATACTTTTAAATTAAGGCTTCTTTTTGTTGTTGTCCTAACCAATTGTGCTTTAGTTCTTGACAATCATTTTGATGGAAACCAATCTTGACCTCTTCATGCATTTTTTAGATGTTATCAGGCTTTACGATATCTCCGTCTTGACGCTGGTGACCTTCTGACCATGTTATGACATTTTTAAAGGACTTGATAATGGAGATGAGCTATTGCTCCATAAATAATGCCCCTTGCTAAACACCAAACCAGAATAATTACCCTAGAATGATGATAATCATGATAGTTATGATGAGAAGATGCTTGTGCCAAGACACAAAACGAAAGGAAAATGAGTTAGTGAAATGTATAAGAGACAAATGTACGGAATTAAAGAATTTAAGAGAATCAGAAAAAAATTCATAACGTCTCAACAAGGGTGATAAGACGAGCAACCGGTAGTGTATCACCATGTCCGGATACAACTTATCCTTTATGAGGTGATAAAATAACCGACTGATAGTAATATTCACTTATCACCACTAGTAGGGATATGCGTTAAGCCATGACTCAGATAACATAATGGTTTACAGCATAAGACATTGTGAATGATGGTTTTTGGTCATCGTTGCTTATTTAGACAAAGGTTAGCCATCGTTTGGGTAGCACGATGGCGTGCCTTGATAAATGATAAAAAAATACATATACAGGTGATAATTGTACACTCATTATCACCCATGTAGTTATGGTAATTGAGAGTAAAGGTTAGGAATGTTTCCATCTGTGACCCTGTTCTTTAGGTGTTCTAGCAATGTTTTGGTATGGTTTAACATGGTTTTGCTCATAAGGCTCACTATATGAGGTTTAAGTTTATGCCTAAATAGGTATCTGAATTGCTCTTCCATTCGGTAAGGATAGTTGAGTCACCTCGATCCTAAGCCCATCATAGGTTTAGTAGAACAGGTTCAATCCGAGGGATTTGTTTCCTTATACAAATGTAGAGGGTTACTTACAAGAGACATAGCTAATTTACATCTGGAAAGTGATTGCTATGCCTATATGGAGGGTTACTCATGAAGGTCGATAGTTCACTTCCTCCTAGTGATTAGGTTATAACCTCATCATGGAGTTTGGTGAGACTCTGATGCACACGCAAGTGCATGGTGTATGATAGGGAAATAATCAAACCTTTTTGCTTACTCTCGTATTACTATTTTATTCAATTGATGATTATTTAAAAATAAGACAATCCTGACAATCATATCAAACAAAAGATTAGTTGACAAAATGAAAAAATGGTCATAGTTAAATAATGACCGAAGATCGAAGGAACCGAGAACCTAGTAAGACACGGCTAGTTATTGGCCTAACTCTATATACAGTCCCTAGTGGAGTCTCCAAGCTCTCACAACATAACTCGAGGTGGATCCTTGCATATATATGGGTGTATATGACTTAAAATATTTTTCTGACTAGGAAATGTCTTTTTAACCGAGACTTATCCTTCGCAACATGATGAGAATGACAATGAGAAAGTATGAATTCTCGACTCGTTTTATAGTGAGGGGGACCATAAGATGAATCACTTATCTTATTGGTCTTGGATGACTATCACAAAGTGGCCAATGCTTGGAGTCACCACCGAATGCCTATTGAAACCTATGTCTTGAGTTACAAAACTTGAAACATCGATCCCATGGTCTGTGTGGTACAAAGATTCACCATTTGAGTTCGAGAGTTGGTTACGCATGATGAGGCATGAACCTCTTCATGATGCCTGAAATCGGTACCTCACTACTTATGTCTTATCTCAGTTTTGATTCTTTCGATCTTAACTCATCATTATTTTGATATATAACCTTCTTTTAATGCATGAATTTTTTAAAAATACAAATTTAGGTTTTGATGAAAAGATTTAATCTCATATATGCCTCGAATAGATTGGGAATATGACTTAAAATCTCACAACATGAACCATTCAATGTAATGATAACAAGAAGGGATACATTATTGGAATTTATCTCACAATTGGGATTGATTATCTGGGAATAATCGAATTGATAATTTTTGAGACAGATCTGGGTTCCTTAATTGAATCAAGTTTTTTAAAAATAAAAACAGGCTTGACTCGACATGTTCATGGAAATCCGGGAAAAAGAAATATTTAATTGTATTTGAAAAACAGGGTTGGAGTATCCCTTGAAAAGATAAGGTTGGAGTATCCCCAAAAGTAACATGTCTAACACTCTTTAAAGAAGTCAAATTGGAAAACTTAGGTTGATAAAACTTTGTGATTTAGAAAATGAGTGAGCATTTTAACCTTTTTGATAAAAGAAATTATTGTAAATGAAGGTGGTAAAGATGTAAAAAAATTCATGCCTTGATGCCAACCTATGGGAGGTCAAAGCATGTTCTCGAAGCTGATCAGGGTGATATGGTGACAATCGAATGTCTCGAGACAAAGCTCAGGAAAACAACTCAATTTTTACCAAAATCAAAAATAGAAGGACAGCATCGCGCTATCCTACTTTCATAATTTATTCTAAATTGGTTTGAAGGTTTTAGAGGATGAACAAGATACTGTTAGAAAGGTAACTATTATAAAGGTAACTCGACGAGGGTCCATTTAAAAATATTCCCAATATCCCAAAAAATCACTTACTAGGGGAACAAATTTTCAATTTTGATTAATTACGCTGCTAGCAGAGCATACAAGGGATAGTATATGTCAAAATTTAAAAAATCACCCCAGACTCATTTGGTATAAAAAATTTGGAAACAATACCTTTCTCAAAAGAGAATTTCATGAATTGTTTAGGAAAAATGTTTAAAAGATTTGGAAAAATCATTTAGTGGGTCTGAACGACCTGATAAGAATACATGTTGCCGATTCCATGGGTTCTAGAGAGTTTAGGTTTGAAAAATCATAACTCTCTCATTTGGAATGATCTGGGGTGAATAAGACATCGTTTTAAGGATAATTTGACACAATTTAAAAGAAAAATATATGAAAATTCATTAAAAATCATTTTGGATTTTAAACAGATTTTTCAATTTGCAATAGTTGTGCTATAGTAGGGGACAAAGCAAAGTAAGGGGTATTTTTTATTTTTCTTGGTGTTTTTGGGTCCAAACTCGAGTCATTGACATTCGAATGTCCATGACTGAAGGGAAAGAGTTGCATGAGTGTCGCGAACTCATTTACACTACCCTAAAGTAGTTTAGGATGATGAAACAACCTGTTGAACATACCACTCAAGGTTTTAACTCAAAAACAAGGCATGAACATTTCGAGAACAACTGCAAGGCCATTTTCATCAGAAAATCAAAAGTTTTGAGCTCATTTAATCAAGATTCTAGATTTTGAAAAGTTAATTTTCCCCAAGATTTTTTTGCTAACTTTAAGGAAAATATTAAGTTTATGTTATCCTTATTGGTTGAGGTTAACATGCTTAGCTTAAGGAGGTTTTGAAAATCAATTTTGATAGCCATCAAACACGCATTTAGATAAGGAGAAGACAATAAATGTACAAGGGGATGGCATATAACATGAATAGGGATGCTAACTTTACTAATGGTCTTGACAAAGAAAGTGTTATGCTCACATCTCATGAAGTGAAGCATGCCGAAACTGACAATGATTCATGACAAAATGCAAGTTAACGTATAAACATGCTTGAAACATTTTAGGCTTATACATGGATTGAACATAACATGATGCATGAATATGGCATAAAATGCATGAACAAGAGTTGTCAAAAATAATGAGGATGAAATAAGACACTTTGCACATCAAAAGGGGTATCAAGACATCCAAATCCTAAGCTAGCACAACCAAAAGCCACAATAACACATGAGAATCCTAAGAGGGTGATGAAAGCATGAAAGGCTCACTAAAGGATAAAGATGCTAAAAATAGAAAATGAAAGTGATTAAGTAGGAAATTATACCAATAAAGCTTTAATTTTTGGTTAAGAGGTTAGGTAGCAGAGATGGCCTGAATCCCCCTCTTTTCCTTATTGTTAATTAATAAGAAACGAGAGAAAAAGAAACATTTTGGTTCTGGTACAGGTCAGGATGATTTTTCAAAGTGTATTGTGGCTGGGAATGAGTGTTTGGGGTTATTTTTGGATATTGAGTGAAGGGCTATGGGATTCTATTTTTTTTATGTGTGAATAAGTTGGGAGAGCTGAAACAAGCTGTAAAAAACTTTTTTTTGCTAAGATATTAATGGCCTATTACACCAGCACTTTGAAGCTAAATTAGAGGTGTTTTTGGTCATTTCTCAGGGGGACAAAATTGTGATAGCTGATGGCTATAGGGTGGCTATAAAAAGTAATTTGTTGCCAATGTAATGGAAATAAGGTGGCTGGTTTGATTGCTAAAATCAGATACCAGCAAGTAGAGTGGCCGATGGTGATCTTTGTCAATAAACAAGGGAGGAGTAGAGTGATCATATAACATAGACCCTTTATGATCTAATTTAGACTTTAAAAAAATGTTTTGATTAATTCACATGTCCAAATTTGTAATCTGATATGGGTTTTGATCTTTTCTGATACAAAAACGAGTTAAAATCGAGCTTTGGATCAATGGTGGACAAGTTAAAAATGCCTCGATCATGGAAAATGGCCTGCATGTGTCGATAAATTGAAGAATGTATCTATACACATGGTCCAAAAAACCCAAAATGTATCGATACAATGATCATTGTATCTATACTATGAAACATTGTATCAATACTATGAAACATTGTATCAATACATATTGATCTGTATCGATACATCTACTTTACAGAATGCAAGTTTTGGTTCTAGCATGGCCTAGTATCGATACCAATGGGAACATTTCAAAATTTTGGGTCGTTGGAGCATTGTATTGATACATGAGAACCATGTATCGATGCATTTAGGCAACATTATAAATTTTCCCCTATTTTTTGTCCCCAAACATTTGAAACTACGTCCTTTGATGCCACATCCTTACATTTTTTTAATATGATCCATAGGCATTCTTGACCTTCTTAAAAATACTTTTTCACTAGGCGACTCATCCTATAGCTTGCTAAAAATTAGCCCGGACAGAATAAGGTGTCTACATTAGTAACATAGTTTTTGGTTGAGGCTTAAAAAGCCTTTTGGCTAGCAAAAAAGAACCACCGGACCACATCAAGGCTTTAATATGCATCTATGTGGATTACCATTAAAGGCAAAACACTTAGACTGTTTTTTGCCTCAAGAAGAAATCATAGCAATTAACCCATGTTGTGTTCATGCAGGGATCAACATGCTTAAAGTTTTAAGACCCCAAGTAGGTATTATTTCTATCATATCTATGTTTTTAAATTATAGTCTCATCACATTTATATCTTTTCCTAAGATCCTAAAAAATTTAGGTGCTTCTTTATTTAATTCTCCCACATAAGTTTAATTCTAAATATTTATGTTTATATTGATAAATATTAGCTTGGAGTTTACTTTTAATGGTATCAAAGCCTAAGGTTTATAGATCAAATATGGTTTAGTATGCCGATTTTTGGTGATAATCAATCTAATTGACTTATCTGTTGATTTAGTATTTTTCTATTTTGTAAAATCCTTGAAAAACTACTTTTAACTAATTTTTTTTAAATCTGGAAAGCATGTAGTTTTTTACTCTAATCATGTTTAAAAGTGTTTAAATAATTAATTAAAATTATTTTAATTAATTCAGATTAAAGTCCTAACACATCTTAAGTTTTTCAAGTTGTTTCAATGTTGTTTTGATCTGTTTCTTGAATTAAAAATTAAAGAATTGTTCCCTTTTACTTTTTAATTTTACAACATGTTAATTCATGTTTATTATAAATACTAATTAGTTTAAAATATGTTTTTTTCTAATTAAATTGATATTAAAGTCATCTGTTAACATCTTGGTGTTGACTGTTGCTAAGATGGCTCCATTTCAATGTTTTAATGTTACTTAAAATTTCAGCAACTAGTAGTGTGACTTTTTCCTTGTATTTCCCAATTGAAAGTGTCATGAAAAGGTCACAATACTTGCTAGAAAATTAGGTTAAAATTAGAGTTGAATTCAATTCTAGGCCATATTGTGTGCACTATGTCTATGTGATAGATATAGTATATTATCTTTCTTTATGTGACCTTGGTGCAACATCAATGGCAAAAAGATGTTGTTGCAAACTTGTTGTATTTTCAAAGGTTTAGTGGGAGAAAGACAATAGTGTTTGAGTTGAATTAGGATGGCTAAGATAGCCATGCATGAAGCAGACTCTTAGTTGGAAAAGGACTCTCCGAGAGGTTGTGTTCCATTAAAACTCATACTTAATATCAAACACCTAATTATACAATTATATTAATTTTCTTAAATTGCTTAAGGTATGAATTGGGTAATATAATAATCATGAAATTAAAATTCAATTAAATTATTTAATTGAAAATTATATTTAATTTAAATGATTAATCCTAATTCGATTAGGATTTGTCATAATGCGATTAGAATAAATGTTAATCGTATAAAAATTGTTTTCTTAATTAAATTAAATTTGGATCAATTACTAAGACTATTAAAAAATTGGAAACTATTTTCCTAAATGGTTTAGGATATATTACATGTTCAAAGGTTTGTCTAAATGAAGAGAAAGTTATCTAAAAGTTAGATAATGTACTAATTAAGACAAACAACCTAAAAGTTAGGTAATGTCCAATTTAATATCTTAAAATGTTGTTTTCTTAGGAAGCAAGTCTCCTAAAATGGTTTTTGAAAAAACAAGTTTTCTAAAATGAAAGGCTAGTCCAAATTATGACACAGCTTTCTAGAAGTTAGATAATATCCTAGTTAAGACAAATAACATAAAAGTTAGGTAATATCCAATTTAATGTCTTAAAATATTTTTTTTAGGAAACGAGTTTCCTAAAATAGTTTTTTAAAAAAAAGTTTCCTAAAATGAATGTTTTTTCCAAATTAAGATAAAGTTATCTACAAGTTAGATAATGTCCTAATTAAGATAAATGCCTTAAAAGTTAGGTAACAAGCAATTTAAGACAAGTTTCCTAAAAGTTAAGAGTTTTAATTAAAAATGTTTTAATTAAAGAACTAAAACTACTAAATAATTTGATAAATCATCTCAAATTTTTTGCAAAGGTTTATGCAAATGACACACAAGATCACCAAGTGATAATGGCTATGCTTATTTAATTTCGTGCTTATAATATATTAAGTTAGCATGAGGATGATTATGGACTATACTTTAGTATGACTAGGTTGTGGATGGTTGAATTTTTTTTTTGGTATTTATTTTATAAATATGGTTTGCAAACCCTACATTCTCTTTTAATTTTTGGTTGTAAATTCTCTTATCTCCTAACTCCTTTGAATGTAACTCGAGGTTTCTTACAATGTGTAATAATTACATAGGACTTGTAAATTTAGATTTAGGTTAAGTGTAGAATTTATGTAAATCCAAGAAAAGACCAAGGAGATTATCATCAAGACTTATGAAGTCTTTGTATAAAATTCCTAAGAATTTGATCAACTAGTTTCCTAATGGCTTAAAGAAACTAGATAGATAAAGTTCATAATCATCCTAATAGACTGCATGTGTTAAATTTATTTTCAAATTTACTGATATGTGATATATAATTGAATACATGCAAAGCATGTTAATCAAGCAAAGCAATGAGACTTAAGATAAATGATAAAAATCCCTCGCAAAAATTGAGTTTATGCCTAAGCATGACTAGACACCTTCCATTGTTCATAACAAGATTCCTAATTTTTGGTCATAAGGATTTGTTGAGCTGACTCAAGGTCCTTTCAGCCCAAGATACTTGAGTTATGGATGATGGGTCTTACTTAACTAATTTCATGTTGTTCGAATACGTACAACTTGACTACATGGCATTGAGGCGATGGTTAAGTGAAACACAAACAATGTGTTTAGGCAAATAGTTGCCACCTAGCTGATCTAAGAGTTGCATAGAGATGTAATCAGTAAACAAAGTTACCTACCCAATTAGTTTTTCCATGGTCTATTACATTGACTCAAGGTCATGAAAGGGTGCCTAGCTCATTAAATAGATTCAAATGTTGGATTTCTTGAACTATGTTAACGGCTATAATCTTGATAAAATAATGAGAAAATCATTAAAGTTGTAAAATCTTAATGATTAAAATTGCAAATTGTTAACTATAAAATGTTTTGGTTTAAAATGGATATAAACATGATTAACAAACTATCGCTAAGTAGCATATGTAAGCCTAATAAGTTTTAATAGGCCAGACTCCTTGACTAGGCCAACATTTAATGGCATATTTAAGAATAGCCCACTATGTTAAGGGTAGTCTATCAAGTTTGTAGACACCTTATTTTGTCCGGGGTAATTTTTAACAAGTTGAGGGATGATTGTTTCCTGCCAAAAAAGTATTTTTAAGGAGGTCAAGAATGCCTATCGATCATATTCAAGAAATGCAAGGATGTGGCATCAAAGGATATAGTTTTAGGTGTTTGGGTGCAAAAGACAGTGGAAAATTTATAATTTTGCCTAAATGCATTGATACATGGTTCTCATGTATCGATACAATGCTCTAATGGCCCAAAATTCAAAATGTTCCCATTGCTATCGATACTAGGCCATGCCAAAACCAAAACTTGCATTCTGTAAAGTAGATTTATCGATACACATCAACATGTATCGATACAATGTTTTATTGTATCAACACAATGTTCATTGTATTGTATCGATACATTCTGGGTTTTTTAAACCAAATGTATCGATACATGCAGGCCATTTTCCACGATCGAGGCATTTTTAACTTCTCCAACATTGATCCAAAGCTCGATTTTAACTTGGTTTTGTATCAGAAAAGATCAAAACCCATATCGAATTATGAATTTAGACTTGTGAATTAATCAAAGCATTCTTTTGAAGTCTAAATTAGACCATAAACGGTCAATGTCACATGATCACCTTACTCCTCCCTTGTTTGTTGACAAAGATCACCATCAGCCACCCTATTTGCTGGTATCTAATTTTAGCAATCAAACCAGCCACCCTATGTCCATCACATTAGCAGCAAATTGCTTCCTATAGCCACCTTATAGCCATCAGCTGTCACAACTCTATCCCCTTGGGAAATGAACAAAAATACCTCTAATGTAGCTCCAAAGTGCTAGTATAAATAGGCCTTTAATATCTCAGCAAAAAAAAAGTTTTTTCCAACTTGTTTCAGCTCTCCCAACTCATTCACACATAAAAAAAATCTTGTAAACATCCAAAAATAGCCCTAAACACTCACTCCCAGCCACTATACACTCTGAAAAATCATCCTTACCCATACCAAAACTAAAACCTTTCTTTTTCTCTCGTTCCTTGCTAATTACAATAAAAAAAGAAGGGAGTTCAGGCCATCTCTGCTACTCTAACTGCCTAACCAAAAATTGAAGCTTTGTTGGTATAACTTCCTACTTAATCACTTTCATTTTTTGTTTTTCAGCATCTTTATAATTTAGTGAGTCGTTCATGCTTCCATCACCCTCTCAGGATTCTCATGTGTTATTGTGGCTTTTGGTTGCGGCAGCTTAGGATTTAGATGTCTTAATGCCCCTTTTCATGTGCAAAGTGTCTTATTTCATCCTCATTTTTTTTTACAGATCTTGTTCATGCATTTTATTCCATATCCATGCAACATGTTACGTTCAATCCATGCATAAATCTTTAGCCTAGCATGTTTCAAGCATGTTTATATGTCAACTTGCATTTTGTCATGAATCATTGTCATTTTAGGCATGATTCACTTCATAAGATGTATGCATAATAACACTTTCTTTGTCAAGACCACTAGTAAAGTTAGCATCATCATTCATGTTATGTGCCATCCCCTTGTTTGTTCATTATCTTCTCCTTATCAAAGTGCATGTTTAATGGCTGTCAAAAATTGATTTTCAAAACCTCCTTAAGCCAAGCATGTTAACCTCAACCAATGAGGCTTCTAATTTTTTGACGAAAATGGCCCTGAACTTGTTCCCAAAATGTTTATGCCTTGCTTTTGAGTTAAACCCTTGAGTGTTATGATCAACAGGTTGTTTTATTGCCCTTAACTACTCCGGGACTGTGAAAATGAGTTTATGAAGCTCATGCCACTCTTTCCTTTCAGTTATGGATGTTAGAATCTCAATGACCCAAATTTGGACCCAAAAACACAAAGAAAAATAAAAATATCCCCTGCTTTGCTTTATCCCCTACTGGCAGCACAACTGTTGTGAATTGAAAAATCAATTTAAAATCCCAAATGACTTTTCATAAATTTTTTTATATTTGTTTCTGAAAGCATGTCAAATTATTTTTCAAACAATGCCTTATTCACCCTTAGATCATTCCGAATGATAGAGTTATGATTTTTCAAATCTAAACTATCTAAAATCCCTGGAATCAACAATTTGTATTATGATTGGGCCGTTCAGACTCACTAAATGATTTTTTCAAATCCTTCAAACATTTTTTCTAAAAACATTCATGAAATTCCTTTTTCAGAAAGGTATCATTTGTAATTTTTCGATACCAAATGAGTCTGGGGTGATTTTTCAAATTTTGATGCATCCTATCCCTCCTATGCTCTACCAACAACATAATTAATCCAAACTTGAAATTTTATTCCTCAGAAAAGTGATTTTTCAGGATATTAAGAATATTTTTACATTTACCATTGTCAAGTTACCTTTCTAACGATATCTTGTACACCTTCTAAAACCTTTAAACCAATTTAGAATAAAGTCAAAAAGTGGGATAGTGCGACGTTGTCCCTCTATTTTTAATTATGGTCAAAATTGAGTTGTTTTCCTAAGCTTCATCTCGAGACATTCGAATTTCACCATATCACCTCAATTAACCTTGAAAACATGCTTTGACCTCCCATAGGCTTGCATCAAGGTACAAATTTTTTTTACATTTTTATCATCCTCATTCACAATAACTTCTTTTATCAAAAAGTGTCAAAATGCTCACTCATTTTCTAAATCACAAAGTTTTGCCAACTTAAGTTTTCCAACTCGACTTCTTTAAAAAGTGTCAAATATGTTACTTTCGAGGATACTCTAACCCTGACCTTCTGAGGGGATACTCCAACCTTGCTTTTTCAAAATTGTTAAGATTTACAAATCTTTCTTTGTCAAAATTATTCATCATCCTCGGGGATACTCCAATCCCATCTTTTCGAGGGGATACTCTAACCTTATCTTTCAACTACAATTAAATTTTTCTTCTTCACGGATTTCCATGAACATGTCAAAAGTCAAGCCCATTTTTATTTTAAAAAAACCTTATTCAACCAAGGAACCTAGATCCATCTCAAAAATTATCGATTTGATTATTCTCAGATAATCGATGCCAATTGCGAGATAAATTCCATTAGTCTATCATTTCTTTTTATCATTACATTGAATGGTTCATGTTATGTTACTTCATTCGTTGCCTTACTAACATGATTTCTTTATGATTATTATTCGTATTCATATTTTCAAATCATTTCAAGTAAAATAAAAGGTGATGTTTTGCATGGGTATCTCTCTAGTGCCCAAAATAGAATATTCCATTTTCAAAGTAAAATCCATAGGTCATTTTTATTAAAAATTTTTGTATTTTCCATCTATCCAGGGTGTATATGAGATTAAATCTTTTCACAAAAACCTGGATTTGTATTTTTATAAAAGTCATGCATTAAAAGAGGGTTATATAAAATAGTGACAAGTTAAGATCGAAAGAATCAAAACTGAGATAAGATTTAACTAGTAAGGTACCGATTTCAAGCTTCGCGAAGAGGTTTATGCCTCTTCATGAGTAACCAACTCTTGAACTCAAATGCCAAATCTTTATATCATGCAGACCACGAGATTGATGTTTTGAGTTTCATAACTTAAGACATGGGTTTCAATAGGGATTTAATCATGCTTAGCCCAAAATGATCAGTGGTGACTCCAAGTGTTGGCCACTTTATGATGGTCATCCAAGACCAATAAGATATGCGATTTATCTTATGGTCCCCCTCACTGTATCAAAAGTTGAGAATCCTTACTTTCTCATTCTCATCACATTGCCAAAAGGTCTCGATCAAGAAGACATTTCCTAGTTAGAAAAATATTTTAAGTTATATACATGCATAAATCTTTGAGGATCCACCCCAGGGTACGTTGCGACAAAGCTCATATTGATGATCTTAACCAAGCCATATAGTGATGATGGGTAGTATGATGCTTAAACTTAGAAAAAAGCAAATAGCTTTTTAAGTTCATGAAATCATCTAAAACCTTAAAGAATTGTTCTATAAGGATAATTAGTATGAGAGGTTCGACATCCCTACAGAATTGCCCCTAAGAAAGATGTCAAAAAGTAGCCTATTTAGGCCTCATATGATAGGATTATTTCAAAACTTGAGCATTTTAGATGGATCATAATCCATGCATTGTCCATAAACATTTTTCTAAAGAAAGACAAAGGGGATGATAAACGTATATCCCAAAATAGGGGATAGCTAAAGTAATAAAGTAAAGATTACAAGGAAAATTTTGATATGATCAAAATTAGGAAACTTATAGAAGTTTCAATATTAGATATACATTGAGATTAATTCACATCTCTTAGTATATGATACCTAGAAGTTCGTGCTTAAATATGTATAACATATTATAAGGCCGAAATGAAATGAGTAATGAAGATGAACCATATATAAAGGCAACCTTGTTGTCATTAATCAAAGCTTACCTTCTTGATTAGTGTTTGTGAAACATAATATTCATTTGTTTGTAAACATAAGATGTTTATATTGGTATTTACACGTCAAATAAGGATGATTTGTGGTATTCGATACCAAGCTTAGATTTAATCCTCATTAAATAAATTATTAGTTATAGAATTTGTTCTATGTTTCAGTCACATGACTCTCAAGCATACACTTTCAATAGTATTAAGAATACTAAATAGCTTATAA
The DNA here is from genome assembly GCA_038381775.1 of Adansonia rubrostipa. Classification (NCBI taxonomy): domain Eukaryota; kingdom Viridiplantae; phylum Streptophyta; class Magnoliopsida; order Malvales; family Malvaceae; genus Adansonia; species Adansonia rubrostipa. Next base: position 17,250,074 of record JBBYHM010000025.1, read on the forward strand.
CTAATGGGATTCAAATGTAATTTTTAAATCTAATACCCTTTAAATCTACACATGTAGGATTTACTGGGAGGTATTTGTGATCCTTTAAAAGTTAAAGATCATAAACTTAACTTAGTCATAAAACCATGATGTTAAAAATGCAATTATTTGGAAAGTCTTCCAAGCTAAAGAGGATTGCATGTCATCCCTAAAAGTCATAAACAAACTCTTTTGTTCAAGCTCACAAAAGGAGTTACATTTAGATCATTGGCTTACAAGCTAATAATGGATTTCTAATAATTGTTAAAGTAACAACTGAGCCATATGACTAGACTATGGGTCCCACTGTGATCTAAATACCTAATGATTTTGATGATGAGATTATCATGACTATAACTAAAGCATAATCTCACAATAGTACTAAAGCTTTATCCAAGTTGAGACACAATTGCTAATAAAAACAGTTCAGCTTTGGATGCATTAGCAATTGGCTTAATACAAGTAGGAGATGTTAGTATATGCCCTAACGCTAATCGAATTGGATAAGGCATGTAATAGTTAATAATGCAAACGAAAACTTATGTTAGTGATTCAAGGTTGTCCTTCATGTTAGTGGCATGATTGATACTAATGCAAACACTAATTAGATGAAGCCTATAAAACATTATGGCCTTGCAAAGTTAATAATAAGTTAGGATGATGAGATCCTTATGCATTAAAGCCACGTTTCTAAAATCATTCTTAGTCATCATATTATTAAGATAGGCCATTGACAATGCATAAAGACTAGCATGTGCTAAGCCTTCATAAATTTGATGCATATAACTCTTTGATCTCATAGAAGTATAGAGACACTTGATGATAATGCTTGTTTTATGGAAACAAGTTCATTGAACATGGCCCACATGAGAACTTTGTTTGGTATAAGTCACTTAATGTCTATGGAATATGTTTTCTTGTGCCAATAATGTATATTAGTCCTCAAACTTGTGATACTAGGTCATGTTGTATGAGGAGTGTCATACTTAGATTTATCTAAAAGTGTATACAATAGATGGATGTTTAAGTCAAGTTACGTACGACAAGAGTCATATGGTGGGTGAACGAGTGATCCAAAGAGAATTCACCACTTCGAGTGACATTGGAGACATATCTCATATGTTCTTAGCTTTGGTTAACTTGATAAAGTCTTTGGCCAATGCATGATAAATTTAGGAGAATCTATTTCTCTAATTAGTAAGGCTAACCAAAAGTTGTAGGAACTAATATGGATTGATAAATAAATAGACACTGCTCCATGCTTATGGTCTTTCTAGGATATCTAGTGAAAGGGTCGAAGTATACTAAAAGGCTGGCTATTGAAAGGTTTCTTAAAGAGGTCATATTGACACTTCTTGCATACTAGGTGGCCATGGTGCTTTGGTAGAGGCCAATCTTGTTATATAAATAGAAATACACTTAATTAGGTAATTACATTTATTACCATTATGATGGAAGCCTAATGGGTCACACACAATAAGATGATATATTTGATTGAAACTAGGATTTAATTAAGTACAACTTAATTAAATAAAAGGTATAATGAGGAAGACTTAATTGAATAAGTTTAATTAAGAATAATTTAGGACATAAATTAGATTTGTGAAATCTAATTAGAGATGTCTTAATATGGCAATAAAGATAAGAATGACTTATCAAGATAATGTCTATTTGCAAACATGGTTTTAGGGATATTATTAAATAAAGCCAAAAATTGTATTTAAAAAATAAGAAATTATTTGATAATTATTTAATATTATTTACGCAAAGTAAAATTATTTTACTTGGCTTAGAAAATTTAATTATGAATTAAATTATCTAACATGTAAGTTAACAGGACTGGGCTAAAGGCTTTAATTATTAAGTCAATGAAGTTAAGTTGTGAACTACTCTAAGTTGGGCTTGCTAATGGGCTTGGCACATAGAATAGCTATCTTTGGTGTGTTATTAGGCTAAAATATTAATAAATTACTATTAAGGCCTAATCTTACAAGCTAATTAATATAGTTCTAATTAGGCTCCAAGAAACACTCTAAAGTTGGAAATGGGCTCAATTGATCCATTAGTTAAGCCTAACCTAGCCAAGGTGTATTTAAATGCATTATTAAGGTCTTTGGGCTAATGAGGAACGCAACGAAACACTAGGTGCCATCCTTCTATCTTTTATAAGGAGGTATGGTGCAACCTTTATCTTCCCTAAGCTCTCTTCCTATTTTCATGGTTTTTCTGAGTGTTCTTGAATTGTTCTTGACATAATGAAAATAGAAAGTAGTTTTCTAGCATTGAGAGACTAGTTTTTCATGAAAGTTATGAAATTGACCAAATCCCAAAATCTTTACTTCCCTATGCCTCTTTTGTGTTTATTGGTATTTTAGGGGATCTCAAAATTTCTTTGATCACAATGAAAGATAGAAAATTAGTTTTATATCCTAAATGAATCAAGCAGAATCAAAAATTATGATTTTTGGATCCATTTTGGCATATATGAAAAATAACTACTTCCCTGTAGAGTTGTTTCTCCTTCTCTTTGGTGCAATAGGGAAAGGAATTGTTGTCAGATCTATTTGGATTTGCACCTATTGGTAAGATATACCTTTGGTTGAGGCTTGAGGAGCCTTTTAGCTAGCACTAGAGAACCATTAGTGTAGACACCTCATTTTGTGTAGGCCATCATCTGAGGCATCGAAGGTCATTATTCTGGGCATCCTTAGAATCATGTGGATGAGCATGGGCCAATTTCCAATTATTTTCAACCAAACTGAGGTACTTAGAGAGCTTAAGGTATGTGTAAGCCATATTGGCATGTAGGTATTGATACCAATCTTTCACATCACTAAAATTTTAAATAGAAATACACTTAATTAGGTAATTACATTTATTACCATTATGATGGAAGCCTAATGGGTCACACACAATAAGATGATATATTTGATTGAAACTAGGATTTAATTAAGTACAACTTAATTAAATAAAAGGTATAATGAGGAAGACTTAATTGAATAAGTTTAATTAAGAATAATTTAGGACATAAATTAGATTTGTGAAATCTAATTAGAGATGTCTTAATATGGCAATAAAGATAAGAATGACTTATCAAGATAATGTCTATTTGCAAACATGGTTTTAGGGATATTATTAAATAAAGCCAAAAATTGTATTTAAAAAATAAGAAATTATTTGATAATTATTTAATATTATTTACGCAAAGTAAAATTATTTTACTTGGCTTAGAAAATTTAATTATGAATTAAATTATCTAACATGTAAGTTAACAGGACTGGGCTAAAGGCTTTAATTATTAAGTCAATGAAGTTAAGTTGTGAACTACTCTAAGTTGGGCTTGCTAATGGGCTTGGCACATAGAATAGCTATCTTTGGTGTGTTATTAGGCTAAAATATTAATAAATTACTATTAAGGCCTAATCTTACAAGCTAATTAATATAGTTCTAATTAGGCTCCAAGAAACACTCTAAAGTTGGAAATGGGCTCAATTGATCCATTAGTTAAGCCTAACCTAGCCAAGGTGTATTTAAATGCATTATTAAGGTCTTTGGGCTAATGAGGAACGCAACGAAACACTAGGTGCCATCCTTCTATCTTTTATAAGGAGGTATGGTGCAACCTTTATCTTCCCTAAGCTCTCTTCCTATTTTCATGGTTTTTCTGAGTGTTCTTGAATTGTTCTTGACATAATGAAAATAGAAAGTAGTTTTCTAGCATTGAGAGACTAGTTTTTCATGAAAGTTATGAAATTGACCAAATCCCAAAATCTTTACTTCCCTATGCCTCTTTTGTGTTTATTGGTATTTTAGGGGATCTCAAAATTTCTTTGATCACAATGAAAGATAGAAAATTAGTTTTATATCCTAAATGAATCAAGCAGAATCAAAAATTATGATTTTTGGATCCATTTTGGCATATATGAAAAATAACTACTTCCCTGTAGAGTTGTTTCTCCTTCTCTTTGGTGCAATAGGGAAAGGAATTGTTGTCAGATCTATTTGGATTTGCACCTATTGGTAAGATATACCTTTGGTTGAGGCTTGAGGAGCCTTTTAGCTAGCACTAGAGAACCATTAGTGTAGACACCTCATTTTGTGTAGGCCATCATCTGAGGCATCGAAGGTCATTATTCTGGGCATCCTTAGAATCATGTGGATGAGCATGGGCCAATTTCCAATTATTTTCAACCAAACTGAGGTACTTAGAGAGCTTAAGGTATGTGCAAGTCATATTGGCATGTAGGTATTGATACCAATCTTTCACATCACTAAAATTTTAAATTTTCACATGTATTATTGATATAAGAAGGGTTGGTATCGGTAGCTAAGGTGTGGTATCAATTTTTAGCATGTTTGTATCGATACAAGCCTTGGCAATAGCTAAAATCATGATTTTTGGCCAAATGTATCGACAACAAGCAAGAGTATCAATACAGATCTCCAAGTCTTGAGACTCGAAACATTTTTTGTTCTTGGTATCGATACATACTTCATTGTATAGATACTAGAGGGTAAAATTTGCTTTGTGTATCAGTACAAAATGCTTTGTATCTATACACCAAGGTATTTTTACCTAATTTGGGCCACTTTTAGCCTTTGCAGCATTGATTTGAGAATTTAACTTAAACATATTAATTGCACCAAAAATTATTAAATTTCATGCCGGACCTTATCTTTGGACTTATGATTGGATTTTAACAAATTTTTGAAGCCCAAATAGCCATGATAAGGGACATTTTATGACATTATGCAAGTTGCTAAAGGGTAAGATTGATTTTTCTCAATGCTTAACTACATAAAGTGGCCTTTATCCATAGTTTTTTTTTTTTTAGCAAACTAATAAGTTTGCATGAAAACTGAGCACAACACTTTCCCTGCATAATGTACATTCACAAAACCCCATAAAACCTGTGTTTTTGCATATTTTGTCTTCATATTCACATGGCTATATATGCCAACTTTGGCTCAGTTGAGAGATAAATACATAGATAACATAGAACCCTACACACTTCACACATATTCTTAGTAGAAGATGCTCACTTTCATACATTCTTTCAATATTCCTCAAGCACCAAAAAATAAAAAACCCTTCTCCATTCTTGTCACTCCTTAAAACTACTAGAAAAACCTTCCAAAACCCTCTATTCCACTCATCATTCCTTTCAAAATTCCCTTCCATCAACATCATAACTAAAAAGCCCTTTCTTTTCATCATTTTCTTGCTAATCAACATCTAAAAAAAAGTAGGTGAGTCTAAAGTTGTTCGAAGAAAAGGGCTAAATCTTGAAGCTTTTGGTATATTTTCTCCCTTTTTTTCTATTTATTTTCTTATTTTTCAGCATATACATCATCCTAGTGACCCTTTTTATGTTACCATGACCTATCTAAGATTTTCATGTATTATTATGGCCTTGGTTGTCATAGCCTTAAGATTTTGATAATCCTCTTGATGCCTTGGATGGCCAAACATACCATGTTTTATTTTCACCATCACAAAAGTCCATGTTCATGCATTTTTTGTCATGTTTCATTCACCTTTACATGTTTAACTCCTACTTGAACAATTAATTTAATTTGATTAAGCTACCATGCTGTCTGATTGATGGCTTAGGTCCCTAAATAATGATAAACAAATACCATCACATGGGTTGCTAGTTTTAACCTAAAAAAGTGCCAGCTTAGTGATTTTTTAACAAGATGACATTTCTAACAATTTTTTGAAAAAATCGATGATTTTTATTTAAACATGGGAAATTGATGAAATAAGAATGGTAGAATTTAAAAAATGCTTATGGCTAGATCCAAGATAAGGGGGTTGACATATATTTTCTGACTCGACAAGATTAGTTAGACTCATTTAGAGGTATCTAAATTCCTTGAAGTGGGAACTTAAAAAAATCAAGATAAATGCTTAAACAAGGGACAACATCGCATTATCCCTATTTCTAATTTTTATTTTGAATTGATCTAAAGGTTTTAGGGGTTAGAGATACTAATGGAAAGGTAACTTGATAAGGTTAAATGTAAAAAAATCCTAAATGGTTGTTATCTAGGAGGAAATAATTTTTGAACGTTATCTCTAATATGACACTAATAGCACCTGTAAGAAAAAGGTGCAGTGGACTCTGAAAAATCACATAATTCATTTGGAATCATTAAATTGCAAATGGAACCTTTCCAAAAAAAAATTATCAAAATCTTTAGGAAAAATATTTAAAAAATCCAAAAAAAAATTAGTGGGCTGAAGTGACCCAAATAGGATGCAAATCACATATTCCAAGGCTCCAAACAACATTTGTTTGAAAAATCATAACTCTTTCATCTAGAATGATTTAGGGGCAAATGATAACACTGGAAAGGCAAATCGATCCCTTTTTAGGGAAAAATATCAAGTTCATAAAATTATTTAAGATTGGAAATGATTTTTCTCATCATGGTGACAATATTGTCAACAAAACCAACGGACTTCTTCTATTTTTTTAGGTTTCCTAGAATTAAACTTGGGCCATGGACATTCAAATGTCCATGATAAAAAGAAAGTCAATGATCATGCCTTCATAAGCCTATTTGCACAATCTATAAGCCTTCATAAGCCTATTTGGACAATCCATTTAATTGGTTAAGCTGCTATGCTGTTCGATCGATGTTTTAGCATTGACCACCCTTAGGTAATGATGAACAAATATCATCACATGGGTTGCTAGTTTTAACCTAAAAAATGCCACCTCATCATGAGGTTTTGACTCAGACACATCGTTTTGCTGTTCGTGTCAATTTATACCATAAAGGAAAAGTGATTCTTTTTTTAATCCTTTAAGGCTTTTGCAAGGAATCATAATGCCTATTATTAGGGCAGTTTTTGTGATTTATTTTGTTGCTTTTCCTTTTTATTCTTGCCAATATTCCTTAACCCTTTGTGGCCTTATTCTTTCTTGTATTTTTATGGCATGCATCATTTCTTGCATTAAACATGTAGAAATAGTTGATACAAGGCAATGATGAATAAACCCATAATGCCTATAATAAAAGAGGATTTTCATGTCATAGGTGGCATATTCCCTTGATAAGGCTTGAGGCATAATTCATCCATTCGTATGGGTTTATTCCCCTTAAAAGCATATTACAAAGGTAAGTGTACTAGGGACGTGATGATAGTGCATTTTACACATTCTATGTACCACTTCTAATATTGTTTGCAATCTTAAAGATAGATTTCCATGATAACATTTTCATGCTCATATCATCTTTTCATTAGCACCCTCGTTGCACTTACTGGCATACATGCATGCCTACATCCATTCATGACATATGGACCTAAGGGTAGAGTGATAGTCCTCATCGATGTAAGAATTTCTATAAAAAATTTTTATTGGTCTTTTAGAAGGTACGTGGATTGATCGAAGCTGTTGATCATTGAGGATGATCACCAAGCTAGGATTGAAAGACTAGAACTTATGTGCAAAGAGCCTCAAGATCAAATGCTACATAAAAGTAGGGAACTATAGCCTAAGTAATTGAACTAGGAAAATGGTTGTCAGCCTTGATAAAGGAAAAAGGGTAACCTAGTGCAACTGACATTAGGAAAAGGGTAGACAAATCTCGAAGTTCACCCTACTAGTATCACTAGAGCTACACCTATCTAAGAGGTAACATTCTAACAGCAGCAATTACAGTCAACTCTAGCTTGTCAGCTTAACCATATATCTATATACACCTGATAGGTGCACTTCATATAATCCCTAGATAACATGGTACAAATATTAGATCTTTACCAACTAATCCTTTGGTCTTCGATCTAGATGACTCGATGGAATAGGAAAAACCCAATAATGTTAAAACCATAAAAGCTATAAAAGACATAGTAAATGTCAATTGCTTGAAAAGCATCTTCAAACTTTAGAAAGGAATACTAAACGTAGAATTATAGATGCTAAATCTCTAGGTTTGGTCTTAAATCTAACGATCCCACCTAAATTCAAGGTGCTAGATTTTGGAAGTACAACAAGTCAATAGACCCAATAGTCCACCTTCGTATGTAATGTCAAAAAATGGCTAGGCATGAAGTAAATGAGAAACTATTGATATGTTGCTTTCAAGATAGCTTAACCAAAGTAGTCATTTATTGGTACATAACACTAGACTAGATTAAAATTTAGACGTAGGAAGATTTGGCTTGTGCCTTTTTGGTTTAATACAAGCATGTATCTAATTGGGCCCTAAATCACCTTTCTTTTATCATCATAAAAAAGAAGGCTACTGAAAGCTTTAAGTAGTATGCCCAAAGATGGAGGGAAGAGGCTACCTAGGTTCATCATTCTTTGACCAAAAAGGAAATGATGATCATTTTCATCAGCACCTGACATGCCTCTTTCTATTACAAGCTTATGGGAATGCCACAAGGAATTTTGTTAACTTGGTCATGGCTAAAGAAATGACTGAAAATGAGATTAAGAATGAAAGGCTTGCAGTAGATAGGATACCTAACACCGAGCGAAAGAAGGTATCTACAGAAAAAAGAAAAAAGGTTCAAGCCTTGGTCTATGAAGGACAGCCAACAAAAGGTTTCAACATACACTTTTTGTATGCTATAAGCCAAATGGTCTATCATGCTGGGGTAATGTTGCATCAAATTCGTACTCAAGTTTTTACCCACCAGCATCTCTTGTGAAGCATAACTTAGTGCCCATGACTGTAATTAAACCTACCCATTAGCCAAAAGGGATAGAGAATGTTAGAAAAATAATGGGTAGCCAAGATAGAACCCTCATAAAGCTGATCTTGGTATCACACGCCAAATTGCTTCCATGACTCATTCAAGATTAGTTGGTTGCTCTAATTTGTTCCAAAACTATGGAGCAACTATATCCAGATAGCCATGATAACACTATTGCTTGTGACTACCACCTAAAAAGCATGAGTCATTCCATAGAAGAATGCAAGGCTCTAAAGAGATAAGTGCGACAATTGATTGAAGTAGGACAATTAGATCGTGACAAACTATGAGAATGAAATAGGATGTGTGAACCTTAGGCAATAGGGGCATTCTAATTCGGCATATTTTATGTGAAAGCTTTTGTTTTTGAATTGTCATCTTTTTATGAGGTTAACATATTTTAAACTTTGAATTATGTGCTTAACAAAAGCATGATATTAGAAAGTCTCAAGAATCTGATGATTGTTTCCATTATTCATCTCTCTTTCAAGCATATCTATGCATGAAACTAACCAATTAAAAGACTCAAGACTTTATGAAATTAGTTTTAAATGCCATGAACCATGCCTATACTGCTACACTAAAATAAAAAACCAAAAAAGGCCTTGACTTAGGCTAGGAGTGAAGAGGACCAAATTTTTAAAATTTATAGACTCTTATGGAATCGAACAAATATGATATTCTCTTAAGAATCCCATCGATGACAATTTGACATTAATCAAGATTGTCCTAGAAATATCCATATTCTTCCTAATGACCAAAACCTAAGCTACCAAGCCATACCTCGAAAGCTCCTCAAATCACATCTTAAGGCAATGTTACAAAATTACCTCATGTCCCTAGCAAAATCCTATGCACCTACCTCTAAACGATTTCCCAAAAATCTTTTTCAAAGCGTGCCTCAAAATTTTACCATAACCCCTTGTCTTTAGCTCTCGCCTATCATTCTGATATTTTAAAACCAAATTCTTTGTTATCGAACCCTTAGAGATCAAACATAGAATATTCTCTGCATTCTAATCTTTGGCATTATGAGATTTTCCATCAATAGTAAACCAAAATAGGTTATGCCCAAGTAAGTAGAGTGAAAAGAGAATAAGGCATGCTTTTAAAAAAAAAGGCAAAATGAAAACTGAATAAGACACCATGTGATTAAGATTTTCAAAATTTTTCCGAAATAACTTTCTTCCAATGAATGATCCAAGCCTTGGTTTATGAAGGATAGCCAACAAAAGGTTCCAACAGGCGCCACTCATATGCTACAAAATAAATAGTTCACCTTGTTAGGGATAATGTTGCATCAAATTTGTACTTAAGTTTCTGCCTACCTACATATCTTGTGATGCGTAACTCAATGCCTAACCATCAGCCAAAGAAGATAAGGAATATTCAAAAAAGATAATAGGGTAGCAGAGATAAAAACCTCAATAAAGTCGATCTTTGTATCATACACTAAATTGCTTCATCAACTTTTTCAGGATTAGTTGGTTGCTCTAATTTGTTTTAAGATTATGAAGCTACTGTACCCAGATGGCCATGACACCACTATTGCTTGTAGCTACCACCTAGGAAGCATCAATCATTCCACAAAAAAAATGTGGGTCTCTAAAGAGAAAAGTGCAATAATTGATTAAAAAGGGACAATTGGATCTTGACCAACTGTGTAAATGAAACGGGATATGTGAACCTAAGGTAGTAGGGGCATTCCAATTTAGCATGCTTTATGTGAAAAGCTTTTGTTTTTGAATTGTCATCCTTTTATGAAATTAACATGTTTTGAACTTTTAAGTTATATGTTTAATGAAAGCATGATATTAGAAAGTCTCGAGAATCTAATGATTGCTTCCATTTTTCATCTCTTTTTTAAGCTTTTCCATGCATGAAACTAAACAAATGAAAGACCTAAGACTTCAAGAAATCAGTTTTAAGTGCCATGAACCATACCCATAATGCTACGCTAGAACAATTAAATTGACAAAGGCCTCAACTTAGGCTAGGAATATTGCGAATCAATTTTTTCAAAATTGATAGACTCTCTTAGGAATTGAATAATAGTGATATTCTCCTATGAATCTTATCGATAACAATTGGACATGATTAGGATTATCCTAGAAACATCCATATTATTCCCTATAAACCAAAATCTAAGCTACCAAGCCATACCTCAAAAGCACGCCAAATCACATCGTAGGCAATGTTACAAAATTGCTTTATGTCCCTAGCAAAATCTTATGAACCTACCTCCAAACCATTTCCCAAAATGCTTCTCAAGGCGTGCCATAGGGTACCACCACAACCTTTTTCTCTAGTTCTCCCCTATCATCTCAATATCTCTAAACCAAATTCCTTGTTAACGTAAGCCCTCGGGAATCAAACAAAAAATATTTTCTATAGCTTAAACTTTTAGCATTATGAGATTTTTCGTTAGTGGAAAACCAAAGAGAGGGCATGCCCAAGCATGTGGAACAAAGAGTAGAATTAAAACATGCTTTTCAAAAAAATGAAAAATAAAAACTGTATCTGACATCATGTGATTAAGATGTTCAAAATTTTTCCAAAACAACTTTTTTCCAAAGAATGACTCTCAAGTTCACATAATTATGTTTGAAATGAAAAATAGCCATTTTTCACATCCTCCTAAAAATTAAAAAACTTCCGTTTGGAACCTTTTTGAACATAACGAATGCTTTCATTTAAAAGAAACCTAGATCAAATATCACCCCCACATTGCGGGACATAAAAAGCCTTTTAAGAAAAATAAAGCAAATGTCCCACTACATGATTTTGAATATGCCAAGCATTAAGGGGCATGTGTGAAATGTACCAAGTTTCCAAAATTTAGAAGTACCTTTAAAAAATAAAAAGAGCAAGCAAATGTGCAAAATGAAAAAAAAAAAGAAAACAAAGAGAAAAACTACATATAAAAATAAAAAGTCAAAGGAAAATCAAGAGGAAGAGAATAAAAGATCAAGAAATAAGGAGATCCCATAAGCAAAAAGGATGGATGCCTTACACAAAGAAATGATCCTTGATCCAATCACCCTTAAGTGCTAAATTTGGGCTTTTAAACCCTTTTTTGTAACCAAGAACCTTAGCCTACATTATTGTCTTCAAGAATTCCATTTGGATCAAGGATGGACCATCTGAATTGATGAACCCATTTTTTAGGAAACTATTATTTCAATAAATTTTAAGCCTTTTTAAAAAGCATGATGAAGTAATCAATTGAAAGAAGCAATAAAAAATTGATGGATTAAAGCTCTAGTTTGAAAATAAAAAAATAGGCAATCTAGAGCAAAATAGAAAATTTTCAACATAGATTAAGGGATAATCTTGGTCTTATTAAGGAATCCATCATTCCAACAAAATCTATGGATACCTAGATATCTCTGTACATCCCTAAATTATTATCTTTAGAAAGACCAACTTTAAGGATTACACTCATCATTTTTCCAAATTAGCCTTACAACCTTAAACTCATAATTAGTCAATCTTAGTGCCAACTGATGTATTAACAATAAAAAGCTTAAAAGAATCTTAAATTTATTTGGTTTTTAGGGAATTCATGTTCTATAAAAATTGGTCCATTGTTGAGCTTAAAAGAAAAAAGGATATATTTCACCTGTCCTAAAACTTTCTTGAACTAATCAAAACCCTCTTTAGCCTTTTCATCTTAACCAAAAAGGCCTAGTTGCCATTTAGAAAATCTTTTGACTATAGATTATCAATCTTTAAGGGACTTGAATATCATGCTAACTTAGGAGTTTTCATCAAATAAACATTCTAAGTAAAAAATGACAATAGCTTTTAACTTGAACAAAGGAACCATTAAGAAAGGTTAAGCCGATTCAAAAAAGGAGCCAACCATAATGCCAACCTTTACACCTTTCCTAAACATGCATGACATCATCCATCTAGCTAGTTATCACTCATAGCCATATGTATCATTCACTTAGACATTTAAGCATCACTCATCAACATACACTTTAGTTCAAGCATAGTAACATCATTACAACTCTATCATTTGCTTTACTTTCCATGTATCAGGATAATGGCTAATCTTATTGTTCACACTCACAAGCACCTGTACTCACATGCATTTTCACCCTTATGTGTCCATATCACATGCATACATCTTCATTTGTTATATCTATAATCATGGACCTTGGCGTTCACATGTATCCATGTTCATGAGCATTGACACTCATAGGCATTTGTATTCATGTGTATTCCCATTCATATCTGCTTTCACCCATATGTATTCCTATCCACCAATATTAGCACTTATATTCACTTTTATACACAAGCATCAGCACTCAAGTGCATTTTCATTCATATATATTCGTACTTATGTGTATTTGTATTTCTACACATTTGCATTCATAAACATTCACCATGTCACCTCATATGCATATGTATTATTCATGCATATGGGCATCTTGATAATAAGCGTAAACATCACTATCAACTTACTTATGTCACTAAATAAAATGGCATTTACTCTTTGATGGCATGCCTCAAATTTCCACTCTTGAGAATATCGACCAAAAATCTTCAAAAGCGTCTTTGGAGGACATTACATTGAAAACTTGCAAAGCCTTTCTTGAGGATATTTCATTAAAAAAAAACTTTTAAAGCTTTTCTTGAGGATATTTTAAACTCTCCCAAAGCCTTTCCTGAGAATGTTTCATCAAACACTTTTTAAAGTCTCTCTTGAGGACATTTTGAATAATCCTAAAGCCTTTTTTAAAGATATTTCTTTAAGAACTTTCAGGGCCTCTCTTAAGGATATTCCTTTAAAGCTTCCAAAGCTTCTTTTAAGGATATTTTGAAAACCTTTAAACTCTTTCTCGAGGATATTTTAATAAAAAAACTTCAAAGTCTCTTTTGAGGATATTTCATTAAAAACTTTTAGAGCCTTTCTTGAGGAAATTTCAAAAACCTTTAAAGCCTCTCTCGAGGACATTTCATCCGAAAACCTTTAAAGCCTCTCTTAAGGACGTTTTATCTAAAGCTTTCTTTTAAGGATGTTCCATTAAACACTTTTGGGCCTCTTGCGAGGATATCCTCAAAAGCCTCTATTGAAAATGTTTTAATTAGGATAGTGTTCAAGCCTCTCTTGAAGACGCTCACATTCTTTTTCTGAGGACTTCTATTTTCAAATCTAACAAAAAAAGTTGTTTTACTCATGCATTGAGTTTGCCCATAAAGAGCTAGGCACCAATCAAGTTTGTTCACAAAGAGCTAGGCCCTAACAGTGTTTGTCCATAAGAGTTAGGTACCAATCGAGTTTGTCCACAAAGTGTTGACACTATTTCAGTCTATCCATAAAGAGTTAAGCACTAGTTGAGTCTATCCATAAATAGCTAGGCATCTATGTGTTTGTCAACAAAGAGTTAGGCACTAATCGAGTCTATCCATAAAGAGCTAGCCATTAACTAAGTCCATCCATAAAGAGCTAGGCACTAATCGAGTTTGTCCATAAAGAGCTAGGCAATTGTTTTATCAAAGTCCATGTCAACTAGCACTTATCTAGGGATTAAACCTTAGAAAACCTAAAAGCCCAGTAAAGAGGTTAAACTTAACAAAACCTCAATTAGGCTTTTATCAAATTGCCTAATATATTATACCTGTCACAGTGAAACATTAACTAAATCTCATTTTTGTAGGCATTTAAGAGGCATCATCTTACCCTAGACAAAATAGTCTCTATTTATCTTTGCTCTGTTCTTGATACTCAGCAATGACTAAAGAAGTGCAGTTGTAGACACCTTATTTTGACTAAGCCAATATTTAAAGAATTAGAAGTCATCGTTTAGGATGCTATCAGGGTTATTTAGATGAGCATGGATCTATTCCTTATTATTCCTGGCTTAGGTAAGAGGTTTCGAGAGTTAAAGGTGCATAAATTTCATATTTTTGCATAAGTGTATTGATACATGGCCTCCACATCATCAAACTTCAAAATTTCATAGGTCATATTTGTAAACACCTTATTTTATCCAAGCTAACAGTCAAGGCATTGGAAATCATCATTCAAGACATTATTGGAGTCATTTGGAAGAGCAGGAATTAGTTCCCCATCATTCCTAGCCAAAAGGAAGTGTTCAGAGAGCCGAAGGTATGAAAAATCCATATTTTATGTATGCATATCTTAATACATAAACATAAGTATAGATACAAGGATCAGTATCATCAAAATTTCAAAATTTATGCCATTTTTATCAATATAAAAGGTTCTATATCGATACACAAGTTGGGATATCGTACATAAGGCATTATATCAATATAGAGTTATACTGAAGCTAAAATCATGATTTTCTATCAACAGGTATTGATACAAAAAGCTAGGGATCGATACAAGCTTACTAGTAACGATTCACTAGGCTTTGTATAGATACTAGATTCAAAGTATCGATACATATTGGGTTTTTGCACTCAATGTATCGATAGAAACTCATTCTATCGATACACAAGGCTATTTTGGCCTGATTCAAGACATTTTTCTCCTTCTATACTATGACATTAAAAGTTGAATATGCTCATAACATTGGCCTCAAAATCATTCAATATCAGACATAACTTCATATAAATCATGTGGATTTCATTTTAGGCTTTAAACATTAGATTAACACATTTTAAGAGGTCCACTAAGAATGGCATAAGGGTATTTCATAAGAAAATAAAGCTTAATAAAGGACAAAAGTGAGATTACTCATTTGACCAGGCTATGCATGATTTTTTTCTATTTGCAAAAACCAATAGTAAACAATCAAATGCTAAAAGTTTGTACCTTGGTAAAAGAGTCACTATGTTGTACATGCCAAATGTCCTATGTGCTCTTTTTGCTAGGTTATTTTGTAGCTGAAATCACTCCCTATATAATCTAATTTTCTTATTTACTAAAAGTATTGAACATTACATTTACATTAGCCTCCAAAAATCATTTTGCTCTCTTTTAAACTCCGTTCCTATAGCTTATTTTCCATCCTTCTAAAAGCACCTCAAAAACCTCTTATGTCTTTCATCTTTACCCAAAAAACCTCCTTCCGTAGACAGCATAACCGAAAAGCTCATTTTTTCATTCCCTTCTTGTTAATCTAAAACAAATATCAGGAAGTAGGTGAGCTCAAAGTTGTTTAGTTGCTACTCAAAGACAAAGTTAGGAGTTAAAGTCTTTTTTGGGTATATTTTCCATATTTTCTTCATCGTATTTTTTGTTTTTCTTCATTTTCATCATCTTAGTAAGCCTTCATGTTCCCATGACCTATTAGGACCTCTACGCATTATTATGGCTTGGTTTATGATAGTTTTAAGATTTTTTGACTTTCTTGATATCTTGATGTTGTTTGGATTTGGATGAACTAAAATTCCATATTCCATTTTGACATTAGAACAGTCCATGTTCATATAATGTTGCAATTTTTTTCTTATCTTTACATGCTTATATTATGTGTAAATGTTCATTCTAGCATGCCTTGATTTTTATCATGCCTTCGAATGCATTTTTAGTATGATTCCTTTGTTGAAATGTATGGATGACTTGTTGTTCTGAATGTTTGCTTATGTTTGATGTCTTTACCCAGTTTAGTTCATTAAATGTTTGTTAAAATGCCTCTATGATGCTTGCAAAAATCTATTTTCAAAGAAAACCCTAAGTTAAGTCTATGTTAACCTTAATCAATGAGGATTAGTGTGCATTTAATGTTTTCAATATATTGATCCTTTGATCTTAGGGATTCATCAAGTATAAATGTTTGGATTCATAGTCTTATTAGGCAAAAATATGTTCTATTTTTGAGCTCTATGAAATACCAAAATTTGCTTTCAAGTGTTTGGTTAAAGTCTTGTTTTAAGCCTTTTGGTATGACTAATGGCATGGATAAAGGCTGATTCATCAGCCCAATCTACAAGATTTGGATTGGTCTATTTTACCACTACCATAGACACTAGCGCTTGGACATTCACATGTCTAAAATGTTGACATAGACTAAAAAGCTATTGAAAAATTATTTTAAACTCTAACTAATTATTTTGAATTTATTTTTTTTAAAGGGCTTGAATTACCTTCCAACAGTACTTCAATTGCCCTTGGATTATTCTAGATGCAGGAATTAGATTTTTCAAACCTTTCTAGTAGAAAACCCCTAGAATCGTCAATTTTAATCTTGTTTAGGTTATTTTAATCCATCATATGATTTTTTTCGAATTTAAAATATTTTTTTCTAAATTTAATGAAATTTTCTTTTCAAAAAGGTCTCATTTGCAACTAAATGATTTCGAATAAGTCTAAGGTCAATTTTTGAAATTCGCTACTCCCCTTCCCCTGCATATGCTGTTAGTGTTGATTCAAACTTGACTTAAAAAATTAGTTTCACCTAGAAAATAACTAGGATTTTTGGAAAATTTTTACATTAATCCCTGTTAACTTGCCTCTCCAACAATATTTCATTTGCCATTAAAAACCCTTCAATGAACAAGGAATAAATTTGAAAAGGGTGACAGCATAATGCTATCCCTCTTTTTTTAGAACTTAAGAAAAATTAATTGAAATTTCCCAAACAACATATTTAAGTTATTTGAATGACTTAAATAGTGTCCAATAAATTCCCTACAGAGTCAAGTGTCATGACACGGGTCCTATTAGGCTCAAGTTGAGGCCCAAACATTTTTCAAAATTAATTTTCATTTCTTATTTGAATTATCAGGTTTTAATTGGTGCATAAGACCAGTAGCATTTTGATACCATAGGGAAAGCTCTTCCTATCTTTATCTGTTATATTGATAGATGCACTTATATCTTCATCCCTGTCTTTATAAAACTCGATCTTTAATCAGTCTATCATTCTTTGGACTATCTTTAGGAAATCTATGAAATGTTATAGGGTGTGTATCTGTTTATGGTGGCAATAAAAGGGTTCAAGGATTTTTTTACTCTTGCTTTTGATTTCTGACATTATTTTGGCTTTCATGAAAACTTGCCATACTTTACTCATAGGTGTTTGAACCTCTTTGATGCTTTTTTTAACCTAACAAGTTTTTCCCATTAATCACTACATTCACTCTTGGCTCTACGGTTGGGAAGCAGATTGGCTCGAATGTTAGGTCTAGGCTTTAATCAACCTTAATCATGCCTTTTTTTTTGGTACACTTTATACCTTCCTCTTAAATGAAGTGCAATTTTTAATATAGTGGCCTTGTGCCTTGATATAGTATTCATAATAGGTGTTTTCATTGTATAATTTGGGATACGAAGGTGATTATGAGTTTATGAATACTAGGGCCACCAATTGGCCTCCCAACAAGAGTATAGGAGTATAGAAATGGGTCAAAATGTTCTCTTTCATAGATTACCTTGGGTTGTTAAGGGCTCTAGCATTATTGGTGTTTTAAGGTTGAGCACTCTAAGCAGTATTCTATGTAGAACTTAACGCGAAGTTATATTTGGGTTGAACCTAGTAAAGTAGATTGGTTGCGACATTAGCGAGTAGGATTGAAGCCCAATTAGGTGATGCTAGGGAAAGTACATGCTCTGTGTTAGATACAAACTCTGAGTAAGCTTAGTCAAGCTTTTTCTAATGACATTTGCCTTTTTTATTATACTTAGTTTTTTTTCTTTGCCCTTAGTGGTAGTGTTTTTGTTCGAGCTAGATGACTTTCCATCAAATATCTTAAAGCTTTTTATGGAATTATCAATCATCTTGCCTAATATGACCATGTTGGTAAAATTCTTCATGGCATTCCCTATTAGCTTCTTGTAGTAGAGTGATAGTAAAGAGCTAACAAACATTACTGCCATTTTTTTTAGTCAGGGGAGGGTAACTTCTCTCAATCTCTGGGCGTATTACCTGAAGCTTTTAGTTGCCCTTTTTTTTCATTTTATGAAAGAGAGGCAATTTAAGGCCAGGCAATCTAAACCCAATTAAATACACCTTTGTATTGATCTAGGAAAGCATGGGCTAGATCTACCTATGTTTAAACGCTAACAGGATTAAGTCCTATGTACTAAGGGTAGCTAACCCAGTTAGGATATCCTAGAAGTAATGGATTAATAGTTTTTTATTCTCTTCATACCTAGCCATCCTTTGGCAATACAAGCAAAGGTGGGTGATAAGATCTATAGTCACATTGTATTTTTCAAAAATTTAATACCTCAAACTTACATCGGATGATAAGATTAAAGACTAAACCCAAAGATTTTATGTCTGTGATCCAAAATTTGTCACTACCTTTCACAGTTTTGAGGTGCTTTTCCAATGACTGATATTAATTAGGTCCTCATCAGTTTTAAAAAACCAATTTGCTTTCCTTACTCTACTTATTCATCAAGGTCTGTGACTAAAGGCCTTGCTGGTGAAGAGGCCATAGCCTAATACCCATGAACGAAGAGGGTACGGATGCCAAAGTTAGATAAATGAATGGCTGACTTGGGATCAATGTTGTTGGAGGCTATTGTTCATGTGATACCACTTTGTGAGCATTAGTGGCTTCAATACCCCTATTTGGGTTACCTTCAAGATTACTCGGCCCCTTAGTTATGTTAACAGTGCTTTTTTACCCTTTATTTTTTTATGTTTCGAGTAATAACTTAATTTATTTAGATATTTAAGCTTAGAATTCCTCATTCTTATGAAATGACTATTTCTGAGACTCCCTATATATGAGCTACAATCATTCAATATAGGCTAGATGGTTATTTTCCATGGCTCTTCGATGATTATGAGTATTACATCAGTGACAAACAATAGATCTCATGTTTCAAAGCACCTTGATAGATTATTGTCAAATTAGACTTTGATGATGTGTCATGAATATGTTTGGTTATGCAAATGCAAGAGGGACAATTGAATTGTAGGATAGCTTCACCAATAGCATCTTTCATAAAGCAATAAAAGAGTTTGATTACACATGATTATATCTAAAAATATCTAACACAATTACATTGTCCAATCACATGTTCCATAAAATACATAAACTTTTTTTCATGGCCTCTAATGGGATGATATCTTGCCTTGAAGATCTAACTATCTCAATCATATCATTTGCCTCTACCTTGGCTACCTGAATCTATTCAATAAGATGGTGATGGTGGTCTTAATAGTTCTGACCCACCTAATTGATTATCTGTTGCCATTCTCACTATCGTTGCTCTAAGGCACTCATTAGCTCCTCGATGTGGTCTTAATGAGTTAGTAGATATTGTTTTAAGTCTTCCATTTTTACTGTTAGGACTTCATTCTTAATCCTATATGCTCTTAAATCTCATACTCAAACTTCAAGACATTCATTTCTTCTTTGGTATGTTGATGCAAAGGCAGGGGCCCTGATAAACTTCTCTCTATTAACCTTGGTCTCTTCTTTCCATTAGCTCAATTCCTCACTGTTGGAAATAAGTTACGCTTTTCATTGAGCTAATGACTTACCAATACATTAGCACTTGTTCATTTTTCGAAATGCCACATAGCTTTTTGTTAGACTCTCAAGATCCTTCTTGAAGTGATCTCTCTCTTTGATAAGTTAGATTCATCTTTCTATGTCAATGGCAAATGTCTATTTCTAATTAGCTATTTTCATCCTTTAAATGGGTAATTTCCAAGGTGAAGGTTGCATTATTTTGTTTAAAATCATGCTTGAGTAATTCAAACTTAGAAAAAGGTTTGTCAATCGAGACTTGAGATGTCTTAACATAGGATAATAGCAAAGTGTTGCTAATACGATAGTTTTTCCACTCATCATATCCTAAAGTCATGTTGCTTGCTCTCCAATATCACTCTATGTAGTGTTTAGATACCTTATTTTGTCTAAGCTAATTTTTAGCAATTTGGGGCATGGACATGAAATGGGGCGATAATTCATAATGCTTATGGATCATATTAAAGAGAAATGCAAAGATATGTCATCAAAAGATCTAGTTCCAAGTTTTCAGGGACCAAAGACATGGGAAAATTCATTATTTTGCCTGAAAGTATCGATATATGGTTTTCATGTATTGATAGAATGCTCTAACAACCCAAAAATTTGAAATGTCCCTATTTGTATCGATACAATGTGTAAATGTATTGATATCTGAGTATATGTCTTGATACATAAACTTATGTATCTATACTAGGCCATGTTAGAACCAAAACTTGCATTCTATAAAGTAGATGTATCGATACATATCAACATGTATCGATACAATGCTCCATTAAATCGATACAATGTTTCATAATATCGATACAATGATTAAAGTATTAATACAATGTTCATTGTATCGATACATTCAAGGGTTTTTGGACTAATTGTATCGATACATTCTTCAATGTATCGATACATGCAGGTCATTTTCCATTATCAGGGCATTTTCTAACTTGTACACCATGGATCCAAACTCGATTTTAACTCATTTTTGCATTAGAAAGGATTAAAACCCATATCAGATTATGAATTTGGACTTATGAATTAATTAAAACAGTTTTTTAAGTTTAAATTAGATCATAAAGGGTCAATGTCATATGATCACCCAACACCTCTTTTGTTTGTTGACAAAGATCACCATTAACCACCCTACTTGTTGGTATCTGATTTCAGCAATCAAGCTAGCCACCCTATGTCCATCACATTAGCAGCAAATTGCTTTCTACAGCTACCCTATAGCCATCAGCTATCACAACTTTGTCCTATTAAGAAATGACCAAAAACACCCCCAATTTAATTCCAAAGTGCTGGTATAAATAGACCATTAATATCTCAACAGAAAGAAAGGTTTTTTCCAGCTTATTTCAGCTCTCCTAACTTATTCACACATCAGAAAAATAGAATCTTGCAGCCTTCATTGAGCATCCAAAAATAGAGCCAAAATACTCACTCCTAGCCACTATACACTTTGAAAAATCATTCTTACCTATACCAGAACCAAAGCCTTTCTTTTTCACGCATTTCTTGCTAATTAACAACAAGGAAAAGAGGGGAATTTAGGCCATCTCTACTGCTCCAACCACTTGACTAGAATTGAACCTTTGTTGGTATAACTTCTTACTTAATCACTTTCATTTCTGATTTTTCAGCATCTCTATCATTTTAGTGAGCTTTCCATGCTTCCACCACCCTTTTAGGATTCTCACGCATTATTGTGGCTTTTGGTTGTGGTAGCTTAGGATTTGGTTGCCTTGATGCCCCTTTTAATGTGCAAAGTGTCTCATTTTATCCTAATTATTTTTTGATAGCTCTTGTTCATGCATTTTATACCATAATCATACATCATGTTATGTTCAATCCATGCATAAATCCTTAGCCTAGCATATTTCAAGTATGTTTATATGTTAGCTTGCATTTGGCCATGAATCATTGTCATTTTTAGCATGCTTCACTTCATAAGATGTGTGCATAACACTTTTTTTGCCAAAACCATTGGTAAAGTTAGCATCCCTATTCATATTATGTGCCATCCCTTTGTATGTTCATAGTCTTCTCCTTGTCTAAGTGCATGTTTAATGGTTGTAAAAAAATGATTTTCAAAACCTCCTCAAGCCAAGCATGTTAACCTTAACCAATGAGGATTAGCATGAACTTAGCATTTTCCTTAAAGTTAAAAAAAATCTTAGGGTAAATTAAGTTTTCCAGATCTGGAATCTTGGTTAAACGAGCTCAAATCTTTTGATTTTTCAATGAAAATTGCCTTGTACTTTTTCCTAAAATGTTTGTGCCTTGTTTTTTAGTTGAAACCTTGAGTGGTATGATCAACGGGCTGTTTCATTATCCCAAAATACTCTAGGGCTATGCAAATGAGTTCGTAATGCTCATGCCACTCTTTCCCTTCAGCCATGGATGTTCGAATGTCAATGACCCAAGTTTGGACTTGAAAACACAAAGAAAGATAAAAAAATATCCCTTGCCTTGCTTTGTTCCCTGCTAGCAGCACAACCTTGCAAATTGAAAAATTAGTTTAAAATCCTAAATGATTTTTCATGAATTTTTTAATATTTATCTCTAAAAGTGTGTCATATTATCTTTAAAACAATGTCTTGTTCACCCCTGGAACATTCTAGATGAGAGAATTATGATTTTTCAAACCTAAACTGCCTAGAACCCTTGAAATCCGCAACATGTATTCTGGTTGGGTTGTTCAAACCTACTAAATGATTTTTCTAATTTTCTTAAACATTTTTCCTAAATGATTCATCAAATTCCTTTTTCAGAAAGGTATTGTCAATTTTCCAATACCAAATGAGTCCAAGATGATTTTTCAAATTTTGACAGACCATGACCCTCATATGTTCTACCAATGACATAATTAGTCCAAATTTAAAAATTTATTCCCTAGAAAATGATTTTTTTGGGATATTAGGAATATTTTTAGGTTGACCCTTGTTGAGTTACCTTTCTAACAGTACCTTGTCCACCCTCTAAAGCCTTCAAACCAAGCTAGAATAAATTCAGGAAGTGAGATAGCACGATGCTGTCCCCTATTTTCAGTTATGGCCAAAATTGAGTTGTTTACGCGAGCTTCATCTCGAGACATTCAAAAGTCACCATATCACCCTAATCAACCTCTAGAACATGCTTTGACCTCCCATAGGCTGGTATCAAGGCATGAATATATCTTACATCTTTACCATCCTCATTCATAATAATTTTTTTCGCCAAAAGTTGTCAAAATGCTCACTCATTTTCTAAATCACAAAGTTTTGTCAACTTAAGTTTTCCAATTTGACTTCCCTAAAGAGTGTCAGACATGTCACTTTTGGGGATTCTCTAACCCTGACCTTCCGAAGGGATACTCCAACTCCGCTTTTCAAAATTGTTAAGATTTAAAAATCTTCCTTTGTCAAAATTATTTGTCATCCATGGGGATCTCCAACCCTGACCTTCCGAGGTGATACTCCAACCTCACTTTTCAAAATTATCAAGAGTTAAAAATCTTCCTTTGTCAAAATAATTTATCATCCATGGGGACACTCCAACCCTAACCTTTCGATGGGATACTCTAACTCCATTTTCCAAAATTGTCAAGATTTAAAAATCTTCCTTTGTCAAAATTATTTGTCATCCACGGGGATACTCTAACCCAATCTTTTCGGAGGGATACTCCTACCTTGTCTTTTAACTATAATTAAATTTTTCTCCTTTTCGAACTTTCATGAATATGTCAAACAAACCCTGTTCAATCAAGGAACCTAGATGCATATCGAAAATCATCAATTCAGTTATTCCCAGATAATCGATGTTAATTACAAGATAAATTTTGGTAGTCTATCCCTTCTCTTTATCTTTACATTGAATGGTCCATGTTATGTTACTTTATTCGTTGCCTTACTAATATGATTTCTTTGTAATGATTATTAGCATTCATATTTTAAAATCATTTCAAGTAAAATTAAAGGTGATGTTCCGTGTAGGTATCTCTTAAGTGCCAAAAATGGAATATTCCATTTTCAAAGTAAAATTCAGAGGTCATTTTTATTAAAAATTTATATATTCCCTATCTATCCGGGGCGTATATGAGATTAAATCTTTTCATCAAAACTTGGATTTGTATCTCTATAAAATTCATGCATTAAAAGAGGGTTATATCAAAATAGTGATGAGATAAGGTCAAAAAAATCAAAACTAAGATATAACTAGTAAGGTACCAATTTCGGGTGTCGTGAAGAGGTTCGTGCCTTATCATGCGTAACCAACTCCTAACTCAAATGGAAAATCTTTGGTACTACGTAAACCATGGGATTAATGTTTCAAGTTTCATAACTTAAGACATAGGTTTCAATAGTATCCGATCATGCCTAGCCCAAAATGATCGGTGGTGACTCCAGGTGTTAGCCACTTTGTGATGGTCATCAAGACTAATAAGACGAGCAATTCATCTTATGGTTCCTCTTTATTATATCACAAGTCAAAAATCCATACTTTTCTTATTCTCATCACGTCGCAAAGGAAAAGTCTCAGTCGAGAAGACATTTCTTAGTCAGAAAGATATTTTAAGTCATATGCTCCAATATATCCGCAAGGATCCACCCTAGGGTATGTTGCCACATAGTGGACCTTTCTCCAAGCGTGGAAGGCTAATAAAACTTTCGACTTGTAATTGACCTCACCATCTTCGAGGTCTCAGTACTCAAGGTCTTGAAAAAATAGGACAAATTTCTAGCATTGAAACTATCGCAAAATGGGAGATATGGATAGCTAGTACTTCCCAATAATCTAATAAATGGCACATAACTATAATCTCCATATTTATACAAGATTGATCAAAGGAAAATCCATGGAGCCTTTCTTATAACTCTTTCTCCTCTAAGCTTGCAAAGCTTTTCAACCTACTATCTTCAGA
The DNA here is from genome assembly GCA_038381775.1 of Adansonia rubrostipa. NCBI lineage: Eukaryota > Viridiplantae > Streptophyta > Magnoliopsida > Malvales > Malvaceae > Adansonia > Adansonia rubrostipa. Next base: position 17,275,114 of record JBBYHM010000025.1, read on the forward strand.
CTTGTCTTAGGGCCATTCCTTCTCACGGACTTTATAGAGAGGGCTAAAGTTGGGATAAAAGTTGTCCAATATTCTCTTTTTTTAATGCGAACATGACTAATGACCCAAATGTTGAGAAGTAAGGTATATCCGATGAACTAGTCTATCCTTATTTTCTTATAAAAAGTAAGAGCTTGAATGGTCATAACAATGATGCTAGGTGCAAGGTTGATATTATAGCATAATCGGGGGAATAAATTTGCAACTATCACCTCTACATAATCGAAGGTTTTCGAGAATATGACTAACTCATATATTACTAAGGCATATATATCTTGAATTTTTCTTGCATCAGTAAGATTCACTATTGCTTCCTTCAAATTAGCTTAGAAAATGCACTCACCATTCCATTTCATCTTGATGTGGCCTTAAACATATGACTTTGCGGCTCTAAGAATCTATGCTAATCTTTTCTTAAAAGGTAGAGGTTAGGACCTTTTACAATACTCTATGTGGAACTTGGCCCTTTTAATAAGCAATGTTGTATTCATCAATAGAGGGAACCAAATCTTCTGATTGAATGTGAAGCATAGGTATATTAGGTTCCAAAACTATTAGGTTTTAACAAGCTAACATCCAATTAGACCTAGAGTAAGAGGGCTATATCTGGATATCTCTTCATGAACAAGCTGGGTCTCTTTCGATGTTATCCTAACAAGCCCAAATATGTTTCAAATCTTGGCAATAATTTTGTTGGAAACTAACCTTGAACCTTTTGTTTATTGTTGATACATGATTGAGTTTAAGGAATCCCTATCTTCATGCTATTAGCATTCTAACTATGCTCGAACATTTTCGAAAGGCTCAAGAATAAAGACAGACTGTTGCTCCATGACAAGTACCCTTTGCTAAGCACTAAACTTTGTCTAATTGTCTTATGATGATAATTATAATGAAATGTTGCCTATAATAATCAACATAAATAATATGGGAAATAGGTTGGTGATAATACAAAATAATACGGATGAAAACAAAAATGAAAAAACAAAAATAAACCACAAAAATGCCCTAATAATAAGTGTCACAATGCCTAAGGGTATACATGACAATTACAAACATTAAAATAAGCTAAGCATACATGGACAGCATAGCAGCATGTCTAAGTTAAAATAATCACCTTTATTAAGGTAATATGGTACCTCATGGGAATAAAATTAACCTATTAGATAATGGCATTCATTCATGGCCATTTATAAATGTATCTGTTAAGTCGTCATTCGAATAGCATAATGGCTTATTTAGGTTGGACATGACCTTTTCTAGGTTGATATAAGGCATAGTAGGTGATGAATTTTGCTTGGTATCACCCACTTATTAATGAGGGTTAACCATTAATTAGACCGCATAACAACATGCCCCGATTAGGAAATGAGATAGTAGATGCCTCTTAAACAACTATTATAGCCCATAAAAGTAAAGGTAAAAAGTGTTTCCTTGAGTGTCCATACTCTCCAAGTTTTGACATGGTTAAGCTCATAAAGCTTACTATATAGGTTTGAGTTGACATCTAAATCAGTATCCAAATCCCTCCTCCATCTGGTAAGGACATCCAAGGCACCTCAATCTTAGACCCATCGAAAGCTTGGCAGAATAGGTTTGATCTGGTATATGTATTTCCCTCATAAATGAAAAGCGTTACTTACAAGAGATATAGGTACTTTACACCCAGAAAGGTCTTGCTATGCCCATGTGGAGGGTTACTCAAGAAGGAAGATAGCTCTCTTCTTCCTAATTGGGATCCTAATCGTGCCATAAAGTTTGACAAAAATCTTATACCAATGCAATAGTGTGTCGAGTAAACAATCAAACCTTTTTTTACCTTTTATTACCATCCTTTATTACCATACTTATCAAACCAAAACCTATTTGAAAAAAAATAATCCTTGATGACCATAGAAAAATAAAACATTAGTAAATAAAGATAAAAAGGAATTATAAATAAATAATGACCAAGAAGTGATTGAATCAAGAAACCAATAACATGGACAGTTGTAGTTCTAACTCTCTAACTTGTCCCTAGTGGTGTCACCAAGCTATCACAATATGCCCTTACCTGGCATAACACCCATGAATTGCTAGGATAGTGATGCGCATGACTCAAAAGGAATGTCATTAGGATACCTTTGGGTTATCCCTTGATCGGGATTTGATTTAGGCATGAAGAGATGATAGTGAAGGGAATGACCATCAAGTAAATCACTCATCCAAATGGTCTTGGATGGTCACCCCAAAGTAGTCAAAGACTTGGTTGCCATTGATTATTTTGGGCTAGGCATGATCAGATGCCCATTGAAAATGATATTTCGAATTACAAAACTTGAAAATTCAATTTCATGGTTTACAAGGCCCAAAGATTCATCAATTAGGTTAGGGAGTTGGTTACGTGTTGGGATGAATCAACACCTTATGACGCTTGAAATTAGCATCTGCTAGCCATGTCTTACATTGGTTTTGATTTTTGGGTTTTACTTTACCATTTTTGATATAATTCCCTTGTAATGCATGAATTTTGTTTAAAAAAATTATAAAATGGAGTTTTAAAGAAAAATTTAAATGTATGCACCCCAGAGATGTATGGAACATAGGGATTTTCAGTGAAAATAGGCTCTTGATTTAATTTTTAAAATTAGAAATTTTGCATCAAGCACTAGAAAAATACCAACATGAAATATTGCCTTTCAATTTTCAAAAACTATTTGGAAATATAAGTGCACAATGGACACCACAAAAGGGAAACTTGTTAGTAAGATGAAAACAAATGAAATAACATTGCATAAAAATAAACATATAAAAACGAAAAAAGAGGGACTGTTGGACCTTATTTCATAATTATCTTCAATTATTAAGGAAGAAATGGAATGACAATTTTGAGATGTTTTTGGACTTAGAGGTCACTTGAGGTATGAATAAGAACATTTTGATTAAAAAGCTCGAGGAAGTCTGGGACAGAGAAAATTTTTAGATTTTGAGTGGAAAGCGGGGTTAGAGTATCCTTTCGAAAGGCGAGGTTGGAGTGTCCCCAATTATGAAAATAAACTTTTGGTTAAAAGGCCTGTTGATATCTGTGAGAGAAAAAGTTTAAGTTTTCAAGTGATAAAAAGGTTAGAGTGTTCCCTCGAAAGAGTGGGGTTCGAGTATCCCTTATGGTGAAGATTTTTAAGATTTTTGAAACATTTAATGAAAATAGATATTTTAAAATTAAAACTAGTGATTTGAGTGAAAGATAAAATTTATTTATGTTTGGCCTTGATTTAAGTCTCGTGAAATCTGCTTTATGAATCATGACTCCATAAGTTGTTGACCAGACATATTTCAAGACTTCAAATGTCTCAAAAAAATGGTTTGAGAAAGTTAATTTAATTTTCCTAATTTCAAAATGAGGAGATAGCATCGCATAATTGCCTTTCCTAAATTATTTCAGGCTCATTTAAAGGCTTAAGGGATAACCAAGGTCCCATTTAAACTTGATAAGGATTAACATGAAAATGTCCAAAAAATCCTAGAAAATTGCTTCCTAGGTGGAATTGAATTTTAAAGTTGAGTTTGCTTCAACACTAGCATCATGTGTAGGGGAAAGGCTACAACAAACTTTGAAAAATCACCTTAGACTCATTTGGAGTTGTTAAATCATAAAAGTTATCTTTCTGGAAAGGGAATTTGTTGAAATCCTTGGGAAAAATATTTTAAACATCTTTTAAAAATCATCTAGTGGGCCAAAATGGCCAAAACATAATGTAAATCGCTAATTCCAAGGGTTCCAAATAGCAAGGGATCAAAATTTGATAACTCCATCATCTAAACATGTCTTAAGGCAAACGAGATACCTTGGAAAGTTAATTCCGCATCCTTTGAAAAAAAAAATTTAGAAAATGCTAGAAACTTGTTTGGGTTTCAAAAACAAATTTTCAAGTTGGGACTATAGTGCTGCTAAGGTAGAAATAAGGATTTTTTGGTTTTTTGTTAGGTTTCTTAGGACAAAATTCAAGGTATAAACGTCCAAACAAACGTGATAGAGAGGAATAGATGACGTGGGCCTCACGAGCTCATTTACACAATTCTGAAGTAGTTTAGGACAATGACACAAACCCATTGGCCATGTCACAGATAAGGGTATTAAACTCAAGATCAAGGCATAAACTCTTTAAAACAAGTAAAAAGGTTATTTTATTTTGAAACCAACTTTTTTAAGCTCATTTAACTATGACTCAAAATAAGGAAAGCTTGATTTATCCCCAAGATTAGATGATCAATTTAGTGAAAACATTAAACCCACGTTCTTCTTCATTTATTGAAGGTAATATAGATTTAACTCGAGGGTTTTTGAAAATAGGTTTTTTTTTCATAAAACAAATACCAAGGAAAGGCATCAATAGAGTATTTTAATGATGTAAAGCATGTAAACATGGCATCTATGATAAATATATGTAATAATTTAAATAAAATGTACTTCTAGCCATTGTTGATCAAGAACCTAGTCTCGCTCCAAATACACGAAGACGAACACCCCGTATAAGCCTTCTAGTCTATATCCTTTTCTTGATAATTACCTT
>JBBYHM010000025.1:17297980-17326807 GCA_038381775.1 Adansonia rubrostipa
GACTGTGGTTGGAAAGATGAGATGAAAGCTCTTTGCAGGTTTCTTTCTTCTGACTGTCTCCTTTCTTTCAAGTTGTTTTTTGAACTTAGAACAATTGCAGTTTCTTTGCGGTGCCTGAAAGGGTTAGCATTGGTAGTATCTGACACTGAAGAGAATGTTGCAGATTCGTTATAAATAAGGGCATTAGAAATTATAATACTTTGAATTAAGTATTTCCATGTTGGTAGTATCTGAAATTGGAGAGCGTTGAAGATTCATCATAGATAAGGATATTTGAAATTAAAATACTTTGAATTAAATAGCGTCATCTCATGCCATAATACTTCAAAAAAAGTTTCCTTTTTTGCCAACCATCGATTTGATTAAGTGATTAATCCATGGGACTAAATTTGTTCTGGGGTTATTTGGTTCTTTATTTGTTGATTCTTACTTTGTATAGACACGATAGTAGATAAACTTGGAGCCAGCTTGCAGGGCCATGTCCAAAATCTGTGAGTTATGCTGCATTTGCCAGACACTGACGACTGAAAGATAATAGTGGTTTTTATTACGACAACGACTGAAAGATGCTTAGGCTTATGAATGATGCATTGAATTGTATCTAGTCATATGGTGTGGTGTTTCGGAGAATGGCAAAACATCCATGTATTGAACTTATTCTTGATAGTTATGAGAAGCTGTATAATCTTTTTTCAACATTTTCTTTCTCATATGTCTATTATTATTTTTCTTCTCGAGGACGGACAACTAGGGCAATGAAGTGCCATTACATAAAGTAGATAATTGTTCCTCTGGAGGCTTATTTCCTTTAAAGATTAGTTATTTATCCAAGAAGCTATTTGTTTCTTTTGGTGCTTTAGTTGCTTCCAATCTTTTTGTATACCTTAGTCTTTGTGTGCAATCTTAATTATACTTCATAAAATCTCTTTCACTTTGATGAATGACAGGGCGTATATTAAGAAAAAAGGAAGAAATAATGTCACTGTGGATGAACTTGTGCATGTGATCACCCCTAAAGGAAGAGGTAAGAATCTATTCTTCCTCTATTATTTTCCCTGTACCTTGTTTTATATATAGGATTTGGTTAAATCCTAGCTTACGCAGCTTGCACTCCCGTCTCCATAAAGGCTGAGCTGTTGCAAAGAATTCGTTCGTTTCTCATGTCCACTGCTCTTTGACCATCAGCACCCTTTGGTTATAGAAAAGAGGTGGGAAAGCAATAGAGCTGTTCCAAATTTGCTAGATGGGTTTCAATGGAAGTCTTGTTAAGGTTTGGCTTTACCATTAAGTCTTGTTAAGGTGATTTTATGAACTTGAAATAGCAGAATACCATTAGACCAAGGGAATGAACCGTGTTTGCAGCAATTTGTAAGATTTCAGTTTATCCATTCTTGCTGCCATGGGGTCAGCAATTTATAAGTGTTTCAAATTGTCCACTATCATCTCTATTCCCTGTTACTGTCAGCTCCCAGGTTTTAGATAAAACCTTAGGGCAGAAAAACTATGCATTAGATTAACATTGTTGTTAATTTAAGTCCTCTGACTGAAGCCAAGTTTATTCTTATTCCTTCCAGGAGGCTGACCTTATATGGGTGATAAATAGTGCGTACTTTTTCCATTGTCTTCTTGTACTTGTTTCTTTGATGAGTATGCCTTTGTACGCCTTTGTTGAAACCCAGATAACCTGGAGCTTTCGGATTTAAAGTTATTATTACATGATGGCCTATTTCAATGAATTCATGGTAAAATTATGTTTTTTTGTTTAGGTGTTTGGTTTGAGTTTCCTAGTGAGCATGGTTGCTGGAAAAGGAGCATTGACAGTGAAAACTAAGATTATCTTGATATCATCGTTTGCATGAACTTAACTCCAGATTAGAGAGCTTAGGGATTGTTAAAATTCCAGTCTGAATCATACTTTACATCCATAGACATTTGCAAGCAATAGGAGATTGAAGAAACATTACTTGTGATCGCATGTTGGCCTAATAATTCACTCTCAAAATGAGAGTTGTCGATTCATCCTACCCAAGCTAGGGAAATGTCAATTACTACACTTGCTACAATAGACAAAACGAAGGTGTGGCGATGGGTCCATCAGAGCAGATGGCCTTTTCTACGGGAATTCATTTACTTCCTGGTTGTTTTTGAGGGAATAAACAAGTAAGGATATCCAGAGATTCAGAATCAAAGGGAGGTAAGCTTAGATAGAACCCACCTCTACAAGGTTTGTTAGCAATGTGTTTTAGGTGAGATTTTAAGAATATGCAATGGTTAATCTTTGTGATTTTGAGAATTTTCAGATTCCAGATCAACAGAAAAAAATGGGGGGGGGGGGGGGGGAATTCCCCGCACCCCTAGACATCAAAACCTTCATTTCTTGAGGTCTTCAACGTTACACGTAATCATCATTCTCTTTCACATCTTGCAAGTCTATCTATATGATTTTAATTCATATAATATAATGCAAAAGGTTTACAAAGCATCTTTCACAAGACACAATGCATTTATTCAGCTGGCCAACGCCATTTCCTACCTTCTCACACGATGATACACCGATTGGACTTACTCCCACAGCTTGCGCTCTATGGGAAATCTCCAAAAAGCAGGCGGCTGAATTGCACCACAAACCCTACTACATTTGCACTAAGTTAGCATTTTGTCTATGGTGACGCTGCTTGTTCACAAAGGTCTAATAGATCCAAAGTCTGCAAAAATTTTAAGTTAAACCCGTAAGCTTTAACCAAAAGAATTCGATAATTAAGAAAATTTATATGAAATAGAAGGCCATGGAAGAAAATGTTGCGGCAAACTTATAATTTTTTGTCATACCTCAGGAACTGAGAGCTCGAGACGAAACTTGGGACCATCATAGTGGTGCAAGACTGGTCTAAAAGCATCCTCTTCCAATGCTTTGCAGAGTTTCCTAATACGGATTCTCACCTATTTATTGGGGGATAAAATTAAAAGAATTAGAGTTAGCGCAATCTTCCATGAAAATGAACAATACATTTCTTACAAACAATAAACCCAAACTGTACCTGAGCAGGAAACCTTGACTCGCCTTTACACTTTTTGTCTTCCCAAGCAGTTGGATCAATGTTAGAACCCCCAAAACTAGCTGCCTGTGCATATACAAGAAACCATGAACGGTGCAATAGAGGGAGAAAAATATCTGAATGATCAACACATCTATTTCTCAAGACAAGTGAATGTGATACATAAATTAACCCCTGATGTCTGCTCAAAACAGTATTACAAACATCAAATATCCGATGCGTTCTTCCTTTGGGAATGAGGCGGAGGAGAGGGCAATTGCACCAATAAAAAGTATTATTATTAAATTTAAAATTTGATTGGCCGTCACACAAATCAATAGAAAACACATAGCATAATCATAACTTACTACCCAATGAATCCTAATCTGGCAAAAGAGAGGCAAATGCAAACATTCAGAGAAAGGAAATCCAAAAGGTGGAAAGAAATACTAACACTGCCTACCCAACAGCCTCAAGCATTATAGAGGAAATGATAGGAATGTTACGTAAGAATGAAGTAGGTGAACAAACCTCAAAAACACCATGCAACTGATGAGTAGTGTAATTATAGAGAAATAAAGGCAAGCCAGGTGTAATTGCCCGAACAGAGTCCCTGTATCTTGGTGGTAAACCTATTAAATGAGATAACAGCAACACGTAAGAATTCCCACTTAATAATGTTTAATAATAGAAATTAATGAAGTGATAATTACATCTACGTGAATAAGAGTCTTACCAAATAGCTGGCGTTTTAAATCTTCCTGCATTGTATCATTGTTACAAACAAAGATGTACCCTCCAAGCACCTCATTTCTTGGGAGTGTCTCAGTTGCAGGCAACGTCTTGAATCTTTTGTCAACAGTATTGTTTTCATTGCTGTTGTTATTGTTGTTGTTGTTGCCGTCATTGTTGACATCTTTGCTGCTATGATTGGTGCCACTATATTTGTTGCCAGCCAGGTTTCCAAGGCTATTGCTGTTATTTTTCTGATAAACAGCATTCATATTGTAAATACCAGTTCGGAAGGAACTTTTGCTTACATTATCTCCAATCTTGGAGTCCAAGTTTAACATATTAAAGTTAAGGTTCTCAAATTTGTTGTCATCCTGGAACCGGAATTTATCCCTTGTCCGCGTTTCAGCCGGACCCTTCAAAAGCTCTAGATTGTTCATGCGTTCACCCTTTGTCCTTGTCTGTTCAGCCAATGTAGATGCAGCCATCAACCATTTGTGATCCTCTGACACTTTTGATTGTCCCCGAAGATCATCTCCCAACTGCCAAAAGTTATTTATGCTCTCCATCTTGCAAATCCTAAAAGGAGAGGACAACATAAACTGTAAAGAATTGTTAATTACACAAGAAAACATAGAAATCTATCAAAGACTAACCAAACACGAGAGAAAATGAAGGCAACAATAAATCATTTGATTTCTCTTTTCTTTTTTTTTTTTTTTTCAACTTTTACCTAGATAACAATTTCATAAAGATTAGGAAAATCTTAAACAGTCAATCTCAAGAATAACATCAAGCAAGGAGCTTCAATTTCTATCCAATAACACAGAGAAAAGACTAAGAATTAAACCATCATTTGATCTAAACAGAGAAATATCAACACACGGAGCAATCAAATACTTCAAAGTTCACATTTTCTCTTCCATCTCACAATTTTGTCAAAACAGAAACAAAGCTCAGAAATCCTAAAACTAAAGTCAACTGAACTTGACTTAAAAGAAAAAACAACTAACATTTCTCCTAATCCGAACCCAACACAACAAAATTAATCCCAAAAAAGAAAACCCACACATGTAATCATCTGAAAAACAATACCCAAAATCGAATCATAAAAATAAAATAAAAAGTTCGGCATTGAACAAAGAACTAAACAAAGAGATGCAGGCTTTACCGACTAAGAAAAGTAAAAAGGTTGATTCAATGGAATTAGAAGCTAATTTTAAAAGGATTGTAAGAACTCTAGATTTGGGGATCCAAAAGAGAGAGAAAGGGAGTACCTCTATCCCTTTTATCTATTGCTAGCTGCCTTCCCGTTGAGTAAAAGCCCCGAAAATACGAGATGGATTTTTATTGTATGTACAGATCTATCTGACGATAATGCCCCTTGAAAGTTTGAATATTTTCTGGCGTTTGCCATTTTGGTTTCTTTAAATAAATTATGGCGTCACTGTCTGGAAATTAAGGAACTGCGGTGCGGGTTGAGAACTTGAGGCCCCTTTGTTCTACGCGCCTCACTGTCCGCGTGTAAAAACAGTTTCCTTTTTATAAAAAAAAAAAAAAACTAGAGTAATTGTTGAGAACATACTATTACAAAATTTATTTAATTCATTACATTTTATATTCTCTGTTGTTTTTATTTTTTTTAACCAACCATATTAATAAATTCATATTCATAAATTTTGTTAACGAGTACCTTCAACATATATTTTAAGATTATTAATATTTTTTAAAAATAATAATTTTATTAAATGCCACAATTGATAGTTAACTCATGTACTTTTTTTTTTAATATTAAAACATTTATTAGCAAAGTTTTTTAATTTATTCTATTGAAATTGCCTAAAATTTTCAACCACAAAGTCATGTGTGACATTATTGTTTTCTTAAGTCTTAAGATCAAAATTCTATAATTTTTCAAATTTTAATAATTAAAGGGTAAAAAATTCTAGAAAATAAAAATAAAAATTTAAAGAGAATAAGCATTAAAGAAAGTGGGTACAGTGGACAAAACATGTGAATTTAAAAATGTATTTTTTTCCAATGTTGACTGTCATTAAATTTATGTGAAATAAATAACCAATCCAATCACATGGATCACGTACACGCACTTAAACCGCGCCTGTGATTAGAATTAAGCTTTATACAATTATATAATTATATGAATGTAATATATATAAAATAATAAAATTACATATGTTATAAATATATTATTAATATTTATATAATATAAATTATTAAATTATTAAAATATAATATAAATATAAAATATTTTAAATATAATTATAAAATAAAAAAATTTAAATTTGTTTGAACATGTGATGAAATTCAGTGACGGTCCGCTCGCGAACACCTTTTTTTCCCACGGTCTGATCTGACATATATTGATTGATTTTGAATGAATGACGTTATACCCCTTACCAATGCTCTTCGACCACGTGGGTTTGGAGGGTGTGGATGAAACTCAAATACGATACAGTCTACTTCTTCTAATAACGCCACCACAACATCGTAATGGAATCTTCTTTCCTTCGTTTTTAAAGCTATCAACAACTGACAAATTATCTCTCGTACTAGTAACAAGATTTTTTTTTTTAATTTTATAGAAGATGAATTTTATTTTATAAAATATTTTTAAAAATAAAAAATTAAATTAGAAAAAACTTAATTAATTAACTCATCATCCATAATTTATAGAATAAGTCATAACAAATTAATTGGATAAAATCTTCATATATTTCGAACTCTTATAATAATTAATTTTAAAAATAGATTGAGATTAACAAATTTTATATTTTTTTATTATTTTTAATATAATTCGATAGCAAAAAAATTATTTTAATTATTAAGTAAAGCTCAAATATATATTTTTTCACTTATCGTCTCATTATAGATATATTAATTTCTTCACTTATCTAGTTATGAACTTATTACATTTTGGATAATATTAACTCAAGCCACCAAATTCAAAATTTTTTACCATCAAAATGAATGAACTAATCAATGAAATCAAAAATTGCATTGATTACTAGATTTTTGCATGAATATTGTGTGTGTGTATGGTTCTATAGTTGGTTTTGCACCGTTAGAAATCCACATATCATGCACAAAGTGGGCACTAAGTGAATGGTACCGAAATACATTTGTGGATAGCTAAAGAAGAAATCCATTAGTGTTTTTTGTTGGTAAATTTATACATCAGGTGAATTCTTAATTAATATTTCATTTAAATATTTGATGGAAGTTCTTTGGATTACGTCATCTATATCATCGATATCATTGAACCCTTAAACAACACCTTCCATCACCATTCAATTAAAGTATAAATAAATCATGTACTAACAAATAGAAGCATACATTTAAGCTCTCCCCATGGGGCTGCCCATTTGTTTTTTTTCTTTTTTTTTTTAGGGCGAACAATTGTAGGAAATATCTGTGTCTGGTTCTGCCTTAAATTAGCTGGCAAATCTATTTCTAATATGCTACTATTATTTTATACATCAATGGTAGAAAAAAAAATTTCACAAAATTTATGACGTAACATATATTACTGGTATAGTATACATAAATAGGACATATTTTTTTTTACGAACTTTTTTTGTGAAATTTTTTTTTATCATCCGTGTATAAAATAATTATTTTTTATTATATACCTATTAATTAAAAAAAGGAAATTACAAATAATTGATTTTATCAAAATCCAAATTATCCTAAAAAAAAGGAAAAAAAAAAGAAAAGCTCTCTGCTGTCTCTAGTAAGCTGAAGAAAATAGCAATTTTTATAGCATCAACTTTGCAATGAAATTTAATTAATCATGCTATTATTATTATTATTATTATTAGTAGTAGTAGTAGTTGTTGTAGTAAGTTTGGTGGAAGTTAACTTCAATTGCGTGATATCAACATCAATAAAATTTTCAAAGCATCACTGATCTTTTGCCTCAGCAGCTCGGCTAAACTTACCCAAGAGAAATACTGTAGTGAGAAATTTGAAGCCATGATAATTTTTAGTTACAACATGATTACACGATAAAAATATAATTAAAATATAATATAAATATATAAATATATAAAAAATTATATAATATAAACTATTAATATATAAAATATATATATATATATATAAATACTATCTAATGCATGTATTTCTCTAAAGCACATTGAAAGTAACCCATGCCAAGGGCGAGGACAGGGCCCAAAACCTGATATTTGAGAATGGTTAAATTGAATACGTCAAGAAGCCCGTTTTAGAAAATTGGTCCATTAACCAAGAGAAAAAAAAATCCCAGTTTTATAATCGGATTTTTTTCGAAGGAAAACTACGAGTTTGGAGTTCTTACTAAAGAAGTCGCCATTGGAAGGTTTAAAACCAGCAAAACAAGAACTACAAAAAAGAGTTAAAAGGGAGAGCAGCCATGGAAATGTCGAACGAACTTGATAGGCTGCTCTTTTTCGAGCAAGCTCGTAAAATTTCGGAAGCTACTTACGCTTCCAATCCTCTCGACGCCGATGTTCGGTTTTTCTTCTCCTTCCTTCGATCTATTTTATCAAATTTTTTGCTACTAAAATGGATTTTTGGCTACCTTTTTTTTTTTTTTTGGGTGGCAGAACTTGACCAGATGGGCCGGAGCTTTACTGGAGTTGTCTCAGTTTCAAAGTGTTTCCGACTCCCAAAAAATGATTCAAGGTTCTCATATATATATATATATATATTAATTTCTCTCATTCATAGTGGAAGTATTAATTTTATTGGCAATAATATTGAACGATTAATTTAGGTTATATATTGATTTGCTTCTTTTTTTTAATAATAATGATAGATGCTATTTCGAAGCTAGAGGAAGCTTTGTCTATTAACCCTAAAAAGCATGATGCTTTATGGTGTTTGGGAAATGCTCAGACTTCCTTTGCATTTTTAACTAACAAGGAGGAGGAAGCGAGGCCTTGTTTCGAAAAGGCTGCTCAATATTTCCGGCAAGCAGTTGAGGAGGTGATTTTAATTTTGTTTTGCCAAAACAACGGTTGCAACCATTTTTGATATATCTATATATACATATGCTTGAATGCTCTTTTTTAACATGGTTGCTTTGTTTTGTGTAACTGTAGGATCCGGGCAATGAAGTTTATATCAATTCTTTAGAAATATGTGCTAAGGTTCTTCTCTCTTTCTATCTTATATTGTTTTGTTTTTATATAATACCTATTTTCTATGTTACCCGACTCTTCATTTTTCTTAAAGTATCTCTATCTGACATCTATATCTGACACATATTCAGACATAGGTACGGGGTATTATCCTCCAAATATGTGAAAAAACCTAAAAAAAAAAATGAAGTATACTCATGTTGGACACATACTTGTATCAAATATTCACTCTGAGTCCAGGTAAGATAGCTTATTTTTCATGTGATTTGTAACTTTGAGTAGCTTACTTCAACATATCATGTTTAGTTGTGAAAGTGTGGGATGGATTTTGTTTTATTTTGATGTGAGGATATTGATTATATTTTCATGACTATTAGCCAAACTGGCAATGGATCTTTTGCAGGTGTTAAATGTGGATTAGTTTGTAAAAATTGTATAAGGCTTTTTTAGACTTCTTATTTGCCTTATTGATTACTTTTCCAGCTGTTATTAACTTGCACATTGGGGTTCGTAGAGGTCTCATGAAGTGATTGCTGTCAATGATCTTTCTCCTTTTTTTGCCTTGGATGTACAATGCTGTGAAATTGTGTTGCATATGGATGTAGCTCGGTATTGTTGTTTTATGGTAGACTAATGGCAATCTAGGTTTTATTTGTCATATCTCTTACAAACTGTGGAATTCAGAATGAATAAAGTTTGAGGTTTGTAGTAATAAGAGCATTACAATACAAGGGCACACAAAAATGATTATCTTAGGAAAAAGAAGTAAGAAAACAGACATATTTTCTACCTTGGCTAAAGTCAATCGGTTAAAAAGTTTCACTCCTAAATCCAGAGACTAGAAGGAGGTGTCAAGTTCAAACTGACCTGCATGTTTTTTTGTTCATTGTGCTCCTTCTTAGTCCTTACCTTTGGTTCATCTGAAGTCCTTAATTGTTTCTATATTAAAAGTATCCTTTCTTTTTTTTCCTCAGGCTCCAGAATTACACCAGGAAATCATTAAGCATGGTTTAGGTCAACGGACGCTTGGTGCTGGACCTTCTACTTCTACTTCTTCCAGCTCAACAAAGGTAATCCTCTTAATTTCTTCCTTCACGTTTCTCTTTTTCTTATCTGCACTTTCCTTTTTCCCTCTTCTTCCCCTATTATCTCTTTGTGGCTTGTCTTGTCATTTGCTGGCTTAATAGATCAAAGATTTTGCGCGATTTTATAGGCATTATAAAGGATAAGTTGTGCTTTTTTTTTTCCCCCTGTTGAATTTGTTTTATATTTTTAGTGAAACAGGATCAAATGTTTGATGCGTTGCAGACGTATTAGGGTTAACTTAGGTGACAGGCATCACGTGCAAGCCTCTTAGAGTGGGATCGGCTTATGACTTCTATGTTTTATTGGGGAATTTATGCTGCGAGAGGTTTGATTTATGTAGCTTAGTTTATGGGATCCAAAACCACAATCTTCTGCTATATTATTTATCTTTCTTTTGAGATCTGGGTGTGAGGAAGTTTATAAGAGCGATTATTTTTGACATTCGGGCTTTGATTACTATAGGACAACTTGAGCAGAGTGTTAATTAATGAGTCGTAAGATTAGAGTTGGTCGGGAGAAAAGTGGTGTGGAGTTAATGTCTGGTACTGACTACTGAGTCAAGAAGAGATATTTTATACAACTCTCAAAGGACCGAGGAATCATGCTTTATGTTACCGTGTATCAGATAGTTAGAAAACTACATCTCTATAAAATGAGCATGAGTGAAATAAGGAAAGCTGCAGCAGCAGAGGACAAATCAAGAGAATGCTTTAGATGATTCATCATTCATGTATAATGTAGACATAGGATGCTTTTGTGCATCAGTCTTTTCGTTTTGAAGGAATTAAGAGAGGTAAAAGCATGCAGAAGTTCACATACATGTAAGTGGTAAGGTAGGCATTTATATCACAATGTAAACGTTGATTGAGTGTGATGAAGATAAAGGATTGATGTAGCTCACTTTTGTGGAACACTGATCTGAGCTGTGGATTTTTTCCATTTCCAATAATATACTTTTGTTATGATGAATAAGGGGATTATTGGGCTGGAAAATATCCTGGGTTATTGTTTATTCCCGGCCCTAGGTCTTGGATCACACGTATGATAGTTTAAACCATGTCAAAATTGCCTGTTTCATTTTAAATGCTTATTTGCATACCGTGATCTTTGTAGGATATGCTCATTCTTTTTATGACTTTCTACTTCTTGAATCGGGCATTATTTTACTTCTAAATTCTATGTTTGCAGACGGCTATAAAGAACAAGAAAAGTAGTGATCTCAAATACGACATTTTCGGATGGATAATCCTTGCTGTTGGCATTGTTGCGTGGGTCGGGTTTGCAAAATCTCAAATGCCAGCATCACCACCACCACCAGCACCACGATAAGCAGGGGATGCATGCAGTGCGCCTCCATCCATCCACATTCCCTTGAAACAGCCTTGAGACTTCTGGATTAAGACATTGGGAGAAAATTTGAGAATTTATGTTTTATTATCTTTTTGATCTTGCTATTGCTTCTCCATATCGATGAACCAATTGATAAAATAAGTAAAAGAAAACTATGATTTCTCTCCAAAGATTAGAAGAAATGGTAACATGTCTTGGGCTTTTGCTTCAGTACATTGATTTGTTTATTGGATGGCTGGGTGCCTATTAACTGGAAAATTCATTTTATGTTGTATGACCAATATTATATACATATATGAATCAATGAAATTGTCCATTACTGTCGACAAGTTTTTCTACTTTGGAAACGGATTAACAGATTACTATTTATTTATTTATTCAAGCTGCATGTTTAAGGATGGAAACTCTTAGCACAGCACTTTCATTTTCCCTATTAATAAGCTGAAAGACGCACATGTCATCTTTTTGGAGAGAGTTTTCCTTCGCAAATCCAGTCCAACCACTTGATAAACAACATTTCCAACCATAGGATTTTAGCTTCACTGTCCATGATCTATCTGCAACTTGAAGGGTTACCATCCTAGTTCCAGGCATTAAATATCTCTTGGTAAATGCAACTGGCAAATTCTGCATAAAAAAAAAACCATAAAATAACTGATTAGTACATCGACATTTAATTCAGTCTTCGATTGCTATAATCGTAGAAGGCAAATAAGAGAGAAAAATCATGCATTAATGCTGAACTTTATGTCTGCATCATCACAACGTAGACAAAGAAGGAGTGAAAAGATTTGAGTTTGTGTTTTATACACCAGCATTGTAGTTTTTTAATTTTACAAATAGAGTTAAGAGACTTTAAGAGGTATGTGTCACTGTGTTAATCCCTATAGTGGAGTCTAAAAACTATAATGACGATGGATGAGATAATTTTTCGAAGAAATATATGCATAAATAGTTCATAATCATACCAAACCGCCATGGGTCAAGTAACATGGTCTCATTAGAACTTGGAAGTTAGGATCCTTTGGGGAAAAATTACTGGAAGCTTCAAATACATCAGCAAGATTTCCAACTCCAGGAGAGGAAGCCCCTTGACTATACTGTGAACCACCACCAGTTTTCTGATGTCTCACTTGTTTAAAATTGTCTGCACAAAATTAATTCACAGAAGAGTTTCAAAAATCTGAAGGATTTGCAGATTTCAGAAATGCTAATCAATCACATTAGCCATGACTCTATGGAGTTCACAAGATAGTTTATTTGTCTGTTAATCAAGGATTTTGTGCATTACCAAGTTTTTCTGAGTGTCAAGTGTTAGTGCATGGCTATGTTGCTCTAGTTCTTTTTTTTCTCCCTTGAAGTGTTTATGTTCAACACTCGTATTTGACACATATCCAGACGGATATAAAATATAACCCCCAAGGGTTATCCAAATGCGTGAAAAAAAAAACTCCAAAAAAATTAAAAATACTTGTTTCAAGCACACACCCGTGTCCTAGTAACATAGGCACATGGTAAACTGTATTCCTCCAATGGTCTCAAAAGGGATTCGAAAATCTATGCATGGTGGAGGAGGAATGGAGAATTAAATTGTAAGAAAAAAATGCACGCACCTCGTGATTGGCAAGAGTCTGCAACTTCACCACGAAAGACAACTACGTTAAACGTGATTTCGGTGATCTTGACCAGCTCAAAAACACAAACATCCCCCACATCCAACTTCTTATTGATGGCGAACTCCTTCCAACCATTGCAGAAGGTTGGTGTAAACTTGTTGCTTCCATCATTATATTCCATACTCCAAGATTTCCCATCAATAACACAAAGGACTTTGCTATGCTTCTTCATCAAATATTGTCGGGCAAAGATCAGTGGTATACCCTGCAAGGAAAACAAAAAGAAAGGAAACATAAATGGCTGTCCTAAAATAATGGCAAAATTTTTATGATATATATATATATATATATATATATGATGGTCTAGTCTAGCAGGTTTTGGAATTGAAAAGCTTACCATTCTGTACCTATTAGTAACAAATGATGGTTGCATAACTGCAATAAAAAAGGGATTTTGGGACTTGAAAGAACTAGCAGCTCTTTGACAAGCTTTAGCTTTCTCCTTGCCTCTCATTGTCTTCTGCATCCTTCCATCTCTGTGATCCAGACTAGCATTCATCCCTCCATTACTTTTCCTAGTTGAATCGGATCTTCTAGCTGAAATCAACAGCAATTAAGAAACAAACAAGAAAGAGACTTGAGTTTCTGGTATTGGACCAAAAGAAAATAAAATGGAAGTAAAAGAAAAGTCCACACCACTAACTCCTTGAGTATTATGCCATGGTGAACTTCCATTTCTCTTGGAAACTTTGTAAATATTGCTACTAACTTTGGTGCCTTTAGATATAAATTTTGGAGCTAAAGTGTGTAACCTTGCATTGCTCTCAGTTCTATTAGTATTTGAACGGATGCTCATTTTCTTAGTCGCCCGAGAACATGGTAATGTCGATTTTCCCTTTCTTTTCATCCTTGAGGGCATGTCATCCAAGATTTCAATAGAGGTATCATCATCTTCTTCTTCTTCTTCTTTTACTGCTGTCCTTTGAGATTGTGAATTAAAATTGTGATTCTCAGCCTGACTACTACTAATTGGGTAATCAATCTCTGCAGCACCCTTATCAAATATGACTACACTGAAAAGACAATTCCCTTCGTATCTAAAGACGACGAAGTCTTGTAACTCTAGAGAGTAATGCTCTACAAATTCTTTCCACCCACTCTGCAGCCAGATCTCAGAATTAGCCTTTGTTAATTCTACTTGCCAGATTTCTCCATTTGGGACCTTAAGAAATACTGGGCTTGAAATTTCACTTCCATACTTTCTTACAAACTTTGCTGGAATTTTCTGCATGAAAAAAGCCTCCAATTAACGCATATATGTAGCGAAGAAAACAAACTTGCATCGAACCAGTAACCAACTAGGCATGCATCAACATAAATTAATGCTGCAGCAAACTTGTTTGACAACGACGTTCCAGCCATTGTTTTCTAACATATCGCGGGTTAAAGGAATATTTATTAGTATGATGCATCAAGATGGAATTGAACATTTGGGCACATTATTCTTCTGTCAAAGACTACAGACATCTTTTTTTACTAGAACTCGGGTATAAATATTAGATATAAATATATGTTATTTCTGTGTTTATATAAAAAAATATGTCGAACATAAATATTTCAAAAAATATTAAGCATTGGAGCAACATAGCAGACACCATCAGTCAAAAAAGGCTGATGGAATTCCATCAAATAGGATAAAAACTACAGTTACAAATCAGGCAAATACACAGATCAGTTTATACGAAGGAACATAATCAAAAGCTTGAATTCGCCAAACCATACAAAGAGTTTATGGAACTGTTTTCAGAGTTTTTAGTGCAAAAAGCAAAAACATAAAACATTAATGAACCAATGGCACGAAAAGAACAATGTTAAAAATGGCAGAAAGAAAACAGACGGGAATCTTCTTATATAGTTTAAGAAAAGAAAAGACACCCATGGGGATAAATCAGAGTTTAAAATAAAACCCAAAACCATGATTTAGAATTCAGAAAAATTAACATTACTCACCAGTTTTCCATGCCGAATAGCATCAATGAGAAGCACCTTGAAAAAATGAGGTGTTTTGGACGTAAAGTAGAGGCTATCATGATCATCGCTTTTCCCACTGCTGGAAGCCATAGCTGTAGCTTTTGAGAACCCACTTTTGCTTTAAAGCCAAAGCTTAACTCTAGCTTTTTCCTGGAAGACAAGATCGTAATATAGAGAAAGACACAGGAAGTTTCAGGCTGCATAGTACTTCTCCCGAGGGAGGAGTGTTCTTGAAGATAATAATAATAATAATAACTAGGTATTTAGGTTAGAGCTTTAAATGAACATAACCTTTTAATTCGTAAAACAACCTTTTACTGTTGAGATTGGGTCAAGTATTCGTTAACTCTTAAGCGTTATTTATTAGGTTTATCTTAAATGAAAAATAAATATACTTTTATATTTATTCTTATTTTTGTAATTACAAAATAATAGAAATTTAATTAATTTTCAAATTAGATTATGTTTCAAATGCATCTTAAATATTTTAAATGTATCTTTAATTAAATTATTATTAATTTTGAAATGAATTTATTAATTGTTTTTATTTAAAAACAAATGAATTATTATATGAAAAAGTTTTATTGATAAAAAATGATTAAAATAAAATAAAAAATAAAAGATAAAAAAATAAAATTTTAATTATCATTTTTTGAAATTTTATTTAAAATAAATTTGCTTCCTATTATTTTAAAAAATAACATTTTATTTCTTTAAAAAGGTTGCTAAGATTCCATTAATCAAATTAATACTCTTATTTTTCCTTTTAATTTTTAACATTGCAATTTTTGTTATCCAGAGGTCCATGGGTCGGATTGTGATATCAAGAAATTTTTTATTATTTTTTTTGTTCATATTTATTTCCGACTTAGCTTAGTTTGCTCTAATTGGTTATATATTATTGTTCATAATTAATAAAAATAAAAACATTATTTTTATATAAATATTTATATATTTTATACTTAAATTTAAATAAAATTATTTTTTAATTTATTAAATATAAATTCGAGCTCGGTCAGTTCAAATTGGCAAAAGACTTGTTTAAGATTTGACTCGAGTGGGTCGGGCAATTAACCTGATTCTTAGACATATCTAATGTTATCCATATCCAATTACATTTAAGTTTTAGATTTAGATATGATCGATACTATTATAAT
Organism: Adansonia rubrostipa; assembly: GCA_038381775.1. NCBI lineage: Eukaryota > Viridiplantae > Streptophyta > Magnoliopsida > Malvales > Malvaceae > Adansonia > Adansonia rubrostipa. The sequence goes on from JBBYHM010000025.1 coordinate 17,314,129, forward strand.
TAATTTTTAATTTTTTTAAATATTTAAAAGATCATATTGTTATATTTATGTCCAAATATGTATTGTATGTTAATAACAAACATAAAATTTTTCAAAAAAAAATTGAATAACATAAATAGCAACTAAAACTAAAAGTGTTCATAAACTAAATCGAGCGACATTAATCAATTTTTTATTTTTTATCTAAGCTTGATTTTAGTCAAACCCAAATCAATTTAAAAATTTATTTAATTATTTATAATTAAATTAAATTAAAAATATTTTTTATTATTTACATAATAATATAAACAGAACGAAATTATATAAACATATACCTCGAACCGGATGAACTATTCGTTCCATGAGAGGGTGTAATCCACGTGATTTTTTCATTAAATCTTTGTGCAATTCTATTCAAATTCGAACTTTGGAGGTTTGGAAATATTAAAAGAAAGAAACAAATCAAAGTATTCAGCGGCGCCAACAACATTTCCCACCAAACTTATGCGCTGACCGTTATGCGCTCCATCAAATTTTAGCTCATCCAATAGGAATAGGACACGTAGCTAAGTGGATTCAACATACCAAAATTCTCCCGCAAGCTTCTTTTAAAAATATTTAAAATCCCCGCGCTCTTCTTCGCCTATATATCTACTCTCTTTCCTTCTCCGATTTCTTTATCAGAAAAAAAGCCTCTCTTCAAGAACCCTAAAATCTGTTAATTTCCCTTATAACCCTTAAACAATGCCTTCAATTCCAGAAGAGCCACTGCTAGCCTCGAACCCAGATCGCTTCTGCATGTTCCCAATCCAATACCCGCAGATATGGGAAATGTACAAGAAAGCTGAAGCATCCTTTTGGACTGCCGAGGAAGTCGATCTCTCTTGCGATCTTCGACACTGGGAAACTCTTACTGCCGACGAACGCCACTTCATCAGTCATGTACTGGCCTTCTTCGCCGCATCCGATGGCATCGTCCTTGAAAATCTTGCCGTTCGGTTCATGAAAGAGGTCCAAATAGCCGAGGCGCGGGCTTTCTACGGATTTCAGATCGCCATCGAGAACATCCACTCTGAGATGTACAGTCTTCTCCTTGAAACTTACATCAAAGATTCCACCGAAAAGAACAGACTCTTCCACGCCATTGAAACTGTGCCGTGTGTGGCTAAGAAAGCCGATTGGGCTTTGAAATGGATCGACGGCGGCGAAACTTTTGCGGAACGGCTAATCGCTTTCGCTTGCGTGGAAGGCATTTTTTTCTCCGGTAGTTTCTGCTCGATATTTTGGTTAAAAAAGCGCGGATTAATGCCTGGATTAACTTTCTCAAACGAGTTAATCTCACGAGATGAAGGTCTCCACTGTGATTTTGCTTGCCTGCTCTACTCGCTCCTCCGCTCAAGGCTGAGTGAAGAGAGGGTGAGGGGAATAGTGAGGGATGCAGTGGATATAGAGAGGGAGTTCGTATGCGACGCTCTTCCGTGCGCGTTGGTTGGGATGAACAGCGAGTTGATGAGTCAGTACATTGAGTTCGTTGCAGATCGGTTGTTGGGAGCGCTGGGGTACGGGAAAATGTACAATGTGGCTAACCCTTTTGATTGGATGGAATTGATTTCTTTGCAAGGGAAAACCAATTTCTTCGAGAAAAGGGTTGGAGAGTATCAGAAAGCGGCAGTCATGTCGAGTTTGAATGGAAATGGCGGCACTCATGAATTCAAGATGGATGAGGATTTTTAGGCTTTTTATTTCCTATCCATTTTTTTCTTTTAGTATTTGTTTCCGTTGTCTTGAGAAACTAATTAAAATAGTTATAAACTTTAAACTTTTAGTATGTTGCTTTCTGCCCTGCAGATTAATGGTTCAATTTAATTCAGTAAATAAAGGAGGCTTTATATCGATTTGAAAGTTGGACCAACGGATGACGTGGCAACTTTATTTGCATCCGTTGATAAGCTTTTTTTTATCCTTTTCCAATATTCTCTCCTTTCTCTTCAGAACTCAGCAGTAAGTGCAAAAACAAACACTATAATGTCAAATTTTAAATTAAAAAATTAAGTGTAAATGATATTTTATATACTAAAATAATAATTATTATTATTTTATTAAATATATTTATATTTAATACTTATATTTAATTTTTAAATATATTTTTATCCGATACATTTGATTCGAGTTGCATAGTCGCTTTTTATTTAAGTTGGTCATATTTCTATTCTATTGGATCATTGTCCATTGATGTTTTGACACTTTGAGCTTTGGAAAATTCCTAACTTGTGGTCAGTTTCATCCAGGGAAAAACGTGGGGCTTGGCAAGGACCATTCAATCTTTTCCTTGATTGATGGACTTATGAAACTTGAGAAATTCGGACCTGACAAGAAGTAGGTTTTTTTTTTTTTAAAACACCTTCTCAGACTACGAATTAACACTTCAAGAAGTTCATATTGTTCTTCAGGCTAACATGGATTATGAACTTTGTTTTTTTTTTTTTTTTTTTGGTGATTGAAAGTTGAGTGTCTACCCTCGAGTAGTTCAGCCTGAGAATCTCAACAACTGGTACTTGCTTCTGCTGCTGATTCTGAGGCCGTGGTTTGCAATCCTCTTTGCTGATTCAAAATGTAATTCTTTTCTTTTGTATCGCGCTTGGACCTTACAGATTGGTTTATATACTACTGTATGACATGTGTTCAAACTTGAGCCAAACTTGTTTTCAGACTTGGTAACATATAACAAGCACTGCAGTTCAAGGGACAATGAGATAAAAGTTATATAATTTAATAAAAAAAATAATACTTTCTATTAGACAAATTTCAATTTAAGTTTAAAAAAATATATCTTCATTGAAAATGAAAGAGATGTTGAATTGTAAAGGCAGCAAGACGAGGATGAAACATATAATTCAAAGATTGTACTAGCTTTAAAACGATTCTATTACAAACACTAAACGCTAGACCGTTTCCAACAAATCGAAGTCTAAATTCAAGTTAATTCATGAACTCAGATAATGTAGTTCTCAATTTAAGCACGTGGCTTCTTTCTTTTCTCTCTGTTGCTGAAAAATTCTACCAATTCCCCATCCTTCCTGTAAGTCAGAAACATGAAGCAGACCCGCAATTTGAGCAAAAGATTCAGAGTTCACTTCATCTCCAAAACTATCAAACACAAGTAAAAACGAAACATGGCAATACATATAGTAATAGATGGAAGACATTTGTGATGTACATTCTGGATAGTGCATTCAAAGTAGAGAATTAATGTTTGCATCAGTTTGTTAAACCGCCATTGTTTAGTTTTATCTTTATATGGATGCCACCCAGCTGAAGGATTCAAAAACGAATTCATCCAACATGGCAAACAGCTAAACCCACATAATCCATTTACTTGACATGTAATTTTGATCATTAATCCTTTGTCTTTGATCCTTAACAGCATCAATCGACACAGATGATCTGAGAAACTGCTCATCTTCTATACTTTCTCCGCCTTTTTCACCCAAAAGCGAGTTACAACTACACTATTGCTCATCAGTGATAGCAAAAATTGCGTTTATTGACCATTATTTTACTGCAAGTTATGAGTAACAAGAAACAATGACATTGACTAGTTGAGCTCAATCTCCCTCTAGGAAGGTTTCTAAGGCAAAATCATCATCTAAAAAGAAAGGGTTTTTTCTTGTTCCTTGTTCTTTTCCTATGAATCAAATGTTTCATTCTATTTATACACAATAGTGACCCTTAGATGCCAAACAAGGAATTCATCAATAAAACTGAATTCTGATTAATCAAATTAAGTGAATTTCCAGGTTTTCCTTGTCAATCAAAAACCTAAATTTCACACAAATTTCATTATCCTAGAGCATTATACAACCGGATTTTCAAAAATTCACAGATATGAATGCTTTAATATAATTTTTTTTTATAAAAAAATTCGAATAAAATCAGATGGACATCAGATCAGTAACAGATCTATGCAGGAAACCACAAAGTAACATGAAAAATTAAATAGAATTGAAGGAGCCGAACCGTACCTAACCGGATCCAACAATAATGTTGTTGATTGGGATAAAGATGAGCTTGACGAAAAATCCTACAAATCCCATAACAACGAATCCGATCGCTGTGCGGAACGCGACCTTCGTAAATTCTGAAACAAAACGAGAATCGAATATTTCAATAAGAATTCCTACGGCGCAAGAAAATCTCATCATAGGGAAAAAAAAAAAAAGGAGAAATGAGTAACCTTTGCGGTCAGGCTTGTGGCATCTCTTGACGAGACGAACACTGTCCTTAGCAAACTCTCTCAGCGGATCGAAAACTGAGTCAATTGCGTCCATTCTCTCGTTTCTTCAGGTTTTGCTTCGCTCTATGAAGGAAAGCTCTGATTTTTTTTTTTAATTGTTTTAGATCTATGAATCTCTTATAGGGTTGTTGATAGAACTCAAGTAATTTTCCGTTTGGACCCAAATGCCCCTGGTTCTTCATGTGAATGGACAGCATTGCCCCTATTTCATGGGTTTATCTCTTGTATATAGCCAATGTACATTACCCTGAATAAACAACCTAAACCCAAAATGATATAAAATCAAAACTATTCATATTTAAAAGTTTAAAAATTAAAATTAACTCAAAACCAATCCAACTAACTCAGTTGACAGGTCTACAAGTATATTATACATATTACATATTTGAAGTAAGTGTTTAATACAAAGATCTATATATTTTTGTTATGGGTATTACTTAATTTTTTTTAACTTTATTTTTGAAAAGATCGTACTTTTATACTCGTGTTTCCTTATATATACTCGTGTTTCCTTATATTTCCTTATATGTATACAAGTGTCAGATATCTATACTCTAAGAAAGAATAAAAAAAATCCGAGTAGGTGCTTACTTTGCACAGGGTTCCTCAATATTAAACGAGAATTGAAATTCCATGTATGAAATTACAAGAAATCCTAGGTTAAAATGAATGATACTGAGGCATCAAAATCAAGGGAAAGGAGCATCGAACTTTTATAATCAAAATCACAAACAATTGAATTTCTACAATATGCCTTTCAACCAGTCAGATAAATCATCCACATAGCATTCAACATCCTTCATTCCTTCTCGAAATCGAAACTTGACCGTAAGCACTTTCAATACCAGTTGCAGAAGTCATTGACAGGAACCTTGTAATGTAGAAAAACAAAAAAAAAAGCTATATTTCTCTTCGCCCCTGCTTCTGTGGAGTCACTTCTTATCTCGAGCAGGCTGGACGGATCGAGGTACAAATGTAAGGCCACGTGTGTTACGGCGACCAAAACTAATGGTCGAAGGAGAGGAGTCTGAAGTGCTTAATTTAGAGACAGCCGAAACAAGGCCATCCATCGTTTCGTTTTCTACTTCCATCTTACTCAAAGCTTCTTCACCCTTCTTATGCATTGCTTGTTTCCGCTGGTTCTTCTGCCTCTGTTTCTTGGATGGATGTGCCTTCTTAAAGAACTCAAATGAAGTTGGGAATTTATGCTTGTCCACCAGATGTTGTTGCCGACCCTTGTAGCTTTTGAACTTCAAACCACAACCTTCCACGAGGCATTCATACTGTTACCCACAAAATATACGACAATTTCTGTGTTAAGACCAGATCATACCGAGATTGATTAAAGTACATGAATATTACAAAATTAACAACTACTAATCATAAATGAAAAGGTGGCATGCATTCAATAGGTTTGGGTTTTGAATCCCAACATCTACCAACCCTTCTCCTATCCCCATAAATGAAAGCATGACACTAGTTGAATGGTAATGTTTAGGGCCTTACGCGGCCACAAACTCATTCCACCTGCACAATTGTGATCAAAAGCATTCTTCAACAGAAAAGAAGGGAGAATTCCATGAACAGTCTCCAAACACCAATAATACAAAGTTAATAAGAGAGATACCATTGCATAGCCACGAGCAACTTTCGCTTGAAAGAAGGAATCGTGCACTTCGGACACATGTATACTTAGTAAGCGGGATGTGGGGTAAACTCTAGAGCACACAGAACAAGAAGCAATGTGCCGTGCATTATAATGATCTTCAAAGTCCTCCAAGGAAATCAGGCGTGCACCGCAGCCGACAATCGGACAAAAGACACCCCTGCTCAAAACATTAGTTACAAATGGCACAATTGATTAAACAAACAACATCAAACTTTCACAAGTCTTATCATCTTTTTCATAAAACAAAATCTTCATTTCCATATACATTTATGATGCCTTCCACTACATTCAAAAGGCAACAAAAGTAACTCTATCATTCAAAATATTACATGGAAGTCCAAACAATCACAAAGCTTTAACAAATTCACCTATTCGATAGATCCTCGTAATACAACAGCACTTTCATGACCATTAACAACGAGTGATTATATCGCTAATTAGACCCCAAAGAGAGTAATAAAAGCTAAAACCTGGCATCATTATCTATCATCTTCTCGAGTTGGTTCCTTTCATCTTCAGTCAAATCCAATGCCACCTGAATTTCACCCAAAGAGGAAAAAGAAAAATCTTTTTGAGTCTTAAAAATTGAACCTTTTTATGATCACTTAAAAAAAAGAAGAAGAAAAATAAAAAAAAAATTTAAACCCACTTAAATTTATACCTTTATAAAGCAAAATTCTTTCACTAGATCTTTAATTAGAAAGGCTAGTGGTTGAAAAGGGAAAGAAAATGACCTGTTTGGCAAGAAGTTCTCTCTCGATGTTACCAGAAGAGAAAAAAGGAGAATCAGGAGCAAAACGACGACGATTTGAGGTCCAGTATGGGAACAACGAGTCGTGCTGGTAATCTACAACCATCGCCATGGCCACTCGCAAGTGAGAGACGCTGAATTTTTTTTTTTTTTCTTTTTCGAATTAATTTTGAACGATTTGAACTTTCTGGTTTTTGGGAGATTTTAGCGGAATGAAAGAAAGGCTTTGTTTGGGTTCCTAGAAAGTTCTATTGGGCCCATAAATAGCCTAATACAGGCTTACAATGCTCGACCAAGAGCAACCCATCCAAATAACCATGGATCTGAATAACTTGGACAGAGGCCCATCTAAAATATCAGTTCAAATTGTTATTTTTACCAATTCAAATAAAATAAAAGAAATGAAAGACTTTTAATATGATATGTATACGATACAATACGATATCATATATTTAAATATAAATAATATAAATAATATATGTATTATATTTATATTTATAATTTTAATATATTTAATAATTTATCATATTTACATAATTGATATGAGAAAAATATAAAACATAACGCACATACATGAACTATTAGATCTAATTTTATACATTATGCTTGGATTTATATCATTTATTCTTTTATTTATCATATTAATTTATTATTATTAGTCAAAATATACCCTAGTAATATTTTGTTAGAATATTATAATTATTATCTTTTGTTTTTTAATTTTGTGAAATAATGTCAACTCTTTCTCTTTTTAATCTATATATATATATATATATATTTATGTATATATAGTAAATAGTCCAAGACTTTGTTTTTGCCTCAAGCGGAGACCTTTTCAGTTACTATACGCAAGCAATCTGTAGGTCAGACCATGAAAGATTATAGTAATACACTTCTAACTCATGCTAATCTTTTGTGTTATTAAAAGGTTTCTTACTAAATCATCATATATAATTGCTTGTCCAGGAAGATTTCTTCATAAAAAATTAAAGATGAAGGATAACTTTTGTGATTAGAGTTTCACATTCTTGTAAAGATTGTCTTATTTAAAGGTGCAGTTAGATGGTTAGTGAAAAGGGTTTTCGTAGCGTTATCTCTACGTTTTATCTAAGAATGTAGTCATAAAACATTGAGATTAACCATCCAAAAGCAGCATAATTTAATTTAAATGCTTGATAATTAGGAAAAAAAATGAAAAATGGCAGCCATCGAACTACTGTGAGAAGCAATTTCTATTGTGAGGGGGAAAATTGAAAAAAGAAAGAAAGAATCATAAAGCAATTAAAATGTAGAAAATAACTGGCAAGAATTAGTCATACAGTACAGTTTCTTAAGAAGGAAGTTAGTGATCAAAAGAAGAAATAGGCTTAAAAGTCAACAATTTATAGTTCTCACTGTTAATCTTTTGAAATGAATTAGTCTAGATAGTGTATTGTGTGTGTGTTTTTTTTAATGTCAATAATATAAATATGAATACAATATAAATTATTAAATATATTAAAATTTTAAATACGAATATAATATATATTAAACATATTTATATTATGTTTAAAATTATCAAAATTGATGCTAACGTATGATTGAGAAATATGTAATTTATTTTTCTTCTAAAATTTATAATCCGAGTTGGAATTGATATGAGAGTAATGTGTATTTATATATATATATATATATATATATATATATGTATGTAATTTATTTTCAATATCATGAACAAGTCATTGATTCTGATAAAATATTTGACCTTAACGACAGCACATTAATTAGTAAACCAAGTGGCAATATATTTATATTCTTACGTGAAATATTCCACATTCTTCTTCAGACACTGATTTGTTGCTAAGTCCCTTTCATTATTTCAATAACTTGTAAGAAATTAATCTAAAGAGTCTCAGCTCATCTAGACGAAAAAAAAAAGGGAAAAGGAGATGAGCAGTGCCTACCAGTTCCACCAAAGCTAATTATGATACTTTTTTTTTCCATGATTTAGGTGAAAAGGAGTTGCACAGCAATTGGCAACAATCTTATATTTGACTAGCTCTCTGGTTTTAAATATTTCATTCTTGACATAAATATGTTGGTTGCTAAAGTACATGTTACTTGGCTTCACAGTGAGTTAGATATGGGTATTTTAATTTTTTTAAAAGTATTTTCATATATTTAAAAGGTCGTATTTATATCCGAATACGTATTGAATATAAATGTTGGATACAAATACTTCAAAAAACAAAAGAAGAATTCGGATAACATAAACTATGTATGACTAAGTCACTATAGTTTGAAAATGGTTATTGTAGAGACCTACACCCAACTTGCAAGATATTATTCGTTATGATAAAAAAGTCTCACAATTTTGTCTTACAAAAAGCAGCTCACAAGTATGATTTAACTCTCTACATATATCTCATACCAAATGCTTAAAATCCGTGGACGTAAGATTTGGGGTTTTATATATAAATGATTGAGAAGATTGAAAGAAAGTGGCTTGCAATATTGGTTAGATATTCTAGCAAGAAAAAGACTAAATTAAAGCATATTTAGATTAGGTATTAGACTAATAGAGATTAATATGCTTAGACCAAGTATTAGCCACCAAATAAATACCGCGCATGCCTAACTGGTTCTTATATATACACGTACATATAAAGGAGGTTCAGTGTTTCACACTGATGACCTGTAGAGAGAATAAAAGGCAAACAAAGTGTTTGTATAGGCAGAGAAAGAAAATGGAGATACTAAGGAGAGGGTTGATACTGGCAATGGTTTTAGTGATTGTGCAGAGAGGAGCGGGGCAATTACTTGAAAATTTCTATGGTGAAAGATGTCCGAATCTAGAAAACATAGTGAGACAAGAAGTGTCAACCAAGTTTAGCCAAACCTTCGTTACAATCCCTGCAACTCTGCGCTTGTTTTTCCATGATTGCTTTGTTGAGGTAAGGAGCTATAGTCTTATGGATCATCAATGACCCAGTTTTTTTTTTTTATCTTAATTTTATCACAGTTTGAAAGCAATAGTTGTTTGATTTTCACGCCAATGCTTGGTTTTTTCCATTGCACTGTGATTTCTTGCATATCAGATAATATACATAGGAAGAATCGGATAGAATGGCCATTAATTTGCGTTTTCTTCTCTCTTTCTCTGAGTTTTTTTTTTTAGTCATGGTTAGAATTGGATTGCCGCGTTTAATAACAGCTGACCAGGACATAGTGAAACAACGTACTAAGGAAGGTAGAACAACACACGAAATCTCCTTTTTTGTATTGTCAAACTTCACAACTGGCATGCTTGACATAAGGAACCAGCACCTAGGATCCTGTCTTTAAAGTCTTGAACTGATGTCAAAAAGGCTATTAATTAACGTTCCAATGTACAATCTAATAAAAAACTAAACGATCTATCCAATTTCAACCAGACCAATAACATGCGTTGTTTATTATGCTTTATTTTTTGTAGGGTTGTGATGCATCAGTCTTGGTTTCATCGCCAAGTGGAGACGCGGAAAAGGATGCTAAAGATAACCTCTCCCTTGCAGGAGATGGATTTGACACTGTGATCAAGGCAAAACAGGCAGTTGAAAGACAATGCCCTGGAGTTGTGTCTTGTGCTGATATTTTAGCTCTTGCTGCCAGGGATGTTGTAGTCCTGGTAAGGAATGCTCCACCATTTACCTGAAAAGAAGCCTTTTCGGGGATTTAAATAACGGTGGAAATATTATTGTGTTATGACCGCTATTTAAATCTTGATCCTTGGAATGCATACCAATATCGAATTAAGAAAACTCATTCCAATTCGTTTGTTATGTGAATATAATCATAGGCTGGAGGCCCTTCATGGGAAGTAGAATTGGGACGTCGAGATGGCCTCATATCACAAGCATCCAGAGTAGCAGGAAATCTACCAGAGCCAGAAGTCAACCTTGTTCAACTTAACACCATTTTTGCCAGAAACAACCTTACCCAATTTGATATGATTGCACTCTCAGGAGCTCATACTGTAGGCTTCTCTCACTGCGACCGCTTTGCAAATCGCATATATTCGTCTCCTATTGATCCTACTTTGGACCCAAACTATGCACAACAGTTGATGGACGCCTGTCCTCGAAATGTAGACCCCAGCATTGCAATCAACATGGATCCTGAAACCCCACGAACCTTTGACAATGTCTACTACCAGAATCTAGTTGCCGGGAAGGGATTATTCACTTCAGATCAGGTGCTTTTCACTGATCCAAGTTCTGAACCCACCGTAAGTGATTTCGCTACCAACCCTGGTAACTTCAATGGAGCCTTTATCACAGCAATGAGGAAACTCGGAAGGGTGGGAGTCAAAACTGGTACTGAAGGAGAGATAAGATCAGACTGCACAAGATTTAATTCTTGAAAGGGGGATGAAATAAAGGCCTGTAAAGGAGTGATCAGGCACGAAATAAATCTTTGAAATAGAAAATTAATCTTTTTTTTTTCCTGCTTTCTGATGATTGTCAATGCATTTAAAGACGCCATTGTTTTTGTAAATCATACAGAAAAGGGAATTCAGTAACATACTACCATTCGACGCTTCAACTTGTTTACTTTACTCAACATATATGAACCTTTGTTGTCCATCAAAGTTTTTCACCGGATGGTAAACAGCAGAAGATGGTTTGCCAAGTAAAGTAAAAAAAAAAAATCAAGTTTTTAATGCTTCAATACAAGTCACTTAGGAAATTGTTTGAGGAAATTTTTTTTCATTTATTGATTTATTAATAGTCAGTAATAATCCTGAAAAATATCATTGATAAACACGCATTTGACCATAACAACGGCACTGAAATCCCAGGTATATTATTCAATTTAATATATTAAGTAGCAATCTTTCCATATGAAATCTTCTACTGTATTTTATATTCTTTTAGACTTTGGATTTTTTTATCGTGTCACTTTCATCCTAACTACAACCTATGCAGGCTGAATTTTAAAAAGTTTGAACTCTGAACTCAGAACTCATCTAGAAATTCCGCTACAGGAAAAGGTTGTGAATCTCTAGTTCAGTAAAAACGAGAAGAATTTTTTTCGTTGACTTTAAAATAACATAATGGTATACTGCTCCGTTAAATGGACTCTTCACTTTTCCTAAAGTACCTGTATCCGATACCTGTTTTTGACACATGTTCGAATATAGATATGAGAATATGATCCTGACATTGTACCTATATTGGACACATAACCCCAAAGTCTGGATAACATAGGCATGCTGCAATTTGGTAACAGGCTTGTATTTGACATATCAGTTCAGGGCTGAGAAAGACTACATTGGCTTAAAATTACTGTCGATTTCAAGGTTGTAGGGAACTAATTAGGGAATGACTTTGCCAATATATGAAATAGTTAAGGAAATGGCAACTAAGGTAATAGAAAAAAAGATATCCTGCTTGTTATTGGATCCACGAACGATAGAGAAAAGGACTGATTCTGGTCAAAAGGGCTAAAATAATATAGTTGCTCGCTTGCTTGCTGAATTAATAAATATTTATACGGTTAGATCAGTTGAGTTGAAAATCAAGCATCTTGTCCGACAAATTACAAGGCTTTTGCTCCTTTCTTTCTTCTTTATATATGAATGATCGTTCTGAGATTTACATTGCCTGTGGAGGGACTGAAACTTTGACAGTTGAAGAGAAGTTTTATTAGCTAAGAGAAGCCAAGGAATAATGGCGATGAGGACAGGTTTGATGATATTGTTCCTAGTTTTCATGATAATGCAGAGGGGAAAGGGACAATTATCTGAGACTTTCTACCAAACAACTTGTCCGAAAGTGGAATCCATTGTGAGAACGGTGGTGAAAGAAAAGCTTAACCAGACATTCGTCACAGTTCCTGCGACCCTGCGTCTGTTTTTCCATGACTGCTTTGTTGAGGTTGGACACCATAATCTTTTCTTCCTTTTTTTTTTTTTTTTCCCTTATTGCTTCTCTCCTGAAAATCAAACGTTTCTTCGCTTGAGATA
>JBBYHM010000025.1:17364048-17380974 GCA_038381775.1 Adansonia rubrostipa
TTTTTTTAATTCCTCTAATATAAAGTGTCTAATTGAGAATATTATTATTAATGTAAGAAACACTAGTTACTAGTCAGTTTAAAGAACACACAGGATAGTGACAACAACTTTCACTTCAAGTTTATTTTATTTTGTCTCTTTTACATTGGACAATAATATATTATAGCTACTGCTGAGATTTGATGCAAAACAGTACAACACTTGAAAACAACAAAGTGAAGTTGCCCCCATCCTTTCAGATTTTCACGATGATGAAGCTGTGCCAGCTTTTGTTTAACAAAATAACATTATCCATAGTGATTAAACTTGATAAAACTCATCAAGGGACAAGTTTTCAACTGAGCCAAAGGTTTCCAGAGATCCCATCCTTGAATAATTTGTCATTGAACCACCCAGAAAATCAAGTGGACAGTCATTCGAGAAGGTCAAGGTCGTGTCATAGATGAATGACATGCCACTATCTTCCATCATTGGATAATAATAGCAGCTGGATTTACTAACCTCATAATCATGCAGAAATAGGTCATTCACAGCATTTCTAGCAATGTCACTATATACATCTTCATCTTCGTCAGAGGCCTTCTTAGCTTGGATTACCTGAAACATGTTTCAACAATTAAGAGTCAAGAAATTAATGAAAGGTTTTGAGAAATCTATAAACCAGATATTGGTAGATCATACATAATTTTGATTTTGACTATCTTGATACACCATGATGGAATCTCCAAGTTGTAATCCATGTGTGTTAACAAATTCCCCTGAGAAATTTAATGCAGCAACAATGAATCATGTGGTTTGACAGCGAGAACTTTTTCAATCATAGAAAGTAAAAGGAAAATTACAACGGAAAGATGTGTTTACCAGTGTTTTCAAGTACATACATACGGCTGTTGTTATTAGGCCAAAACCTGCTTACAAAGAAGGAAACAAAAAAAAAAAAATTATATCATATTCCAGGACAAAAATGGACATCGTTCTTCCACCGGATGTTCATATATATATATATATATATATATATCGGATCAAAATTCTATCCTCATTAAGCAACCCCTGAAAGATTAATTCTTGGTGATTCATCTAGTTTCCTTGAGTTTTCTTGCAACACATGGAAGAGAGAGTAACCGGAAGAAAACTCACCTATACTTGAAGCTCCACACATGCAGTCCATCTAAGTCGTCCATACTGATAAGAATCCCTTCTTTGGACTCAAGCACCGGTAAGTGAGCCTCCGCTGCTCTCTGAAATGATGAGAGTCTTATATGAATCAGAATTTTCCATGATAGCCAAATAGCATCAAATGAACGATTCACATAAATTACACAGTTTGGAAATGTTTTAAGCATCGTATAAGTTTTCAAGAAAGGAAATAAACAAAAATATTGAATTTATAGAAGTATTGATTGAAACCTTAGGGAGTATCATTCTTCTGAGGGAGCTCACGTCGCTGTTCTTAAGTTCCTTCTGGAAAAGGAATCTCAATCTCTTCGGATCAATAACCTAAAGCATAATATTAAATCACTGAATGAGACAATGATATGCAACAAGACAGCATAACAATATTCCAACATTACCAAAAAATGAAACAACAAAAACATGTGTCAGAATACGAGAAAATGTCTCTAGAAAGCAATGCCTCGGGTTTCTCATGAACAAATGGAATATCAATCTCTTTGGGGCGGCCTCTTGGATCTCGACACATTTGACCTAATTTGGGCAAATAAAAGAGTACAGTTGCCTACTAAACTAAATTTAGGCAAATGCTTGTTACCGAGATATGTGTACTTATGAGGAGTACTTTTCCTGTGGGGGAACAATTTATTCTTTGAGATCCCGACAAATTATAAACAGAAGAGGAAAAAAATCGACAAATTCAACCCAAGGTCACAAGATTCTTTATATACGTTAATTATCAGATGAAAAATAACGTAGAATCTCGCAAACAAAATGATTCGATCCTTCTCTATGAAATGGGAAAATCAAAATGTCTTCATTAAATTTTGAGACAAATAATTCTTGACAATTTAACGAGCTCCTCGTCCATGGGTCCCAAGATTTTCTGATGTTCTATGCTCAGTCTCACGGTTGATGGAACTTTAGTTCTGTTCTGAGGTACCCCTATTACACTTATTCAGCTATAAAAAGGACAATAAGTACATCTGTATATACATATATATATATATATATTCAAAATCACAAATATATATAAATATATATATGTATCTCTTAGGCATGAGCAACTGACAGATTAATACAAGCCTAAAAAATTTAGGCTCATCAGAATGGAAGTACAAAAAAAAAAAAAAGACAGTAGTCCACAGTTCTTAGAGATCCGACCGACCATGTAAAGTACCCTTTCATTAAGAGTAGAAGTATCCCAGACTTAAAGAACTAAGCTTGAGTTTATTAGCTGATATTTTGAAGTGAAAAAATAAATTGAAAACCTAGAACAAACAAATTGAGAAATAGTTTAAGAAAGAGAAAACGCACACGTGCGGGGAGAGCGGGGGATGGCACGTGCGAGCAGCTACTGGAGGAGTTTGTGAAAGAGAGAAGTTTGATGGTGGAAGATGATCTCCTCTGTCTAGCCATCCTTTTCTTCCTGTTAACACCAAAGCTTGGTACAGCAGCGACAAGGTCACGGGTCAAACCGGATCGACCCGATTGTTGATGGGTGTTGTCCCCTTCCACAGTGACACCCTCAACACCTGCCACCAAAGCAAAGGCCTCGGGTTTCTCATGAACACTAGGAGTAGCTGCTGCCATCATTAGGGTTTTCTGGGCCTTAGCTCAATTGGCTGAACAAAAAAAGGAAAAAGAAAAAGGCTTTAGATTTCTGTGAGAGAGAGACTGCTTCCTCTCTGGCTGTGCAGATCGAAACTACCCGGTGATGGACGCTCGGCAATCACGAAATGGAGAGTTTTAGGTTAGAGAGAAAGGTAAGGTAGCCCTTTGTTTTTGCTATTTTTAGCAAGGTTTAGGTGAACACAATGACATTTGTTCATCTCACATTCATGCTTTGCTTTTAGATCTTTTGTTCCCATCCTGAATAAAAAATATGTAGTCACTCTGATAAACTACATTGGGTAAACTGTGATGGGTTAAAGCTGGGTTTGAGACTTTGCGTTTGATAACAATCTTTGAGAAAAAGCAAAGCTGAGTTTAGGGTTTTGAGGACAAATGTGCAAAGTGGATTCCTGGGTGTGTAAATTTGTGATAGAGAAATCAAAGAACCCAAAAGGGAAAGTAACCATACCAGAGTTGAGGGTAAGAGTTAATGTTGTTGAGAAATGTGAAGTTTTGGGTAGAGCAGGAGGATAGGGATGGTTAGGGCACACCCAAGAAATGGGTGACGAGTGGAAGGTGGTGAGCTTCCAAGTGTTGCAAAAGTTCTGCATCTTTGTTTTTGTTTTGTAACAGAAATCAATGGCGTTTGGGGCTTATTGGAAGTGAAATAATACAAAACACCCTCTCTCTCTCTCTCTCTCTCTCTCTCTCTGAGCTGAGAGCTTAATGACTGGTTTTTTGAATTTGAAACTGGGAAACGCAAACCGCTCGGCTCTATTTAAGCTTCTTCTCCATCGCCATGGCTTGGCGAAGCCAAGTTTACGTAGCGGGAGTTGGAGTTGAATTTCTTTTGTGTGATGTTCATACATACAATACAGTTGGAGATGATTGGTTTGGTGTGGAGATTGGCATTTGGAATCAGTAATTTGATGTTTTGAGCAATCAATGGTGCTGCTGATAATGATATTATTGGTCTACCAATCTGATGGTTTGTCAACAACAGGCAACAGCTGGGCTTTGCATTGCCACGTTGCCGCCATGCAAAACAGCATGTTGAATTGAATTAATTAATAGTAAATGCTGGCAATGGCAAATGCAGTAACATCATTACTGACAAATAATATATATATATATATATATATATGTATGTATGTATGTATATATCCTTGGGCTCGACGATATTCCTTTGGGTGGGTTGAGTTGGTGCTGCTTTTTACTGACTCCGGAGTTCCGTAGCACTGCAATTTTTAACCCATCCAACTCCAATTGAATCAAATTGAGTTCTATTAAAGTACTCCTATAAAAGTATACTATGCAATTAAACGAAATGAAAAAAAATTAATTAAAATACATTATAAAATTTAATATGATATATAAAAAATATAAAAATAATATAAATATATAAATATATTAAAATTTATATAATATAAAATTATTATCATATCAAAATTTATATAAATATATAATATTTTAAACATAATTATATTAAATTAAAATATATAAATATAATATAAATACATGAAATATTAATTTTATATCGTAATGGCATCAAATTACTAAGGGTATTTTAAACAATAGTAGTATGTTGTTGTGACTCGTACTATTATAAAGCACACTTTATATAAAAGCGTAAGCTCTCTTTGAGAAGCCAGTAAGAAGGCTCGTAAACAACATGATACTAAAGGGATCCCAAGTGTAGAACAAAAAGTTTGATCAATGCTACAAGTAATTAGTAACCAAGAGCTTTTCTGTTTAGCTTGGAAAACTCCAAGTTTCTTCTCAATGTTGTGGCTTTGTACACATTTCCTTGAAATTCCCATGAATTTACTAAAAATTGGTCAACACAGTTGTAGCAATTATTTATTTATTTATTAAATATTTAAAAATAAAAAACTATCTATTCATTAAATAAATCCGAGTATAAAGTAACTAGCACAACTCGTCATTCATCAATATTATCTGTATATATAGTCAAGAATAAATTAGTGGTTTATAGGGTCATGCAAATTTAAGTAATTAAT
Source organism: Adansonia rubrostipa (assembly GCA_038381775.1). Classification (NCBI taxonomy): domain Eukaryota; kingdom Viridiplantae; phylum Streptophyta; class Magnoliopsida; order Malvales; family Malvaceae; genus Adansonia; species Adansonia rubrostipa. The sequence continues at coordinate 17,368,854 of JBBYHM010000025.1, forward strand.
ATTCTTCATATGGATTGATGAAGAGGAAAAATGTATGTATGGGTAATGTGCTTGCGTATCATACTTTATTCATGTTAAATAAATATAGGAAATCGCAAGCTTCTTAACTAATTTCCTTTCCAAAATGAGGTTTGTTCGCGCTTCACAAATCAAACATGGATGTTGGAATATTAATATATCATGGCACTTGTTGGCATTTCTGATCGCTTGTTATTATTGTTTATTTATGATTCTAGACGATGGATTTCCAATGTTTTATTTCATTTTGGAATCAGAAACTATTAAATCATCAGTATATGTATATATATGTATGTATGTATATTCTTAGCTTCTTTAGGAACTCCAATTTGGCTTCGATCATCGAAATAATGTTAAACCCAACTTTACTCCTGTTTCTCCATGTCCGCTCTCATGCATGTTCCAAGATCAGATCAGATGAAGCTACACTCTAATGTTTTATCATTTCTCATTCAAATTTCATCCTTTCTCTTGCTGTTGTTTCTCCGGCACTTCAGGGAAATATTTTATACCCAAAAGATCACCAACCTGGCTGATTACCTAGAAAAAGTGGCCAATACAAGCCAGAAGCAATTCATTCACAATTACGACAGCAATAACTTGCACTAAACTTGACTCTATGCGACAATTTGCGAGGCATATGTCCCGTAGAAACTATCCACTTGAGACATGTCACTTGGTCCATAAGTCTCCTGATATAATGTCGTATGTTAGAATTCTAGCTCTTCTAAACTGATATCTCACTGATGAATGGCTTGGGCCCTGAAAGGAGGATGACGAAACCAAAAATCACCCCAAACCCACAACGAGGCATTGACGGCTCGGCTCCGATCCTGAAAAGAGGATTCAAGAAACAAAAGATTATTTGAGACCCACGATGAGGGATTAACATTAATTCTCAAATTCATAAAACAGATCAATGCGATACGATTAAGATACTGAAACGGAACAACTGACAAGGCACATGTGCCTCTGTCTCTTGCTTTCTCTCTCCCTTGGTTGAGAAGCTAGCTGACATGCACACATCAACCAGCAATGGTGTTGCAGGAAAAGCCACTGTCACAATGGCCACCTTTTACCCATCTGGTTTTAGTTAGGCATTTAAAAACAATGATCACAAATTACGGGCATCAAGATTGGTAGACTTAATTCTCTGCTTAATTTGATGCACTCTCGTGGGATTGAGAATAATATAATCAATCTGATGCAGTAGAGGGAGATGTTATTATTTTACCTGAAAGGCAAGAACAAAAGGACGCATTCCACGGAGATATTATTTGTTGAGGCAGCAGGATGTGACTGGTGAGTTTGAAGTTGCATAAACATAAGCAGGGCAAGTATGTACTGAAATATTGAATAAATAATAAGAATGATTAGAAGGTATATCACTCAATGGACTGGGATAAGTTCAGATGCTTGTCCAATATATGAGAAAGTTTGAAAAAAAAATATCTGATTTTAGAATGGGTTAGGTTGAGAAAAAATGAGATTTAAACAAAATAGTTCAAATCTTGTTTGATTTTTTTTTTTAATGAACAAATATTTCTCGTTAAGAGCTGCAATCAAGCATCAGATTGAATACAGTTTTGCAGGAAAGACGGACACCATGTCATCACTTAGAGATGAAGCTTGCCTAGCTAAGTTGTGTGCAACCCTGCTCCACCACCGCCCCCCCCCCCCCTTTTCATAAAAGACCAAGTAATCGAGCGCAGCCTTCTTAACAGCAAAATAGCTTCATCAATTACATGACCTGCAACTGTTGGACTTGCCTTTCCTCTGCTTATCTCTGCACAGGCTTGCAAAGAATCTGTTTCCACAATCACAACTCGAATGCCTATTTCCAAAACAAATATAATCCCATCTCTTAAGGCCATTACTTCCAATACATAAACAGAGAAACTTGGCATCATCTTTTTTTACTAGAGCACCAGTAAGTTGTCCCGCTGAGTCACGAATATTTGCCCCCATACCTGCATGTACCAAGTCTTTTGAGAGTGCTGCTTCAACATCGAGCTTGAAACTACCCATAGGCGGTGGTATCCATCTATATTGCTTCTGCATTATTGGAACGTCTCCCTTTTCGATACTCGATTGCATACTATCATCAAACTCTGTGAGATAAAATGTTGATGAAGTTTCCCATGGTGCTCACATCCCATGTCTGACTCTTCCACTTGGCTTTATTCCCGTACTGTTATCAATTTAAAGGTTGATGAAGTTTCCGATTCTGTCATCAAAATCTTGTTTTTTATATATATATATATATACACATATAAATAATAAAAAATATTATAATATAAATATTAAGAGATCTTAAGTTATTCATGTTTTAGAATTTAATAAAAAGAAAAAAAATTGAATTATCAAAGATGAAATAAAATATAACTTTCCAATTTTCTTTAAAAATATAAAATGATCTAAGTCTAGTAAATCTGACTATCCACTTATAAATATAAACAGATTTAGATAAAAACGTGTAGATTTATTGAATTTAAATAAATGCCATACTTAACCAGCCATGAATACCTAGGAAATGATAAGGATAAATATTTGTTAATTAATTGTTTAGATTTATTATTATTTTACGACTTTCTAATTTAGTTATTAGATTAATAAGATTTTAATTTTATTTCATTTTTCCTACAAACAAAGCAAAACTCATTTCACATCCATAATATTGATCAATTAATATATTATATAAAAAAGTAAAAAAAATGGATAATATTGTAATTTTATTTTATATATATATTTTTTATCTTTTTAATAATTGACTTGGAATTACTCTAAAAATTAAATTCATCACACATATTATAAATTATAAATAGCATAGATTATTTTATTATATTGGATATTGGATTGCTATTTCTTTGGAACTAAATATCCTTCCTTTTCTTTTATTAAAAATTGCATGTATTTCGAGTTTAAAATTTATTATTTGGTATCAATTTAAGTTCATTGTTTATGTTTATTTTCGTGAAAATCTTATTACAGGATTAAAATAGTTTCATCAAATTTATAAACATAATATTAAAGTTACCCCAAAGAATACGTGAACGGCTCCAAATCTACGTGATAAAAATTATTAATATCTCAAAATTTATATAAAACTATTTTAAATATAATTAAAATATGATACAAATACAGCACTAATGATCTCTAAATTTTTTTTAAAAGAATAGATTAAAGTAATCTTCTAAATCTGAGATCCAAACGATTGCTTTCTTTACCTATTTTTTTATCTTAAGGATATATATATGTTGTATTCGTGCTATTTTTAAGTTATAATTGAATTTAAAGTATTATATATTTATAGTAATTTTGAAACGGTAATAATTCGTCTATATAGATTTTTATATGTTTGTATATTTGTGTCATATTACTTTTTGTTGTTTCATAGTTTAATTATTTTTTGTTCATGTCATATTATCGTATTATGTTCGAAATTGTTAGGCCTAATGACACTATTTAAATAACTTTTAATTTTGTACTACATATTGTCATGTTCACATTTTTTCATCTGATCATAATTATATTTAAGATATTATATATTTATATAAATTTTGACACCTTAATAATTCGTTTTGTGAAGATTTTGTTATGTTTGTATATTAATGTCGTATTCATGTTACTTTTATGTTATGTTTGTGAAGATTTTGTTATGTCATATTTTAATTATTTTTCTTATGTATTTGTTTTGTATAATAATTTTACATTTGAAATTTTCATATCTAATTGACATTAATTTTCAATGTAGCATATGCCGTCATATGAGTGTTTGTAACTGTATATTATTTTTTCATGTTATAATCGTAATGAAGTAATTATATATTTTATAAATTTTAAGACGTTAATAATTTATTTTATATAAATTTTAACATATTTACCTATTTATGTCATGACATATAATTATATTATAATTATAATATATTAAGATATAAAGAATTAAATATTTTTAAAATAATTATTTATAAAATTTTGCTGTTATAAAAACCATATAAATAAAAAATTATAAAAAATTATTATACTATTATTTATTTTTAAAATTATTTTTATTAAATATTAAAATAAATCATCTTGAGCGAAGCCGGGTTAAGTTTCTAATTAAACATTATTTCTTTAGTTAAATAAAAATTATCTCTTTATTTCTGGTTGAGTTTGGAAAAAAGGACTCAAAGAAAGATTACTTTTACTCTATTAAAGAAGAAAATTAAATAAATAAATAAAAAAAAAAAACCCTAAAATTACGATCTTCACAATATACCGTCAAGTGAGGGCTGCTCTGCTCTTACCGTAAACCCTACCAACCAAAAAAAAAAAAAAAATTCCGGCTTTGAAATCAATGGCCGAAACCAAGAGTCCTCAGGAACCTGCATTGTCTGCCAAACGCAGGCCCGACTTTACTTCCCAAGAGCAAGACCAAGACAAAGACCAAGAAAACCTCCCCCATAAATCACCAAAACTGCAAACCCAAGACGAGAGGGGCCAAGCAAAAGAAGGAAATCACGTTCTCCAGCCTTCTGGAAACAACGATTGCTCCATCCCTGAATCCAGACCCGAGAATGAAGAGCCCGGAATCGACGCTGAAGAAGAGGAAGAAGAAGAAGAAGAAGAAGAAGAAGACGAGGACGATGACTATGAAGACGATGACGGCGATGAGGAGGAGGAGGAGAATGGAAATACGTCAGCTGACCGGAAAGGAAAAGGGATTTTGATAGAGGAAGAAAATGATAGTGACGAGGAAGACGATGATGATGATGATTCGAGTGATGGCGGGAACGAATCAGAGGGTGAGAGTGATTTATCAGATGATCCATTGGCGGAGGTTGACTTGGATAATATTTTACCATCAAGGACGCGGCGGCGAGTGGTGCATCCAGGGGTTCATATAGCTAATGATGTCAGAAAGAAGGGTGAAGGCTATGATAGCGATGACAGTGACGCTTAATTTTGGGGAAGATTGTATTTCAGCGAATTTTTGTGGTTTAATTTGGAGGTTAGTGGAATTTAGTGAAGAGTGTTAGTTAATATTATGAGTTTATATGCTAATTTGTGTTGTAACTCAAATTTTTAACTATGCTAGAATTTCTACTTTCAAAATTCCAGAGCGTTTTTTGTTTTTCACTTATATAACTGTTTGAAATGCCTTAAGGATGAGTACAAGAGATTGAACAGGGGGAGAAATCAGCTAAATTGAGTCACAATTATGGTCCAAACAAATGGGTGTTTCTTGTTGAGGCTTTGTGAAATCTGATCAAAATGAGATCTTTGTTTACTCAAGTTATGCAAGGATCATGATGATGAAAAATGTTAGGGTAATCTTGGTCCCTCTGCAGTTGACTTTAAAGTCTACATGAGTAAGTCCCTTTATAAGTATTTGAGCCTAAGAAACATTCTTCACATGTTAGGAGAGTAAACAATTTATGGGAAACAAGTGTTGGCATTTCTACTTTTCATTCTGGAGAGAATTACTGTATTTGTAGATCTTAGCGTGATACCTATTGGCTCAGTTTGCTCAATTTGTTTGTATATATTATTTTGCCAAGTGCTATTACTAGCTTGAAATATGTCTTATGGTAGTTGTAATAATGTGGTTATCAGTTCATAGTTTTTGGAGTTTCCCACTTTCAATTCATAAATGACAATGTTTTTCGGTTTTGCAATTGATAACATGTTTGTCATCTTGTTTAAGTATATCTTGTACGTTACTTCTGATTATGACTATCCTTGTCTTTAAATTATTGATTAATCAAGCTAGTCATTGTTTTCTTAATTTGAAAATGTTGCTTGGCATCGATCCCATCTGAAGATGTTTTAGGCAGAAATTGCATGAGCTCTTTATGTAGCTAGCTAGAATGCATCTGGAGTTAATAATAAATTTGATTGAAAGAAGGGCAAGTGCTTTTGTGTACTGCAAATTTTATAGTTAAGGATCAATGAGTATTTGATCATTTGAATTGTCATGTTTCTAACTAATAAAGGGAAAGCCTGCAACACATAATTGGTGCTAGGAATCATCATGTGAAACATTCGGCTGTCAAGCATATAAAGCATCTTCTTCTTCCCTTTTACTAAGTTCGAACTTTTTATTTTAAGACTTGAGTTGTTGGACTTTGTGGACTATTCAGGCTAAGTTGATTGATCCTTTTTGAATTAGAGTTTTCTCCGAATTAGGCATCCAGGGATCAGGCCTCGATTGATGCCCTAGTAGTATGAACCTCCAATCTTCTTCGAGTTGTTCTTTTATTTGTCATTCTTGTTAGTGATGAAAACAAATTACTCATATAGCAGTGCAGAAACTTCATCCTTGATAGTCATATAATAACTCTATACGAATTGAATTGTGAATATTATCATATAAGTATCAAAAGAGTAGAGGGAGTTTTCTTTTTACAGTTATAGAATAAATTTTGTTGTATAAAACCACTCCGTCTGAGATTGCCATTTTTTTTTTCTAATCGTCCTCAACTAGCTTTCTAGCTGGCTAATTACTGAGGAAACTTCCTTTTTATTGTCATACAACTCAAGGGTGAACTGTATCCTTTGCTGACCTTACGGCAAGTGAACTCTGAACTGTTGTTGGTATGGCAATCTCGTCATTCCATCATTAGTTTTGGCCCTAGGATTTTGCATGTATTTGGTTTGACTATTAGTTTCTGTTGAAGTTGTTTGCTAGCAACTGTGTGGAGGCTGGACTTGTGCAAATGCGGTACCCAATAGCAAGATACAGAACTTATTACATCCACCTTTTTTTGGACTGAAAAATATCATGCTCTCTCTTCAGTCTTCACTCCTAGGTTTCTTCTCCCTATAGATTTGGTGGGATAACGTGGAAAATATTGTCTCAGCTGAAGTTGGTGTTTCATCCGCTTGGCTGTTTTGAGTACATAACATTTGGCATCAAAATAGACGGTTAGATAAGTCGGCAGTTTTTGTAGGGCAAGCAGAAAAGAGAGATTGGTGGTGGGTTTTAGTGAGAAGACTGTTAAACCGGTATTTCTTTTGGTCGAACGCTGGATGTGACAGATTAGATGCTGTTTTCAGACTGAATTACCAAACAGTTTTGCATATTCAGATAACGTTGGCCCCAATCCATGTGGGGATTTTGGCTCTTAATTTCATGGGTCGCGGATGCATTGATATAATTAATAGCATGAACATGAACTGGCCTTTCTTTATTTAAACTAAGTACTTGTTTCGATCGATTTGTTTATTTAATCTATAACAATCATTTTCAAAGCAAGCTGTAGAGACAAGAGGAGTGCAAACCATCCGCTTCTTTTCTGGCAGCCCACTTGGGCATTACCAATGGTCCATGCGATCGCCCAATTATGCTTTGGGGTACACTATTACTCTTAGCCGTGGTCCCATAGCCCAGGTAGTGGTACAGAAAACAGATCAACCCTTGGGCTTGCAAAAATACTTTGCCCTTTCATAGCCCACTCTATCAATCTTATTATCAAGCCAAACCCCCACCCCCCTCCCACCCACGCGAAAAAAAAAAAAGAAAAAAATAAAACCCCCGCTCTAAAGTGGAGCAGCTGAGATGAGACCAATGGTTATGCAATTCCATATGTTAGGTTTAGCAGCTTCCCCTTTCTGACTAGCTTTACAAAAGAAGAGAGGTTGACATCAACCGACCATTTTTGTGGTCCTTGACCTTCTCTTTCATTTTCCTTTCTTTTTTTCTTTTGGTTTATTATTATTATTATTATTTGCCTTGTAATATTTGCAGAGACCGCCACGAGCATTTGTCGTTGCCCATTTCAAATTACTCCCATCAGATTAAATGTGGGACTTTGTCTTGGTCCACATTGGACCACCATCAGAGACAATTAAAGAGACATCTTATGTTTCAACTCCCTTTCAAGCTAAAACAGCTCTTCATCCTCTTCTAACAATGATAAGTTTGCCTTACCAATTTGGACCACAAACACTCCCATCTTCATGCGTTATCATGCCGCATGCCCCTTTCAGCTTTCCTTCCTAAATCGCATACAACTCTAACATGAAATCATGCTCCTAATTTCGTCCAACAGTTAAATGCAATAATTCTCAACCCCAATGTTCAGTTCATTGAAAATCAATCAAGTCTCTTATTTGGTAATTGATGATACTTGGGGAATTGTTTACAGGTTTTTGAATTGGTTGGATAATCTTTGTTTTGGGTTTTGAACATTTGTGTACTTCACATGTTTTGCAAGTCTTGCAAATGATGAGAGCCAGGGGCATATGAAGATGGAAATGATCATCACCACTTTCTAAACATTATCCTTCTTCCTTTTCTCTTTTCTTTTCTTTTTCTTGGCTTTCACTTTCAATTATGTTCTTCCTTTGTAATTATACGCAAGTGGAGCAATAATTATTGTATTTTCATTGGCCAAAACTTTAAAGGCCTAACCACTCCCTCTTCCTATTACAAATTACAATCCTCTCATAGGATTATTTGTTGCTTGTTGAATTGTTCAGGGAAGTAGCCCTTTATGTCAGGCAAATTTTGCCAAGTTAGAAACCCCTTTTATTTGATCCAAAAACGTGTTTTGTTTCACATGTTACTCTTGCACCTTATTTCTTAATCTTATCACTGTTTCTATTAGTACCAGAAACAGATCAAAGTACTATTCTTTTCATGTTATAAACCCCAGAGTTCTTGAAGCATAGTGTCATAATGAAGATTATCTCGAAAAGCTAGTTACATTATCTACTGGTGCAAGAAACCAATGGCATTGCTTGATTCAATTTTCTGGAATCTTGAAATAAATAAATATATATATATATATATAAATATATATATCAATCACACCAAACCAAACCAAACCCACCTTGTTCTTTTTGGAACAGTTAAACTACCCAAAGTGAAAATAACAGCTTGAAAGGGAAAAAAATGGTTAAAAATTTCTGAAAGTAATGAGATTATAACTAACAGTCCTTAATTAAGATCTCTTTCAACTTACTTAACGTAAGAGTTCTAAGAAGCATAATTACCAGTACATTGAACATTACCTAACTTCAACCCTTTCATGTTTCTACATAGTATATATCAAGTTAAGCATAAAAATCCAGAAACTACATAAGATAATACAAAATTATTATACATGTGATCCAAGTTGAAGAAATTCTGTGCAGACAATGTGAATTTAGTAGATAAAATCAAATGCGTTTCCTTTTCTCAGAGGATCGGAGTTTTGTTTTGCCTACTAGTACTTCCTACCAAAAGCAAAATCCCTTTGAATTGAAGCTTGTAATTGGAAAGTAGGCTTGGCCACGCTACATTGCGTCAACATAAGTTTGTACAGCCTGGTTAGTTGGACCCATGTTAGGCCATTGAATAATTTAAGTTTTTAGCTATAGCTGAAGAATCATCATCATCTTCTTAATTCTAATACTACCACTGCAAGGAAAATTGGTAGCCCCATCATCACATGGCTTTAGAAATCCAAATCTTTTCTTTTTTTTTCTTTTCCTTTATTGCGAAGCAGTAGTAGGTAGAAAATTGGAGAAGCAGGTGGTACAATTCCACTGAACATCTTCCGCGTGGCACGATCAAGTGGGGGGGGGCAGAGCAATGTTTTGACCCCATTTTGCATATTTTCAACACTATGAGGCATGTTATGTCATGCCACATAAAACCAACAAATCAAACACAGCTACGACACTTTTTAGCTTAGGATGGCTGCCCTAGCGCTGGCATCCAAGCCCCACCCCACCCCCCCTTTTCAATGTATGAATAACATATTTGGTTACGAACAATTGCCTGTCAGATCCTAAATCCTTAGGCATCTTATCTTGTTGCAAGCACCATCGCTGACCTGTTATGAGCCCTTATTAGTGCTTGGGTTTTACTTAAAGGTCACCAAAATGGCAAGTAGGGAATCACAAAGAAGGGAAATTCAAATTAAGTTAGAATTATAACCAAAAGGAATCCCAAGGTTTTACTTCTACCAACATCTCTCTAAATCAACTTTACAAAATGATGAAAGATGCCTTTTCAAGAAGGCTAATGATCATCTTCCATATTATGTAGAAAATACACTGTGTATCTCCTTTCTTTTGGACGGGCAATAGTTCCATAGGGGTCGATGGAATTTTACCAATTGGGTTTGGTGAATTCCTACCTAGCTGATCAATGGTTGCTCCATATATACTCGAATGAAGAAATGTCTAAATCATGATTTTACTGGGGTGACTTCCAGAGGGAAACTACAAGTAAAATTGAACATTAACTTACTAGGATAGTCAAGGATGGCAATCTGCCAAAGATATGGAATATTTTGGGAGCAACAGATGGGACACTCCTGGTCTTGCTACACCATAATTGAACTATTATATCAAAGAAAATGACAAATTTATTTGTCAGCCAAAGATAGGAAAATTGGAATCCCGGCTTAAGTTAGGACTTAGGACAAGTTTCCAGTTTTATTCCGCATATTCTCACACTTGGCAACAGAAAATGTCCATAAACACAAGGTTTTTTTCAGGCTACAGTTGCAGCATAAATCATATTTCGGTAACCATTTGAGTTATTCTCGTGTCTTTTGGCTCTAATACAACCTGCTGATCTTGGAACAGAGGGGAAGAGTATTTCGCCTACACTTGACTGCGACATAGCCATCCAGGGTGATCAAGAAATGGTAAAAAAAAAAAAAAAAAAAAGAGTAGAAGAGAAGAGAACTTAACAAGGATATTTTATAGGTTTTAATCACTTCGACTTGGAGGGGAAATAATTTCTTTATTACTATGAAGAGCAAGACTTGGCAGGTTTTGATCACTAGCCATAAGGTTAAATCAGTAAGTTGAAGACATATTTTCAGAAATTAGAATGATTTTGAAATGATCTTTGTTTTGTTGTCAACTGTGGGGGGGCCTAATGTGCATTTCCACAAAGTTCCTTTTCCATGGCTTGGCAGTTTGACTTGAGGCCCCAGCTTTAATTTGTTCCAATGAGGTGAGGGCAAAAAAAAAAAGGAAAAAAAATTGATAATGGAGCGTATGGCATTTAGTCAAACTGATAAATGATTGGATAAAACAACAACCAAAGCATGGAAAGTTAGTAAGCTTTGAAGAGTTATTGCATTTTTATTCCAAAGATTTTACTACCAAGTATCTCAAGGATATTGTTTATAATTACTATATATTTAGTAATATTTTTATTCAATTAATTAAGAATAACAAATAAAATTATCAATAATTGTATTTAATATGTCTTAAGAAAATCAGAGTTAGGCATTACCAATGAATTGAATGTATCTGTTAACTCAATATCATTATCAATCGACAGACAATAGAAACATCAACCCTTTATATTTAATTTAAGGGTTTTATTAACTGCTGTTTTTAAATGCATTCTTTTAAGATTAACCAAATGTATTTGAAATGATGAATAAAATAATTAATTATTGAATTTAATACAATATCATTATTACAAATAATAGAACTTTGTTAACAATTTCTTTGGAATAATTTGTAAGATTAGTTAATATTTTTTTTTATAGTGATATTCTTTATTTAAATGTAATAGTTGATAGCTAACATATTAAAAGAAGATGTCTAATGTATTAAAAATCATGATTTAAATTATTGATGGTTACATTTAATGAAAAATTATTACTATTAGTAGTAAGATAGTTATTCACATAAAAATGATAAAATGTAAAAATTTTATAAATAAAATTAATACAATAATACATATCTTTCAAATTATAAATAAAAAAATATATATGTAAATATCGTCATCAACTATATTTTTAGAATTTGAACATTCCACGGAATAATAATAATACTTAATAATATATTAACTAATATTGTCTAAGAACATTAGGTAACAAAATCTGATAATATATTAATTATCTTTAAAAATGATTAATTACAATCATTAACAAACTCTTAATTTAACGAAGGGTTTTAAACACAAGTAGTAAATACGTGCATTTAAAGTAGTCTTAGGTTGTGTCAAAATCATCATTCTTCCACCCCCCCTTCCCTCCCTTTTTTTTTTTTTACGGAATTTCCTAATCATTGAAAGGAAATCCATTGATTCCGTTTATCCACATACAAAAAGGAAACGAAGGGGGAAAAACCCAACACGGTAACGAATTACAACAAAGTA
>JBBYHM010000025.1:17381074-17404024 GCA_038381775.1 Adansonia rubrostipa
AAAATAAAGTGCAAGTATAATTATCATATAAACTGTTGTATCTAACTTAATTAAATTAAAAATATATAATATATATAATATAAAAAATAATATTTTTATTTATATTTACAGATTATAAATAAATATAAAAAATAAATATTGAAGATTAAATATCAATATGTCATTTTGGGTTGAACTATGCCCCACCCACATGGAGGTGTCTTGGACTGAGGCAGCGACCACCTATACTGGCGCGAGTGAGAGAACAATGACCTTATCTGCAGAATGGCATTCCTGTGATTAGATTGCAAAAGCAGGGTTGTTTGTCTGACACCCCATTACTACTGGTCGCTTTACTTTAGTATGACTCGAAACCAGAGATAAGGACACATGCATGCTACACTTTTGGACGGTTATGATTCTCTTAATTTTCTCGTCAAAACAATACCGACCGCTTGATCATAAAAAAGCTTAACCATGATTTAGAAAAACTTTAACCATTGTTTGAAAAACTAACCATGGTTACTTCAGTTTAGAGCTCTCTCTCGACGCCGGCTTCTAACCGAGTTGAACACTTTTCCAACTGGTTTTGTAAGAGAGAAAAAAAGGACAGAGAGGGAGGGTTTCTCTATTTTCTGTTTTTTTTGGGTTAAATATCTCTCTTTGTTTGCTATTATTAGATAATAGTTTTCCACTTATAGAAGTTAAATATTCTTCAGATCTATGAAAATTTCGACGGATTTGGTTTTTTTCCTCTGTTTTTTTCCTATTTTTTCTTTGAAACTGTAATGTGCAATTATAGAATTGTAGTTGTTTGATTTTTGAAGATGATCATTGAAAAGAACCCATTTTTATCCTTCATTTTCACTCCAAAAAAATCTCTGTTTTTCTCGAGAGAATTCGAGTTCATTTGCACTCTCTTTCACTTGGGTTCTTGAAAGAGATGTGAAAGTTTTTGAAGAAAAAGCTTCTTTTTTTTTTCCCCCACCATGGGTCTTGGTTAAAATCTTCAGATCTAGTCTCATTCTTGTAATTTTCCATCAAGTTCTCTGCCTTTTCACGTTGGAAAGTCTTCATTTTTTCGTTTCCTTGGATTTCTTGGGAAAAAAGGGGAAAAAGAAAAGAACTGTGTATGTTCTGGGGAAGTAGAAAAACAATAAAGATGAATTATTTCCCAGATGAAGTTTTAGAGCACGTTTTTGATTTCCTTACATCTCACAAAGACCGGAACTCTGTGTCTTTAGTTTGCAAATCATGGTACAAAATCGAAAGATATAGCAGGCAAAGGGTTTTCATAGGAAACTGTTATTCCATCAGTCCAGAGAGGTTGATCACCAGATTTCCAGGTTTGAAGTCACTGACTTTGAAAGGGAAGCCACATTTTGCCGACTTTAATTTGGTGCCACATGATTGGGGAGGTTTTGTTTATCCTTGGATCAAAGCCTTGGCTAAGAGTAAAATCGGATTGGAAGAGCTTAGACTTAAGAGGATGGTTGTCTCAGATGAGAGTCTTGAGCTACTTTCCAAATCCTTTCCGAATTTTAAGTCTTTGGTTCTTGTTAGTTGTGAAGGTTTCACTACTGATGGTCTTGCAGCGATTGCTGCCAATTGTAGGTAAGATTTTCTTCTGGATTTTTTTTTGTTTGGGGTTTTGTTATAACGTGATGCTAATGAGATTCTTAGTGGTTGTTTGATTTTTTTGTTTGACTTTGTAGTTTATGATTTGTTAAAAGCCATACATTTGTTTAAGTGTTCTATTTTTTACTTTATGACTGAGTTTTAGTGTTCTATTGATTGATGCTAGTTTTCAATTGTAACTTGCAAGTGCTCATGAATGTTTATGCCTGAAAGTGTATTTGGCAGTGAAGCAATGCGTTGGAATAACTCGTTAATGTTGGGTATCTTTGGTGGGCAGCGTAGCCAGTTAAGATTTCATAATTGACGAGCATGTAAAAACAATACTATATTTGATAGTACAACGAAATGAAAATAAAATTTTATGTTACATTGGTGAGTCACATGTATTGTTTTTGTGGTGTTGGATTTGGTATGATGCAGTTGTTAGCTATTTGAGTGATTGAATTGTCCGGGTGCAGCTTAAACTGCCAAAAGTTTCCTTGTTCTATGCAACTTCTTAGCAGCAGGTTTTGACACTTGGCCATTCGTTCTATAGCTGGATTTTTATCGCTACAATATTCTGGCGTTCTTTTGGTCTTTGCAAAGTATGATAGCAAAGGGTTTAATTGTGCGGCTTTTGATTTGTTTTCTCTGTTTGCTACGATTTGATTCTAGGTTTCTTAGGGAGCTGGATTTGCAAGAAAACGAAGTCGATGATCATAGAGGCCATTGGCTTAGTTGCTTTCCTGAAAGCTGCACATCTCTTGTCTCCCTGAATTTTGCATGCCTCAAAGGAGATATAAACTTAGCAACTCTTGAAAGACTTGTGGCGAGATCTCCCAACCTCAAGAGCTTGAGGCTAAACCGTGCTGTGCCTCTTGATACCCTCCAAAAACTATTGATGCGAGCACCTCAACTGGTGGACTTGGGTATTGGGTCTTATGTACATGATCCATCTTCCGAGGCCTATAACAGATTGAAATCTGCCATTCAAAGGTGCAACTCAATCAGGAGTTTATCAGGGTTTTTAGAGGTTGCTCCTCATTGCATGTCAGCTATTTATCCAATTTGTGCAAACCTAACCTTCTTGAACTTGAGCTATGCTCCAGGCCTTCAAGGTAATGACCTCACAAGGCTGATTCATCACTGCAGGAAACTTCAGCGTCTATGGGTACGGTCTTTAATTGTTTGCTATCTAGTTGTAGATGAACTATTTAAATTAATTGAATGAAAATAATCAATATACATGTTGCAGATATTGGATTGTATTGGAGACAAAGGACTAGGAGTTGTAGCTTCAACGTGTAAAGAATTGCAGGAATTGAGGGTCTTCCCATCTGATCCCCTTGGGGCTGGAAATGCTGCGGTGACAGAGGAAGGTTTGGTCCTTATATCCGCAGGATGTCCCAAGCTCAATTCATTGCTGTATTTTTGTCAGCAGATGACCAATGCTGCCCTTATAACTGTAGCCAAGAACTGCCAGCATTTTATACGTTTCAGATTGTGCATCCTTGACCCCATAAAACCTGACCCCGAAACCAATCAGCCATTGGATGAAGGTTTTGGGGCAATTGTTCAGTCTTGCAAGGGTCTCAAGCGGTTATCAATGTCTGGCCTTCTGACTGATCAGGTTTTTCTTTACATAGGAACGTATGCTAAGCAGCTTGAAATGCTGTCCATTGCTTTTGCTGGTGACAGTGACAAAGGGATGCTCTATGTGTTGAATGGTTGCAAGAAACTTCGCAAGCTAGAGATCAGGGACAGCCCCTTTGGTGACGCAGCACTTCTAGAGGACATGGGAAAGTATGAAACAATGCGATCCCTTTGGATGTCCTCCTGTGAAGTTACTCTTGGAGCCTGCAAAGCGCTTGCAGAGAAGATGCCAAGCCTGAATGTGGAGATCATAAATGAAAGTGAACAGATGGAAATTGGCCATGATGATAGGCATAAGGTAGAGAAGATGTATCTGTATCGAACATTGGTTCGGCATAGGAAAGATGCACCAGAATTTGTGTGGATTTTGTAGGTGCATTGGTTTTGGCCCCTCCCATTTTCTTTTCTGCTTTATTTAAGTAGTTGGGTACTTTGTTAGGACAAACTGATCTTTATGGATTCTTATTAGCTGTTGGTGATTTAGCTGTATGCTACCCTTGTTTAATTTACAAGAGATTTGCTATTTGTAATCCTTGTTATTTCAAGTCTTCAATCTGTTCTATACGCTGAATTGCACCTCACTATGCTTTCAACGGGGTGCCTCACGCGTGCCATGCCGCCTTCCAGATTTATTTTGCCCTCGCTGGGACAACGAACCAGAAGAAGCTAGAGTCGGGTGAGCTTAGCGATATCTATTAAAATGCAATGGGGCTTAAAAACTAGTTAAACCTTGGGTTTAATCTTTTCCAGTTCTACTTTCTATTTGGGTTTGGACCATTAAAAGGCTGTGGGAAGAAGAAAGCTCTGCAAATTTATTTCAAGTGCCGGGCCCCTCGTAGACAGGTCAGTTCATCATGAACTTAGCCTCAATCATGATGATTCGGACATATTGGTTTCATGAAATTATAGAACATTAAAAGAGTATGGATGACTTCATCATCTGTGGATGGAGGCAAGCCGTAAGGTTGGTTTTGGACTCGAATCATTTGAAATAGTAGTCAGCTCTTTGAAAGCTGCGCAATCATCTTCAAGTTGGAAAATAACAAAATGGCTCTTACTTAAAGTTCTACATGAACTAATCTATGGCAAAGATAAGATAGTTACAAATAGTTTTTTCCTTGGCAGTTTTCATTTTGAATATCCACTTCAGCTTTCTAACTCATGGAAGCAGCCCCAGAATCCAAAATTTTCTTTTGCAAAACTCGTATGAATGAAAGCCCACGCAAAAGATGCAAATAATTGATTCACAAAGAGAAGTGCGAAATCAACAATGCCTAACTTAAGTGAATGTTACATCCTTGTATTTGCAAATACAGTCTTCTAGCCTAGGCTCTAAGTAAAGTATCCAAGTATTTGCCACAACAAATCAAACAGTGGTATTGCACCAAAGGACTCCTAGGCAGCAACACTATCAAAGAGGGTGTTTTTCTGTCATTAACAAGAATGCTTGAGTAGCATTTCTAAAGCACTACACATCTTATCTAACTTGTCCAAATCATTGGCAACACATATCCTCCATGACTGTCATTTTTAACCTTTCATCAATTCAAGTTTTCTGGTCTACACCTCCACAGACATATACTATATATCTAAAACTGACCATATTGAATAGGCAATAGCAAATGGATAATAGGCTTCACTTGAGATTATATAAATCTTACTTACATTCACACATGATGCTTATGTATATCTAAGAATTAAATGCCGCGGAGAAACGAGAACTAAGGATCAAATAGAAGAACATACTCATGCAGCATGCAGAAGCTGTACCATTCCTATGACCTTACAAGAATACGCTGATGTATAATCGAAATGAAACAATTTACATGCAAAAAAAACTGGGAAACATGATATAGTTGATAGATAACTGTAATGTTAAATCAAATTCCTTGTATCAATAAATCAGAGACCTTCATCGAAAAACCATTTTTGTTTTTCTTAGTTCCTTTCTGTTTTTAAAGTTCTCACTTTTTAACTTTCTAGTTTCTTTTAAGCTTGATCACAGTATCCTTTACACACCCCGTTCCGAAATCCAATACTAAAAACTAAAGCTTGAACTTTCGAATTGGAAATTCCACTTATTAAGCAATAAAACTCGGAGCTTTATGCACCAAACCAATCAACCAACAGCAAAAGAAAACAAGGAAATGAAACGAAAAGGCATATTAGCCCTGTAGGAAAGAGAAACAGCCAGCATCTGATTGCTTCTGGTAATTGTAATGCTCATGGTGGTGGGACTAAGGATGACCTGGAGGTGTTTGAAGGCGGAGTTGGAGGATAACCTTCTGCAAAATAACCTTGGTACCCCCTCGCACGGCTGGCGTAGCTGCAGTGGAAACCCTTCGTATGTTGGCAGAGACGGCAGTGGTGGCGCAGGAGGTTACCGTGGTGAGGTTGGTGCTAAATAAGGAGAGGCGGACCCTATCTTTAGAATAGTAAAAACCAAGGAAACAGAATTAAATTATCAAAGTTACGAAATTAAAAAGAGGAAGATAGTAAAGGATTGAACAGTTCTCGAGGAAAAATGTAGTAACTCATGTTGATGATGTTTTTTGTTTTTCGTTGGTTTTCCTGTTCCTGTTCCTGTCTTACCCTGAGGATGTTTGTAAGTTCATCAAAAAGGTAAAATCTTGAGTTTCTCATAACTTTATTAATCATTGTCGTTAACAAATGGATGTATAAGTCTGTAAAAACTACTTAGCTTATACTTGAATAGCTTATTAATAACATCGTGTTTGCTTGTTAATAAAAGTTGTGTTTATCTGGTAAGCCAAATAATAAAGGTATTGGAAAAAAGAAGTTTGTTTCAAGTCGTCACTAGCTCACCGCGTACTGGAGAATTATTGTTTTGGAACTTTCATATCTCCAGGAGGCGAATCTGGAGTGTGAAGGCTGAAAGGCCAAAAATGCAAAAAACAATGAGCAGTTGAGCATGGTCACATGTTGATGTGGATCTCTAGAAACTATTTTATATTGGAAAATAAAAATTTTGAACCTGAATAAAAAAATATAGTTCTAAAGTTTATCGAGTAAGCAAACCAATTGAAGGCAAGGGACACGGCTAAGCAACCAAGACGGATGATTTCATTGAGGTGTCTCTCTCCTGCCTCAAAGTCAAAGTTTTCGCCCACCCCCTTAAAGATATCTATTT
Source organism: Adansonia rubrostipa (assembly GCA_038381775.1). Classification (NCBI taxonomy): domain Eukaryota; kingdom Viridiplantae; phylum Streptophyta; class Magnoliopsida; order Malvales; family Malvaceae; genus Adansonia; species Adansonia rubrostipa. The sequence goes on from JBBYHM010000025.1 coordinate 17,387,475, forward strand.
TCTTCTACTTCTGGAAGTCTAGAACACGTTTAAGGAAACAATACACGCAATTTGTCTGTCCTTTTTCATATAAAACCAACGCTTTGATCTTTCAAAGGCTGCAATCTTTTTCACGAGTAAAAATTGAATCAAAATACGCCCAAAAAAGCCTAGTTTGTATTGAATTCTCTGTTACCGAAATGAATAGCAGCAGCAAAGAATCACAGCCTCAATGCCCTTCTATCTCCCCTCCCACTGAAGAATATATAAACCCTTTCCATCAAACAAGCGCACAAGAAAAGCAGCCACAGAGGCAATCTGCGACTGCATCTGCAGCAGCAGCATCATCATCATCGCCTCGTCCTCCTCCACAACCGTCCGATCAGAATTCTGAGAAATGGGGGACTCATGTCATGGGAGCACCGGCTGTTCCCACATGCCATCCAGACAACAAGAAGGCAGCCTTGTGGGGTGCTGGTGACCAGGCTCAATACTACCATCATCCATATCTCCAATATTCTCCTGTAGAAAAATCAAACAATAGCCCCATGGAATCCATGCTTCAGGTCTTCAACACCTGGAGCCACAAAGCCGAGACCATGGCCAATAATATCTGGCACAATCGTACGTTCAAAATCTCCAGATTTCCCTACAGTGTAGTTTTAGTTGCCCTGTTAACATTTTTGTTGTTCTTCATAAACAGTTAGAACTGGACCATCTGTATCCGGAGCTGCCTGGGGAAAGATGAACGTCACAGCAAAAGCACTAACAGGGGGTGGATTCGAGTCTCTCTACAAGCAAACGTTTGCGACTTATTCAAATGAGAAGCTGAAGAAGTCATTCGCCTGCTATTTATCCACTTCAACCGGACCAGTTGCTGGGACTCTTTATCTATCCAATATTCATGTAGCTTTCTGCAGTGATCGCCCCTTGTCTTTCACCGCACCTTCAGGCCAGGAAACCTGGAGCTATTACAAGGTAAAGTGTTGTTAGTTAGCTTTAATTCTATATGTCTTTCTAGTTTCTTCCCGAATATTATATTGTGACTAAGTCATTTACTTGAAAATTCCAGGTTATGGTACCATTGAGCAAGGTTGGCATAATAAACCCTGTAATAATGAGGGAGAATCCGTCGGAGAAATATATCCAAATTGTTACGGTGGATGGACATGATTTCTGGTACATGGGATTTGTTAATTTTGAGAAAGCGTCCAAGCATCTCTCTGAGAGTCATTCCAATTTTGTAGCATCTGGGATTGCAGTTCAGCCTGCTTCTGTTTCATAAAGAGAGGAATATCTATATATATTTACAGGATTCTTTTATTTAGGTGTTTTTTTTTTTTTTTTCTCTTTGGAAACTTAGGTTGGATCTCTCTTTCTTTAGCAAGAGATTTGCATCATCCGTTTTGGTTGCCTTGGACTTGTTTGATTGTACCTTTTTCTTAAGGTAAAATAAAACTTATCCCTCCCTCTTTTATCCTCTTGCGTATTTGCAGTTGACAAGTGGACGTAAAAAGGACATGTAAAAAGTTTTTCTCGCCGTTGCCGGGGATCGAACCCGGGTCGCCCGCGTGACAGGCGGGAATACTTACCACTATACTACAACGACTTGGTGATATTGGAACTCTTAGATAACCGATGATCTAATCTGACCATTTCTGCGGAAATGTCTACTCATAGCATCATGGGTTGTCCGATTACAGCCCTCCACCGTTCAGTGGCTCCATATGAAAGACGACCAGCTTTACAACTTTTAGTACCATATCTTCTAAAACCAAGTTTTGTACCATCCGGTTTGCAAACCCTACTACATCTGCCTTTGTGATATTTACTATATTTCGTACGTTTTGGATATTGCACGTCCTCTCACCATAAACACAGAAGCTGATATACGAGCTGACATTTTGATTTCCTCCTCCTAAGATCATTGATACTAAAACAAATGATGACCTTCTTACTATAATGATAGTTTCTACTTGGTTTATGAATTGGAATACTTCAGTTTCAAATAGGACTGCTTCCATTTACCACATATAAGAGGGCAAAGAAAGAAGGCTGCAAAATAGTTGCCATTTAAATTCAATAGCCACAGGGTTCCACTTGGAGGACAATAAGCTTTCGTAAGGGCAGTTCGAAGTCTAAGATTTTGAAACGTAAATCTCATCCCCAACATGTCACGAGTCACTTCATCACATCTAAATCTGTATATATTTCGCATGCCACAAAATTAATTAAATATGGAAAAGATAAAATTATAATTTCAAAACTGTCATCCCACCAGATATCACAGACTGGCTCCTCTAGTTCTAGCATTACCTGTTTGAATCAAGTCTAGGCCTAGGAATTAGGAATCAAGTGTTTCACGGCTTCACCTTGCACTAAACTCAGTTAACAACTAGAAAAAATCCCGACAACAAATGTTCTTTAAAAGCAAAAAAACCAAAGGAAAACCCTAGTTAACTGCAAGCATAAAGAAAGGCTGGTGCATTGAGTGCGCGCAGATAGGCTGTTCATTTGGTTTTTCTCAGGTCAGCTACTATAATTAGCGCTTCTTCTTGCTTGCTTTTGCAGCACTGGATTTTGAAGGCGTGACGATTAGGTAGATGAAAAGAACAACAATTGAAATCACAGAGATTTGAGATCCATACTTAGCCAGCAACCTCTGCAGACAGAGAAGGTTCGTATTAATTTGAAGGGGTAGGAATTAGTTTATGGATTCCGTAAATCAAACTATTACATGTGAGAAAAAGTTCAGAACTAGATGTGTCATCAGAGATCTATTTATTTTTAATTGTTACATAAGAGGCAATATAAGCAACCCCTAAAAAATTATCCAAATAGCAAATATATTTCAAAAAATGGGATGCATATAATCTATTCCTGAAGCAAATCTGGCAGTATCTGCATGCATGCCAATTCTTATCCATCCAGATTTTAGAAGCATGATTATTTTAACAAATATAGCAGAATCATTCATTACCTTAGCCTTCAACATTTAGTCACGACCAAAGCGAGTTCCACACAAAACAAAAAGAACAAGCCTTTAGTACAATTGAAAACAGGGCAAAGATATTGAATAGCTTTGATTCACTGGTTACTCTGGCTCTAAACAGAGCTTACCCGCTCAAACTTCTTCTCAGGAGGTCTCTCTGCAAGGACATCTAAAGGCAAGATTGGAGTTGAAAATGCCTCCTAAAAACACACAACAAATTGGAGCATCAAAGCTAGTATTTCAACTTTTTTTTATCCTCTTTCCCCTTAAATTTGAAGGAAAATAAACTCTGTTACGGATATCAAACCTGTAGAGCAGCCTTTGTGGGAATGCGGAAAGTAATTACTGCTGGGGCACCATGGAACTTTCCTTGTCTTTTAGCCTCTAATTCAAATGAATGTGATAGAAGACCACCGCTGAAGATCATAAAATTGTACAATTTAATTAATTCAGTGTAGGAAGAACAGATTAAATAGAATTACAGAAAGGTGATACTCACGCATCAAGTCTCTCCCATGACTGTGAAGTGTTACCAGTGACGATATCAAACACATCTTGGGGCCAGCTATCATCAACGAGACTCACGTCATATGCTGTCCTGTTTTTATTTTTTGCCAGAAAGATTGTTCCTCAAATTAGGTAATATCCCCACAGCACAAAAATGCAAGAGAAAACTAAAAAAAAACCTTTACATTTGGATTAGCAGGAACATGGCAAAAGGGGGAAATAGACAATGCCCTGGCTTCATATTACCACAGAAGTTACTGAAATTTTCAGCAAATTTTATTCAAGCATTGTATCCGATCATTTAGTAACATCAACCTCCGATTTAAACTCTTTACATGAATTGACAGTAAGAAATTTGAAAAGTCATGAAATAGGCAAAACTTTAGCTAGGAAAAACTTATAAGAAAGCATACAAAATTTAAGCATGCCACTATGAGAATAGCAAATTCTCTACTCATAAAGTTTAAAAAGGGAAAGATATATATATATATATATATATAAATTAAAATTATCAGATTTGAAATTTCATCTCGTTTATCTGAGATCCAGTAACTAAAAAATAAATGAAATTTGCTATAAATTCACTTCATTCCTCTTGTTTCCTAAATTGAATCACCAGCGAAAACAAAAGAGAAAAAAGAACTTTATTTCACATGCAAATAAACTGCTTATCATGCAAGGCCTAAAACGACATGGTAAGCTACATAAAAGAATAAGGATAGCTCAAATTTGTAATCAAAATTGAAGATCGGTTCAAAACTTAGAACTTTCACCTTGATGGAGAAATCGGAGCTAGATTTGCATCAAAGGGATTAAAAAAATAAAATTGAACAAAAAAGGAAAAATAAACGCACGAGAAGCCTTGATTGTAGATGTCGATAGAAACGGAGACGCGTTCAGCGCCGGATTTGAGTCTGGTGAGCGATGCCTTCTTGCGGGCGAGGATGAATGGGGCGTCGCTGGTGGCGGTGGTTGCTGATACCAAGGCAAGAATAATCAATGCCTTGATCAACGAATTTCCGATAATCGTCTCCATGGGTCGGCCGTAGCTGGAGATTTATTACTATTTTCTCAATTCTCTTATTGAAATGGTCAAAGAATTGAATAAACGTAGAAGATTTGGGCTCGTAATAATATTGAGCTGGCCAAGGGGAGGAATGCAAATCTAGTGGGCGCGTATATGGAACGACGTCGTTTTGATAATCCTGGTTTACAAGAGAAAAACAAATATAAATCCTTGTATCTTGACTGGCTGATGGATGAGCTTGAAGCTTTTAATCTTTGGTTTTTTTTATTTCTTTTTTTTTTCCAAAAAAGGTTTTGTCTATATTATTTATTTACTTATTTTTTCAAATTTACACATTTTGTTATTCATCAAACATTTTTTTTAAAGAAGAAAAGAAAAATAAAAATATTTTTTTGGCAACAAAAAGCTAAAATCTAAATTAATTTTATGTTTTAAATCTATTTACTAAATTTAATATGAAATAATTGGGGGATGTAGTAAGTGATTTTGGCAAGCCTGGTAGGCTTAAATTGATAAATATAAACATGTAGAGTTAGTTAAATTAGAGTTTGAGGCATCATGCATATTGTATTGGTTTTGTTTTATACATTTGAAGCTCCCACATAACATAATGTTGGATTAATAGAAGGGATGAAAGGTTTTGAGAAACTCAATCATTTGATCACTAATTACTTACTTATTAATAAATATTAACAGTCCCCAGAATTGAAATTCTAAGAGATATATATATATATATATATATATTTTTGTATAAATATTCAAAGAGGAGATCAATAAAGCTGCGAGAAGAGAATAAAAGAAAATGTGAATAATATGACTTTTCGTTTTGAATTTTCATATGCTTGCGTGCATGAAAGCAAACCTTTATAAATAATGGATGCACATAAAATATGAGAGAAGATAAGATTAAATCTGTCTGCAATTACTAAAACCATGCATGTCCAGAAGAGAAAAATGGAAGTCTTTTAACTTCATTGAACGAACAAATTACGTAATTTTCCAACTTAATATCCCATGTGCAAAAAGATTAATTGATTTTCATCGCTTGCACGGCTTTAACTCAATTAAATTTTAATATAGTGGCCACTGGACAAGAAATGAGATAGAGATACTGACATGAGCCATATCCTCAAGGAGTGGCTCATTATCAGCTGCCTCTGCGTTTTCTATCACTTTCAAAATTCTGCAAAACATTTCCTTCCATATGCAAAAGGAAACTAAAGTTACTAAACATACTCAAAGATTTCATCATGCATGCACGCATTTTACACATCATTCACTGTTAAAATTCACATGTATGTGATCAATTTGTATCTAGAATGAAAGTGAACTACAGCACATTGATTGACAGAAAGTTTGAAATGATGGTTTCAGATGCTAGCTTTTACTGCATGATGCCGCACCTAGTAGCCTGTCGAAGAAGAGAATGGTCTAGCATGGCAGAGAAGAGCCTGTCAGCTTAGCCAAGGATGCTTGCCTGAGAGCCAAACAGGGTTAGTTTCCCAAAAGTATTATGTTTAACCTAAATGAAGCTTGTTTTGATGTGCAGGCAAGTCATCCTTGGCTACCAAACAAGACTCTTATCTTCATGGAAGACCTCTCTTCCTCTTTATCTCATGCATGCTCTCCACTCAGCATTTGCTTGATTTCTTTCGCCCCATGTAATGTTCCTCCAAATGCTTACCCATTCGTTAACAAAGGGGAGGAAGACACGGCCTAGCATGAAAGAAAAGAGCCTGTCAAGTTAGCCAAGGTGACTGCCTGGGACCCAACAAGGGTTCTAGAGATATTTGAAACCTCTTGAAAAGGAGCAGGCAAGTCATCCTTGGCTACCAAACAGAAACTCTTATCTTCATGTTAGACCTTTCTTCCTCTCTAGCTAGTATTTCAAAGCTCAAATGCGATGCCAACACAACATTTTGAAGTCTGTATTTATAGCAAATGAAATCAAGAATAGAGATCAGATTCGCATTGCCACTTATAATTTTGATCCCCTCTCATCAATTTGCCTCCTCCATAGGTTTTCCTTTTAATGTGCTGTTTCTTGCTGCAATTCTGCCCACAAAGGAATATATTCGCTTCAAAATGTAGGGACCTCATGCTTTCAGAGATAGGTCTCACAAAGATTAAGGAAAGGTCTCGAAGTTTTTGGCTATTCCACTGGCCACCCTGGCACCTTGGCCAGGCAACTTGCAGCAATGCTTATAGCCCCCTTGACAAGATATAAGAGACTAGGGTGGTTGTTGTATAATCTAGACATGCATGCCAATGCTCCTCTCAGCTAGGTTTCATTTATGTTTCCATTGTGCGTTTGTTTGGGCTTAAATTTGGCTCAAACCTCTTTGTGAGTGATGTAAAATTTGCTTGCTACAATTTAAGTTTAGGGATTAGCTCTTTAATTTGAGTTTAACAGGTGAAAATTTAATGAACTCAAACCATGTGACTCTTGACTAATGTCTGCAAGCTATATCTTGTGATTGCCTAAACTCCCAAAAAAAAAATCGTACAAAATGAAAAGTTCATTCAGTTTATGCTCTCAATCTTGATCTAGATATCATTTGATTCACAACCAAAATCGGATGACTTCAAAAACATGGTTCTCGAGAGATTCGTATGAGAGAAACTCATAACTGAGACACGGCCAAGGTGCATGTCATTTGACTTTAAATAGCTTAATATTGGAAATCAAATCGAGCTGAGCAACTCTTTTGACATTAAACAGGGCTTTACGGATAACTATGGTATGGTTCATGTTACAATATAATTCTTCTCTCTCATTTTCCATGGACTTCATGTACGAGACTTTGTGACCACTTCTTTTCTAGTGCATTCCATTCTCTGTGTATAGATGATTTTGACTTCCGCTAAAAAGGAAGCAAGGTCCTAATCTGGTAAAGGCACATTGGTCAAAACATTTTCTGAATGTTGATAGAAACCCCAAAAGACAGATCAATTCCATTTCTATATATAACTTTTTCGATACTTTATTCCATGGGGTACATGATTCTATCGACACCAATTTGAGATGCCCCAGGTAACCAAACCCAAAAAGAAAAAAAAAAGTCAAAGGCATTGGTACTAAGCAAAGCCTTTTGTCTAATTGACTTTTCTTTGTACAAGTACATGCATTCCCTTGCTCACAACGCCATGCATGTAGGATTTATTCTTCCTTCTTTAAGCATCTCTGACTGTGCGAATCATTTATTGGCAGATAATGTATCTCCTCCCTTGCGGCCTTTTTGTTTCAGAGTCATTACCCTACGAGCTGATAGCAGACAAAGAGTTAAGTTAGAAAATTTTACTTAAAAAGGAAAAAATCAAATGTATCAATCCGCGAAGTTTTCAACAAAATCCAGGATTTAGCATGATCAAACTTAACCGAATACGCCTTTGACATTATAGTTTTGTGCATCGGACTGGATTTTAGCGATGAGCCAATGCCTAACTATCCAATATCCCAAATGTTCTGTTCGAAAACCCAGCTGCTGAAGCCTTTATATTACCATCTTTGGGCCTTAAGGAGACTACAAAGGTGTTGGATTTGAACCTTTACAGTTTTAACAGTATCCATTGGAGCCCTTAATAAGACCTGGCCTACTAAGAGATCCAAAACTCAACCAGTCCCAGCCCATGTGCCATAAAACAAAGCAAGCAGGCAAGCGCATGAACTTTCAGGCCAGCCAGCTCGGCAGAAAAAACCGATGATATTTTTCTAAATCTGGAAAAGAAGCCAACGATTGGGAGACCTTAAATATGCAGTTGTTTTGCAACGCCGAAATATTAACATTCTACAGGTTCTTGTAAGCCCTATTTATTCTTTTTATTACACTACTCATTTTATTATTAAAAAAAATTATGTAAGAGAGGCATGTGACGCATCACAATTAAATCCAGTACGCTTTGCTATTTTTCATTTCCCCTTTTGGGCTCAAAAACCAATCAGGAGTCGTTCCATGATTCGAGTTTTTCAATTGAAATATTGATGCTGCTAGAATTGAGTTACTTGCATGTCAAGAGGCTGGGAAATTGAAGATCGGGGAATTCATCTATGCTAAAATATGCTCCTGCAAACCTTAGTATCTGTCGATTGTGCGGTCTGATAAGCTAGGAAATTCTTATTACTTCTTGTTTTGTGTTTTCTGATAAACATCAGTTCTCTAGTTCTTTGTCACAGACATTTCTTCTTTATGGACGATTAAAGAAATCATCAATTCAAAAAAAAAAAAAGTTTACTTGCATATTTCCACAATCTTTTATAGAGTTGTGACTTCTAGACAATGCTTGAATAGCTGATTCAGGAGTCAATGAATCTGATTTGGTAGCTCTAAACAGCTTGCCCTTGGAAATCGATCTAAGCGAAAACCAAGGGAAACTTCCGAGCTATGAATACCATAATCCCAGGTTAGTGGTTGACTAAAATATTAAAAAAAAAATTCACTAATTCGTGCTGTTGGTGCAATTGTCTTGTTTTGCCAAGTTGGATAACACTGGATTTCTCATCTAAAACCCAGCCTGTATCCTGTCCAGGGTAACATGGTGCATCCGGGAAGGTGGTAATTTTGATATTTTTGGCAAAGATACTGCATCCATGATGGTGGCAGAACTATGATGAACCCAGTGGAGTTGACAGCTGATCTATAGACAACTGCTGAGCTTCCATTTTCTTTATTGTATATATTGTTGACTGCGAACCACATATCATATTCTATTGGTTCCAGAAGTAAACGCAAATCATACAAATTTTCGCAGCTATATGTAGTTTTTGTCATGGTAACATCTTGTTGAACCAACATAAGATCAATGCAAATTTTATCTAAATCTTATCTGAAGAATTATAGCAGTATTTATTCTATATGTTAGCTTGAGCCAACAAAAGAAATCCTAGATTAGAGATTAATCTGTCTTAAGTATTTCTATAAAGGGACTTGTCGATAAGTAACTTTCAGTTGTATCCAAGTCTGATTTAATTGCTTGTATCCCAGATCCCTATACCATATATAGTGATTTGAATGTAGTCCATTTCAAGCACCGATTGGATTATTATATCAGTGTCAAGGTGGAAAGTAGATTTGAAGAATTAAATCAAAAAAAGTGATTTGGCAAATCAAGGGCTGAAATTTCACAGGAAAAAATGGTAAACCGAACATGTTACACCAGTTGTCATTTGGTCCATCCATGAAGGTTAGTCCCCACGTGCACGCTTTCAAAACAATAATGTAAAACACATCTACACCAACTACCAATCTGCATGAAGATAAGTCCAGACTTCACCTTTAATGAAATCTAATCTAAAAATCTAGATATTAGCCTACTAGATCATACATGGTTGTGACATATAATTATATTACTATTTCAAATTTTAGTACAATTGATATGCTACTGCAAATGATTGGATTGAATAGTTACTCTTCTGTAAATTGTCTCACGTTACACTTAAATGTAAAGGATATTACAAATGTATGATTGAGATTGGATATTGGCTATGTGCTCCTTAGAATTTTTCTGCTTGGAATAACTAGTTGCGTCAAAGAAATAAATAAATAATTTTATATGGGATGTTTCAATTTGCTCCTTTAACAATGCAACGAAGACTTCTATGTCTCAGCCATGTGAGATATGCCTCGGTCCCTGAGCTTCCTATTCCCAGATTCTTTTCCCTCTTTCTCTTGATATGCAGATATCAGCATTCGATTGCATTGCATCCTCGGAATTTCTTTTCTTTCTTATACTCTCTCTCTCTCTCTTTGTATCCAGTGAGTTCCTCCAAGATCTCTGCTATATCAGTATTTTTTTTATTGCTTTGATTTCCTACATAACTCTGGATGTTGTTTTTGTAAGTTCCAATTTTATTTCTTGAACTTGAATCTATCTGCTTTGATAATACTCTTCATTCATATCAGTAAGCTTTCATACTTTCATTCTTGTGAAGACTTTACCTTCCTAATCAAGATTCTATCAAGAAAGGAAAAAAAAGGATTACTGAGTTTCGAGATAAACTGCTTTAAAAAGAAAAGGAAAACAATTGAAGTATGCAATGTTTTAATTATATGTTTCAACTCTCACTCGTGTGCTCAAGCTTTTTTGTGTTCTTTCTTATTCAGGTCCATATGTTGCTGAATTACCAGAACACTTAGGAGCTGAAGGATAGATAATTTGAATGATTTTGTAGGATGTTATTTTGTGAAAAGATTCCCAGGGAAAAAGATGGGATGCACTTATTCTGTGTATGGGGCTGGGAGGAAAAAGAAGCTGAGTATCCCAGAAGTGGTGGTATTTACTCCTTATATGAGAATTCCTGCACAGTGTGATCTTCAAAGAGCGCTCAAGGGTCAAATTCCCCGTGATATTATCGACAGATTATCTTGTCTAAGGAATCGGATTGCATTGGTTGCGGATGACACTGGTCACTCTCGCCTTATGATCCTGTTGTTTTTCATATATTTTTATTTTCCTTTTCCTCTTTACTTCCGTTGACTGGGGACCTGTAAAAGTACAAATCCTTTACTTGGAGGATCACTTATTATCATAAGCTTATTTTAACTATCAATTTTTACTTTTTTTTGGTAGCCAACGTATTATGATGATTCTTCTCTAAGTGGAATCGTGATGTTGCAGGTGGATCTGCGATTACTGAACTGCGGCAGGCACTGGAGGAGTACTTATCAATTCTAGTTGGACTTACTAACAAAGGTCTCATAATCTGCTGCTCTCTCCCTCTCCCTCTACCTCTCCCTCTCCCGTTGTGTACCATATTTGTCCAGGTTCCTATGATGAATTAACTGTGTATACAGAACATGGTCTTGAGGATTTGGTGGAATTCAAGTGGAAAAATTTAGAAGATGGACGACAAGTATGATTATCAGGAATTCATTATGGTTTCTTCTATAATTTTGTCCTCGTTATCTTTATTTTCATGTAAATTGTAATTGAGTATGAACTCTGAACTGTGCAGGAGACTTGTGTAGCAAATGCCTGGTTTGAATTGTTATCTGTCGTTCACATGATGGCTATCCTCACACTGTCTGAGGCTGATACACTTATGATCCCAAAGGATTATTCTGGTTCTGGCTTTCGGGTCGTTTCTACAGGTTCATTTTTCTCACTGATATGGCCTTTTTTATGGCTCCAATTTGACAATTTCAAACTTTAACTCTAATCTACTCATCGACAATCATCTGCAATTATCACCATCAGACTGTAAGAGAGATGCTGTTGATCTATTGCTTAAGGCAGCTGGATACCTAGAATTTTGTGTTCGTAATTTACTTGGTCACATACCAGCAGAAATCAAGTATGTACACAAATTTACTGCTCTTCAAAACATTCTTTACATACTAGCTTAATTTTTCAAGCTTCTTATTAACATCTCATCAATATTCCTAGGAAAAGTTTGTCAAAAGATTTGCAGGATGGTGTGCTAGAGGCTATTTCAATCCAAGCATTAGGCCAGGTATTCATTACTGAGATCTCTTGAAACAAGTCAATGTTGGCTCGATTTTATGTTACGATTTATCAACAAACAGGAACAGTTTAAGCAGGCCTAAGCCATCCTACTTCGATTTCTTGATATATTCATGAAATGGATCTTTGGCTCAGGGAACTGAAATACAGCTTGGTTTAGCTATTGAAAGTCAAAAGGCTACTTTATCAGTGAAGAGAAGGTTGGCCTGTGAACAGCTGACCTATTTCAGTCAGGTTTGTAGTTATTTCTAATATTTCGTTTCAGAACCCCTGAGAAATCTATGTATCACTCAAGTACTTGTATGAATTCAGGTTTCAGCCATTTCATAGACATAATTCATTGATTAAGTTGATGAAATTAATGGATTATCATATTTTGAACTGGACAGCCTGCTTTTTCCTTTTTTTTTTTCCTCATGGTCTAGTGTATTTTTTTTCTGTTCTATAATCAGGCCTATCAATGCTTGTCTAGATGCGACTTAAGCCATGGATATGGAAAAAAACATATGTGGTTCATCAAATGGAAATTCCTTGAAGCAAAGGTTTTAAGCACAATCGATTTCCAAACTCCAATACCAAAACATTCTCATCCCAGCGTTCTATAAATTTTATATAGGAATCTATCTAAATTTTTTGTAATTGTTATCTTCAGGCTGCCGCATACTACTACCATGGTCTGGTTCTCGACAAGGGTAATGAACCGACATGTCATATTAGTGCTGTATGCTGTTTCCTAGCTGCACAAGAAATACTTGTAGAGAGCAAGAAAGCCTGTATAAGCTTTTGCCTTGCGGCTCCAGTAACCAGGTTGGTTTTAATCTAAGGGTAGGAAAATCCATAGTTGTAATGCTATCATCTCTGGTCAACCTTCTAAAATCTTTTCTTTTCTTTATCTTTTTCGGTGGAAAAGGGCTCCTCCACTTTGGGGAGCTATGAAGCATCTACATCAGAAAATACCTGAGGTGGCATCAAGGAAATCGCAGATGTATGGCTACCTCTTAGAAAAAGAGAAGTAAGCACTTTAGCGCATTTCTGCAACTTGGAGATTAATTAATTCTGTTAAAAAAGGATTATGGATTTATGTTAAATTTTTAATATTGGTTATGAAGCAGGGCTCTCCAATCGTTACCTGACCTACCAGATTTCCAGCTATCACTGAGACCTGATGACTATGAATTACCTGGAATTGATCCTGCGTGGGATTCTGAAAAGTGGGAAAACCAGTGCCAGCCCCTGAAAGAGCATCTCAAAGAATGTGAGGATGAGGATGAGATTGAAAAAGTATGAAAGAAATTTAGTCTTCTCATTGTATCTTTACTCTTATACAAGCTTACCTTAATATAGGAAGACAGTCACAAGCAATGAATGGTTGTTTAAGTGTTACTTTTATATTGATCATTTGCATTGGTTTGGTGGCGGCCCCATTGAAGTTAAGACTTGATGGTGAACCTTATAAACCAGGTTGTTAAGATCAATAGAATTGATCTTAACTACCTGGTATGTTTCAAGCACACTATTGGATCCTACTCCGGCACTTTTATAAGGAAATTAGATAAAGCTGGCTGACAGTAATTAGAATCAGTCGAACTTCGTAGTTAAATACATAGGCTTTCGATCATTTCCTAAAATTCTACAGCTATAATGTTGAAACGACAGCTTAGCGTTTCTTTTAGAAGAGGTTTGAAGCCAAGAGTGAGAACAATAGTTCAAAAAGTACTTAGGATAACGAGCAGCCTATGAACCCAGGGAGTGGCCCTGTTGGTTAATGTAGTTACTTTTAAGACTATAGCAGTCCAACGTAGGGCCTATAGCAGCTCAATATCTTGCTGCATTCCATTGATAAAGTTGTCTTATGCAACTTTTAGAACTCTGATCTGAATATAATATGACATAAAGTGATAATTTCAATTAATAAATATATTGCAATTCCTACCAGCAGTGTAATTTCTAAAGGGACAGCATCTAACCCCTTAAAATTACGAAGTTCAAGACCTGAGTAGAAGAAGCTGCTCCCTTTGATGATTGCAATACTCTCTGTCTCTAATCTGTCAAGGACATGCTTGCCTTTCACTGCTTTGGCACTTCATTCTTTGGCTTGATGACTTTGTTGCTAATGCCAAATAAGAAAAAGAAAGCCAAATAAGATAAAACCATGGATATCATCATTTGATTGCAAAAATTCCTCAAACGATTACACATAGCCATCCAACCCATTTTTTGTTCTCCATATCTACTGATATAACGCATTGCCATTGCTCCCGCGCATCCAGATATCCCCAAGGCCATAGTCACCTGCAACGCACACTAATCTGTTAAGAATGATAATACTAGCAAATTTTGACTCTTTAACATTTTCCATTTTTCATCAAACCCCTTTCATTCTTTTATTGGTTCACAAATTGCCATGAACTCAAAAATTGGAGAGTTTCTCCTGAATTACTGTATCTCAAAAAGGTTAGAATTAATCCTTAGTTTCTGACAGTTTTTGAAGAGGAACAAACCAACAATTTGCTTACCATGTAATGCAAAAACAGATGGAAGGCACTCCTGAGATTTGATCCTGAACGGCTGAAATGGTAAACAAAGATCACTGAAAGTACAGAGGCTGCGCATACAATAATATCTATAACAAGCAAAAACATATAACAAAAACAAGAAGAAAATGGTTAGCCATCCAAAAAAACATATGAAATATCCCCCGCCCCCCAAGAAAAAAAAGGATCAGAACTGTTAAACCACTGATGTACTTATAGCAGATGAGTGGCTATAGTGAGCTTTAACAGTGAAGCCGAGTAGAATGAAGGATTGGGAGCTTGTTGCCATAACACAGATTGCAGCCAATGTGAAAACAGCAGCAAAAATCCTGAGCATGATTTGAGCCATAAAGAAACTTCTTGTTGAGGTGTTTTGACGCTGGAAAGCCCATGGATTTGGCTTGGAGCATAAATGAAGCTTTATCTCTGGCAACCTCAGGTGCCATTTAGAGACCCTTACTCTTGCCAAAAATGTCTAGAAAACAACTTTACAGACAGGAAGAAAGAAGAAAAAACCAGGGGCAGAAATAAAAGGAACAGGTATCAAGCTGAAGCAGAGAAGATACGCTAATTAACAGTGTAAGATGATGATTTTTGACAGTTGCAACTCCAGTTGGGTTGAAAGCTTTGAGTTGCCTTCAATCCAAATGCAAGCAAATCTAATAAATACTTACAAATTCTGAAAGTAATAAAGTGATAAATAGGAATATTTGCCTTCTATATCAGGAGAACTAAATATAATATAAGACTTTAGTCTAAATAAGTAGATTAAATCTTGCAGAAAACCTAACAAACGATTGTCTTACAGGAGTATGAACAAGTATGTGCTTAAACAACTTTGAATTTCAAGCATATAAAAAAAGGGATAAAAATAAGTAGGGGAATTTGGAATCCAATGGTACAATTTTTCCTTGCAGAGGAAAATTTTGTTTTGGGTCATTTCTCTTTCACAAAAGTTATGAATGAAAAGGACATAGACCAACAATTTGCAGAAATATAATAAAATTGGGGAGATGTTGCAGTGGAAACAAATTAATTACTTCTGACAACAAGGAATTTGAGTTTGAAAGTCAGCAAGTGATTTGTAAATCCTGGAACCACTGCAGCCTTTTTACCTAATTAGGAAACAATCTTAATTGCTTGCTTTTGCAAGAAAAATGTATATTTTAATAGTATTATTATTTCTTGGTATTTTATGGGTAGTTTTGTTTTAATTACTTAAAGTAGATGTCTCATTCCATTTTTGTGATGAAAACTAAAATAAAGCAATCAAGGGATAGATTTGTTAACTGCTTGTCATCTGATTGGTTGATTTGATATTTTAAAAAATTATAATTAAGAATTTAAATTTTATTTTTGTTATTTATATTAATCTATGATTTAACAATTCAATGATGTATTATTTTTTTGATTAATAAAAATATGACACTTAACATTGTTTACGTATGAACAATGCTGGGTTAACATTTGAAAATTTTTTATTTTTTATTTATTTTTAATTAAAAATTTTAAATATAAAAATTATTTTTAATTTTTATTTAATTTTAAAATTTAAAAATAGTGATCTCATATTGTTTATGTGTCACACTTTTATTAGTTAAAAAATGATATATCATCAAATTATTAAGTGTTGGACTACAATAGCTGATGAAAATAAAATTTAGATATTAATTATAAATTCTTTTAAATATTAAATTATAAAAATGATATAATTGAAGATTAATTTATATATTAACTTTTTTAAAAAAATTATATAAATAAAAAATAATATAAATTATTAAATATCTCATGCCTAAAATCTCACGAGTAAATGATCCAGAATTAATAATAATAATAATAATAATAGTAATAATAATATCTCACACCTTAGCTAGCTGCTCCTCTTTCTAGTGACCCAAATACCTAGATGGCCTGGCCGCCGCTGCCAACGCCATCACTGCAACGTTCTGCTGGGACCAATAAGGCCTTACCTCTCGTTTACTTGCCTTTAGCCCTATGCTTTCAACTAGGCCATCAATTGGTTTAAAGGTTTTTGTTTTTTTGTTTTTTT
>JBBYHM010000025.1:17414878-17428742 GCA_038381775.1 Adansonia rubrostipa
TTTAACGTGTTTTCTTTTTCATTCAAGTGTCAGATTCACTCCGGCTTCCTGAAGCTAACAAAATCCATTTTCAACAGTTTATAATGTTCAAATTGCGTTGCTGTAGTGATTTTAGTTTTCTTTTTATGAATTTTTTTTTTATTTGGCTATTTGGATGTAGATGGGAAAACCAGAGGTGGGAGAGTTGAGGTTAGGTAAAATAACTAAAAAAAGTGTTCTTCTTCTTTGGCTTCTCATTGGCTGACAGGAAGAATCCTATTCTCATCATGCCATGATCGAAGTTGCGTTATCCAAGCCTGGAAGTAATTAGAAAACCTTGTCTGTCTTTGTTCCTTTTCCCAACACAACACGACACAACCAAAACCATTCTTTAGCGGAAGAACACATTAATTATACAGAATAATCATTTTGAATTGAAATTAAGACAGTGAGAAAGTTAGAGAATCTCTTTACTATTAAATGTGGCCGAAACTGAAAGCCTTAAAATAATGTCAATGTATAACAGAAACCTATAAAAGTCTCATTGATTCGATAAATGGAAGCATATTTTAGAAGGGTATTGAGTTCTTCGCATGTTGGGGGTATATATAATATAGGGTAGAATCAGGCCCCATGTGCAGATGCCCTTTGCAACCAGTCACCATTGTCACAATGTTATGATTAGATAATATAGATAATACACAACCCACTTTTTCCTTCTTCCTCCGATGCCTCTATTTCGTATGTATATATTTCTTTCATATATGTGTCTACTTTTGGTCATCTTTGATCTTTCTGCCTCAAAAATCATCTGTCTTTTGATAATAAAAGCTTAGATACCGAGCAATAATTTGTGCCACCACTTTCCCTCTCACTATAATTGTTTCATATTTGAAGAAAACTAATAAAGTTGGCTAGGGAGGGAGCAATATCATGTTAAAAAGATTAGGGATTTGCTTGCAGAACGCAATTTCTCAAGTCCATAAAACAGTTAAAATTTGCAATTTCTTTCCGTTTTTGTCCCATTTCTCATTTCTTGCACAACGGTTAAAAAGATCTGATACAAAGTCTAGTGAAATTTTACTGCTTTCTCGTACGAAAATATTGTGAATAAGAATAAATGACACCACGGCTTTCTGCCTCCTGATCTAATCCTTTGGAAGACACCTCAGTAATTTCACTTGAACTTGGTGAGGTAGGTTGAGGAGGAGGACCAAAGACAGAGCTGTCTTCCAATGTAAAATCAATACAACTAGGCATGCTCATTGCACCTGTAGTCTGACTTTTGCTGGAAATGACTCCATGTTTGTTAGCTTTTCTCTTCCTCTGGGTCACCTTGAAAACTAACCAATCCCCAAGCAATTCCTTCTTGGACGTCTGCAAATATGGCAAATCCTTAGCTAATAGAACAACTCTTATTATCAAAATCTTTGATGAGTGCTGCTTATATTTGCAGAAATCAACCCTGATACAAAGTTTTTTTTTTTTTTTTTTGTTATGTTACCTGTGTTGAATTAAGAGTTTCCGGTGAGCGAACAAGCCGATACTGATGCAAGAGCCAACGAGTCCTAGTCTCATTAGGACGCTTCCTTTCACAGAAAATCAAAGCTTTTCTCATCCCAACTACTTGATTGCTTCCTGAAGCTAAAATTGGTTTCTCTTTGCCTATGGGCTTCCAGTAACCAGAACCAACTACTCTTTTGCATTTGTTGTTATTGTCATTACCATATCTGTTGGAAAAGAAATACCTATTTTCTTTCAAATCACCTGAAACATACAAAAAAAAAAAAAGGTTTTTAGACAACCCCTCTCGATTTGATTGATGTTCTAGACATGATAAGTTTCATTTTCACACTACTCTCTCAGCTCTCAAGCTGCAGATATTTAACACATGTTACATAATTGTAGACGGTTTTGTTATCTAAATTTTAAGAAGGCTTTGCTTTTTCAATTACCATAACTTACACTATCGCATGGAACCCTCATAGATATATAACTGTATAAGAGAATTTGAAGGATAAGGATACGTACGAGGCTCTGATAAACAGAAAAATCAGTATACTAAAGTTGGCTTTCAAAGAAGTCGAAACTGAAAGCGGTACATATCCTTAAAACAAAAAGCCTTAACGTTAAGAAACTGATGAGAAACTTAACCTGGCAGGCTCCAAGGATCAGACTGGAAAACATCAAAGTCGGGAATGACGGCAGCCGGTAAGGGAAGACTTAAGGCCTTTCTCTTCAAGTAATGAACCACAAGCTCTTCATCTGTAGGATGGAACCTATAGCCAATAGGCATCTTGATCCCTCCATTTACAACAAAGTCTTGACTTTCCATGCTTAAAATTAATTTTCAGAACAGAAACCTCCTCAACCAGCTAGCTAAGTTTTGTATGATTTACTTCTCTGATCTCTCAAGTCCCAACCTACCAACGAATTAACTTGAGCTAGCTTAGCTGATTGAAATCAAGCAAAGTAACCCATGTGGGATTGGAATGTACAAACAGCAAAGAGAGAGACCAAAAAAACCAAAAGGAAAGAAAAGGCAGAAGAACAAGAGGAAGAGTTTTGTGGGTTTAATGGCCTTTGTAGGGAGAAGAAAGACAGGGAGGTTCGTTTTATATATAGAGCCAGAAAAGAAATGGCAATCGCTAAAGTTTTGAAACAACACAAACTCCTCTTATTCTGACTCGAAGGTCGGAACTCCGTCCTTGACTAACAATAAAATAAAATAAAATAAAACAACCATCGCTTGGGTCGTTGCTTGCACAAACGTGCAAGAAAACTTGTAACGTTTTTGGTCAAACGACCTCCATGGCTCCCTCTCTGCTTTTTCTACAGTGAGCCCACGTGTGCCACGTTGGGGCAAGTTTTCTTTTAAGTAGAGCCCCTCATTTTCATAAGTCCTCCAAAATATCCAAGGGTTTATATTATTTTTGTAATACTTTCTATTTCGACTCATTCATCGCAGTCGTCCATTTGAAATACTATGAACTTCACGAGATTGTGATTTTTTTAGTTTAAATTGTTCGCCCAATCCTTGTGAGAGACGAACTTTGGAAAAATTGAGCTCACAAAATTTCTTCCTTAGTTCCCTCAAAATTTTAACATTTTTATTTAAAAACCATAAACTTTACTTTATAGAAGGGAAACAATAAGATTAATAAGATGATGATTATGTATATTAATTAAAAATATTCATAAATCGAGTTGAGATAAGATTGTTAATACAAAATTAATAAAATTATTTGTTTTGGTTTAGTTATATGTACATGATGAAAAAAAAAAAAAAACAACCTTAGAATTCACCCAAAGTGAAGTGGGATCTTTTTGTGTCCTAAATCCTAAACCTTCAAGTTGACCAGACAAAGATTTTGTTGTTAGATTTTTTTTTTTTTTTAACCTTCAACTTAATCATACGTATGGATATGGTTGTTACTTCTTACAGCATTGTAATTCCAAGTTTTTTGGCTTAAAATCAAAGTTTTTGCCCACATCAAAGCTTAAAAGTTAAATTTTTTTCCCCTCAACGACTAGATTTGGTTCATGATTTTGTTGGTTAGTGGAATATTATCATTTCTCTTTTGACTTTTTCATCATTTTACAACTTCTATTCCCACTCAATGAGAGTAAAGGGGAAAAAGAAAGCTTAAATTAAGAATCAAAGATGCTCTTCATCTTTCAACTGTACATATATGACAAAAGAATAATATAAATAAATTAATTTTACGGTCATACAATGAAGGAACACATATTAATTTGCCTTTGTTTTCTACTCCAAGTTAGGTGAAAGATTGCTTTTTTGGGAGAAAAACTCTTTTTCTTATTTTTCTTTCGTTTGCAATATTTGTGGCGAATTACTGGAAACAAACTTGAAACTTCTTACAATGTGTCAATTATAAAATATTCATCCTATGAGACATTAACTCTATGAAAAGGTTTTATTATTTTATTTATATCATTTGAGTGTTATTTTCTTTGTGAGATGTTGAATTCAATTTACGTATTCAAAACGTGTGATAAATGTGAATGTAAATCATTCAATAAAGACAAAATTTTTATAACTTTTGAGCGTCTATAATGAAATATACTAAGTCACTTACGCCCTATTTGGTTGTTGGAAATCCGTGGACATTAAGCAACCCTATTTTGCATTTTGAAAGACTAGTTCCAACCTAAAACGACCACCCATTTCAAAATAAGAGTAATCATCCTCGTGAAGAACACAATCGACAAAAGCGATAGACACAAAAGACTATTAAAAATAAATAAATAAAGAAAGAAAGAAAGGAAGGAAGGAAGAAGAAAAAGTCTATCTCTCCTAATTTCCATCCTTTCTTAATCAAAAGCCTTAGGTCAACCATGATAATGACATTGATGATGGATAAATATACATTATCAATAAATCCCATGTTTTTTTTCATTGATTAATACAAACCCCTTTTTTTTTCTCACTTTCAAATGTGAAACTGTTGAAGAACACAAGACCTCTAATGCATGTTTGAAAAGCACTGATTTTGATTTTCCTCGTCAAAAGTTTTGCTAACCAATATCTTCAATGTTACCGGATTTCTACGTAAATGTACGTATCATAAACAAGTAATACAGTGATGAATAGAGTATTATTTTTATAAGGAATTAAACTAAATTTGCTAAATACTAAAATTAAAATAATTCAATCTAAACAACTAATTAAAGATTGTAAAGTTACATTAAAATTACACTAAAATTAACTAAATTAAAAAAGATAATTAAATAAGGTTTACTTAATCAAGAAGAAAGGATTAGGATTATAATTTCTCTCAATATTTCATTTGAACCTGTTTTATCTTATAGCTTGACTAATGATAATAAGTTGTTAACTTGGAATTCTAATTTATTTATAAGTATCTTCCAATGGTCTTTTAAAAATATTTCTTCCAATCAATTTACTATATTTCTATGCAAATTAAATTAAAAAAAAAAACTTATTAAGCTTAAACTCTAATTTGATTACATATGGCATGCTTGTATATTCCTATCTAATAGTAGATCAATTCATCCTAATAAATAACTATGAAACATATGTAATTTAATACAGGTCTAAACACAAAATTATTTTTTCTAAGTTCATTAAGGTTATTAAATCAATCTAATTAGCGGCCAATCAACTAGAAACATTAGGAACAAGATTGAACAAACAACTCAAAAATATCATTAAATCGAGAAAAGAGAATCGAGTAATCCAAGCTACATGTTGAGTTTCATTATAACCCTAAAAAGATAAATTTAGTTCATATTATTTAAATAAATATAAAACACTAAATCTTCACATCATAAATATTACAATAAATATAAAAAGATTAAGGGATAGAGAAAATTAAGGGTTGTCGGGTCTTGATCTTCAATTTTTTTCAATTATTCCTCTATTGAAAAATCTTGCTGCTCTCTTCTTTAGAAACTAAAGAAAAATAAAAGATATAGAGTATCTGAAATATGTCTATGTCTAATCCTATGAGTATTATGTATTGGCAAAACCCTGAAGTATAGAAAGTTGGTTTCTAAGTAGCTTGAAAAGATTATTTTTGTAAACTGTCAACTGTAATCCTTTGCTTGACTTATTTATTAAGTTATTGAACTTTTAGAAACTCTTTCAGATTTTGACTTACAAAAATTATGAAAAGTATTTAAATATTTAAGAAATTAAATATATAAGAAAAGTAAATAATATTAAATTAAAAATTATTAAAAATATATAAAATTTAAATAAAAATCTCTAAGACATGACTAATTTAATACACGTAATAAGATTAAATAACTCATTTTTATATAATTATCATTCAGATACTTTTTTAAATTAATTAATATATCATTTATATATAATATATTGTACCAAATACCGTTTTAATAATTGTATTCATCATTTTAATACATTAGACAAAAAATTAGTATAAATGACTTTAAAAAGTGCTTTATAGATCTTCATTCATTGAAAAATAACTCTTTCTATATGCCTTGAAGGGTTGAAGTTGACAATTTGGGCAGGAGAGATCGGAGATATATAAAATGGAGGTGGAGGGGCCATTATTATGTGTCGGTATTTTGTTTACATTATCATATAGTCTTCTAATTCTTCTTTAATACTACTAAGAATTGAAACATTTCCCTTTCTTAGTTTTGTCCTTTGCTTAGTACAGCTGAGCTGTTTCATCATATATTTCGAAAACATCATTTGGGCGGTGCCTTCCCCGCACATCTTTCATTCCTATGATTGATCATTGTAATTAGATGTGTGCTCGAATTTGGTCAGATCGTAACTTAAAAAAAAATTTTAATTTTTTATTTAAGTTTGTTTTTAATTTGATTTATTCACATTATTCATATTTATTATTTATAATTAATAAAAATAAAATATATTTTTATATTAATATATATTTTATAATTAAATTTAAATAAAAATATTTGTTTAATTATTAAATATCAATTTGGATAAGATTAAATTAGTTCTAATTGATAAAATACATATCTAAAGCTCAACTTGAATAAATCAAATAAATAACTTCGATCATGAATAGGTATAGTTGTAATATTTAGAAGGATCCATTGGTTTTTTATTTAAACATTTGCTGCAAATTAAATCATTAATTTGTCGTTTCTTTTACGCTAGTCTTCTTTTTTTTTTTTCTTTGTAGTTAATTGTCTCTAGTTCATTTCTATGAACTATATAACGTTTTTATTTAATTTAAAATATATATTATCAATAACTGAAATTAGATACTACAAAAAAGTTACATTTGCAGCTGTCCCTAGGCTGAGTCTCTTGTCCTAATAAGAGTCTGAGGTTCACACTCCACAATATTATCAAAATTAAAATGATTCAAAAACAATATTATTATTTATTAGTTGTAACAATTTAATTTTATGTCAAAAATTTTGACGATTTGTTATAGTATGTATATATATACATAGAGATTTAAGTCTATATTTGTAAGATTTTTTTTTTTTGAGACAAAACCATAGGTACAATGAGCCGAATACAATACATTGCAAATGAGGTGTAAGTCTCTATAAATAATATCAAAGCAAGCACCAACTGGAATACGGAAATCCTACATCGGGACACTTGAAGATTTACTATATTTTATATGTAAAGACTTAAAACTCATATTTGTAGATTAAGAACAAACGTCTACATTAATTAAATTAATTTAATTTAATAAAACATATAATAGAAATGATCCGTACGTATAGTATTATACGTGTTTTATTCCTATTTGGTTTGCCCTTCAAATACCTAGATATAGTAAAGATCTTTTTAATCCAATAATCAGAGTCTGCTACAAGTTTAACATCTTGCTTATGTGCCAACCCAAAATAATCTCTCTATGTTTGTAAAATATCCCCCATACCCCAAGAAGCACGTAGTTGCTTGTTTACATGGTTATATACAAATTTATTAGAGCCCGTTAACTTTTATCGTACCGTACAAATTATCATCTCAAACAAAAGCTGGATCTTGACTTGATGCACTGCAGCCTGATGAAGTCTTCTGTTTCTTTTTAAATGCGTGCATTCAAAACCAATCTCAAGATAATTGAACTTAAAGTCTTCCCCTTAAATCTTTGTAATGCCCAATGTCGCTCTTCTTGCCAAGTTTCCCTTACCGGTTGATGCCGGACCTTCCCACAATTGCTTGAGTTACTAAAACCGAAGAACACAATGCATATTCACTCCGAAGTTACTTAGCAACCCCCAAGATATTCTGCTTTTAGAAATTACATTTGTGCGTGTGTGTGTGAATATTTGCCCGTATCTTACCTATATTTACTATTATTATGCAATTCTTCCTATTATATACAATTGTACTGAAAATTGGGATGGAACAGAAGGCAAATTTTGAGAGTTGAAAGGGCAGGCTGCCAATCATTTCCCTTTCTCATTCAAGTCAAATTGAAATCAAACTTGGAAAGTTTGGATGGTATGGGATTCAGCCAACATGGAAGCCCAAACCCATATCCATTTTTATAAGTATTTGGTTGATGAAGTTTGTATAACAACCATGAGTCAAGTCATCCACCATTTTTGGGCAATTGGGCTCTTAAGCTATTTTAGCGTCCACACTATGGATTAAACTGGGTCAAACTTCAGCTTCAACCGTGTTACTCCAATCATTTCAACCAAATCAAGCATATTACTTTGCAAAAGAGATTTTCTCATTCATCGTCGTCTTTCATCATTGTCACTGGGGGTTTTTAAATTTTAGATGACGCATATTTTTGAAGTCAAATTAAAAAAAATAAGGTGGATTTTTCATACCATTTGTAAAATTAAAAATTTCTTTATCGATGTATCCAAAAAATGAATTCTTTTTTATTTAATGAAACGTTAATGAAAAATAAGTTACAAAGGGCAGGGTAAAGCTGTATATCTCATTGGCTTAATCTTTTAATTTTATGTTCTAATCATATGTGAGATTGACATAAGTGATTATTCCAACTGTAAACAAAAGATTTGCTCATAAACAATATGAATGGAGTTATAGGTAAACTCTCTTCATATCTCTATTATATATATATATATGTATGTATGTATCAATGAAGTTCATGTGTATCTATGTTGGAAAACAAAAAAATTGGAGGCTGGCCAGGAAAATAAATGTAAAGAGAGATGTAGTAAGCTCCCTATGTGTAACAGATAAGATGAAGCACCTGCCTTTGAAGAATAATAATCTATTCCTAGATTTGGTTATTCCATAGTTACTGCACCAACCTTCACTTTTGTTGGTTCCAATCCTTTTCAAGTTAAATTTCACAATATTGAAGAAGGCATTAGCTTTGGTTTTTTTCTCAAGACCGGGTACATCTGGCATCATTCACACATGCTTTGAATTCATTCTTATTCAGCAATCCATTCGGCCTTTTATAATTTTCAATTATATGTTACGGGTGCTTGCTTATGAAATCATTGATTTCATGATCATCAAATCCATTGTTTGAAATATGAAATTTTCATATACACTGATAAACGTCAATGTGTTTCCCCTTTCGAGAGACTTTAATTTGTTATTCTTTTATGGTTCTCTCTCCCACAACAACTCATTGAAGTAAGCCATACAATAAGGCAAACAGCTAGGTAAAACATGCGGCTAAAAGCTGGATCATCGGAGAGTGAAAATGATAGATTTTCCACTTAAAAAAATAAAATTACAATTTTATCTACAGACACTTTTCTGGGTTTCAACCCTAAAAGGGAAAAAAATAAAGGTAAAAAGTTGGCAAAATTATGGTGTGAAGGGCAAATATATAATTAGTGCTGTATCAGCTGTGGAATTAGCTTCAAGAGAAACGAAAGCTCCTTCTGTGAGAAGTGAAGCTTTGAATTTGCCTCAGTCTCCCCATTCCCTTCGCTTAAATTCTCTTCAGCAGTAATTGGTGTGGCAGGCTTAATCATGTCGCCCACAGCCTGTGATATCTCTTGAACAAAATCAACTATCACTCCATCAATTCCCATTAAATATTGCATGTAAACAGCCTCAGGCACATTGCTGCAGTAACAAGTAAAATTCAAATTGTTAGGTAGATATAACCTTTCAGGCATTAAAAGCAGCAGCCTGTCAAAAGCTTTAGACTGTTAAAAGGTTGGAGAAGGAATCCAAGACTTGACTATGACAACTTTTGAAACAGTAATCAGAATGCACATCAGAATTTTATGATGGCATGGCCTGGCCTGGCCTGACAAGGTAAAATTTTCCAGGTAAAAAAGATCAGGTATGAATGTTGAAAATTTAGGAACTTACTTCAGTTTGCCATATGTTAGGAGAGATAGCTTAGACTCTTTGATCTTAGGCACTGATCCTGGGTCTCTAAATACCCCTTTGATCTCTGAAACAATCCCTTGTAAACCACCTTCCAAGCAGACCTTTATGGCCTGCTCCAGGGAATTCCTTCTAGCATCATAGTAAAGTTCGTTCCCACCATCCGTTAAGAAGAAAACCTGTTGATTTTCCAACATATATAAACATTAATAAAAACAACATTCTAAAAACAACTTTTACAGATATGAATAACACATTAAATTTTATGTAGCTAGAGTCCTTACGGGATAGTTGTTCTGCAACTTCCTAACAAGTTGAGCTGCATCAGGCTGAAAGCTAGAGAAGATTATGGGCCTATCTTTAGCAAACTCAAATACCACCTGTCACATAATAAAATCCAGAGCAATTAAGAATAAATTTCTTTAATTCTCTACAATATATATATATATATATATATAACAGTATGCTAATCTCATCCTTTATATATGTACCTGCAAGATAACTTGGAGAATATGGATGAGATGGTCTTGCTGATAAACAATGTAGTCATCAAATTTCAACTCAATATTGAAACCTAAAGAAGGCTCAACTTTCTGGAAAGCTTCTTGTAACGTACAAAGAGAATCATCAGCTTCAACATTCCACTTAACAATTCGCCCATCTTTTGTTTTTCTCAATAAACATTTCCCCTCTTTCCCTGCTTCTGTCTGAGGTCCATAGCAAAGGAATTCCGCTAAACACAATTCTGTGATTCTCTTCTCAAAAACAGTACCCTGGATTACCAAATTAAATTTCGAAAACACTGTAAATAAAAATTTAACCTTTGAAGGAAAGTATAAAGAGAAAAAAAATAGAGTAGAAGATATGAAAAGCAAACATACATTCTCTTCAGAGAGGATAACGTCGTCGTGGAAAATGACAGGGCAGTCATCTTTTGTTACCTACAAAAACCCAGAATGGCTTTCTTTACTTTCCTCTGATAAATCAATTTTTTTTATTTTATTTGACCTCCCCTCCAAAAAAAAAAAAAAATCAGTAATCATCAACTCGAAAAGCAAAAAACTAATGCATCCGATCAACCGAAACTCAACAAAAAAAGACTATTAACTACAATTAAGGCAATGCTTGGGAACACACTTGTAAGAACGCAGGGAAGAGGAAAGAACCCTTCGGGTACCCACCCGCGCAGCCAGCCATTCGGATTTGAGATTTACTACTACAAAAAACCTTGGACGCGGGGAGCGTACGACTACGACGCCTACCGACAGGATAACGTGGTTTCGTGTGTTTTACCTTCTAAGATTTCGGTTCTTTTAAAGACAACGACAAATTTATAAAGAAAAAAGAAAAAGCAGAGAAGAACAAACCCTCCCCCCCCACCCCCCCCCCCAAAAAAAAAGAAGAAAATTACTAAGAATTGGAATGGTTACCTGAACGTCAAATTCAATGAAGTCAATGGGAAATTTAGCAGCAGAGTTGAAGGAGAGAATGGAGTTTTCTTTAATGGCTTTCATTCTTGAATCAGAGCTCTGTAAAATATTCATGCCATGCCCTCTATGCCCTATTACCAAAAACTTTGGTATCCTAAACGATGCTGCTCTATTCAACTCCAACCCTACACCCAAACAAAGAAAAGTCTCATCGTCAGACAGACGGTTCGTGGTTCATGCACGCATATATATTCATCAACAGCAACAATAATGAACACCCAGATAATAATAATAATAATCAAGAAACAAAAAACAAAAAACAATTAAGATAATGTAAATTTAAATTACAACGTATGTACGTACCTTTGGAAAAACGGGTGGAATAGAGAGAAGCGTTTTCTGGGACTTGGTCGAGGTTTGGCACGTCGGACACATGAACAGCTTTAAGAGCCATTGTTTTTATAAAACTAAAGGCCAAAACAGAGAGAATAATGGGTACAGAAGAAGGATTTTTTTGGCAATTTTTGCCAAGACTTTGAGAACAAGTGTGGTATTTAAAGGAGGAACGCTAATGCGAGGAGGACAGACGGACAAGGATATCTCGTTAGAATATTCCCTCCAATTTTGTATGCCTTGACATATTCTCCGTTATAAAACCTACAGGTTATTTGCGTTAAAATTTACGGTTATTTATCTGCTACCCCCGGGTGCATTAGAAGTTTTGGTGGAAATTTGGTCTCTTTTTTCCATCGCGATTCTTAGTCAAATAATTTTCCTTAGGGTTCAATTCTTGACGGGCCGAGAAATGCTGAACCGGTCAACGCTCCCTGCTTAGGTGATTCAACAATAAATTTTCTCACATGATTTTTACTAAATTCAAAAAAACAAATTCATTAATTAAAATTTTTAAACAATATCCATGAACACAATGGATATCTAGAAAACTAAAATAATAATAAGTACTTGTAGAATGTTCAAAGAATATCTATTAATGGAAACTTCTCTTCGTCTTATAAAATTTAAATGTTGTGCCAAATTATCAGTGCGTTCAAGATATTATCTAAAACTTAAAATGGCACTTCACTTCTTAAGTTGACAACTTAGAGGACACGTGGAAAGCAATAATTGGATAGGACAATGTACAAAAATGATTGGGGAATAGAAGCTCGTAGGAGAGACGTGGAAGGCAATAATTGGATAGGATTAATTAAGTGGATAAAGGGGCATGGATGAGTGTATGCTGATGGGGAGGGAGCAGGCAATTGGTTGCTTTTGGGCTTTGGCAATGACAAGGGCATGATGTGTTTCCACGGTAGACTTAGCTGTCAAAGATTGTGGCGTTTGACGACCCTCATTTAGTGGGTGACTATGTTAAGCAATAAGGAAAAATTAGTAGTTTTAGTTGTTGAGACTTGGCTAGGTATACTTAGAACAGGATTTTTATATGGGTTGGACAGAGCATGTGTTTTTTTCCCCTAATTTTGTATTGTTTTGTTTGTTTGTCATATATATATATATATATATATGTATAGAGTAGCATGTTGGGTTTGAAGACGTGTTAGGGACGTGGAATTATTTGGATCAACTTTATAAAAAAAAATTGTAAAAAAAGGAGAATCGAGAAGAGGAAAATGTGAACATGTTAGCAAAACGTCACCGTTGGCTTTTAAGGTTCCAACCACTTCCATGTCCAAGCAATAAGGTTCTCTAAATAAAGCAAACACCATCCTCATTCAGATGCTATTCCCTGTTAGCGTATCACTTTCTTACAGGAAAAAAGAAAAGAAAAAAAAAAAAAACAGTTGGATGCAACATGCAAGCAGCCAGCGAAGCCAAACCTTTGTCTTTAATTTCTTTCATTTTCCGATGAACTTGTCTCCCTTCATATTTGGTAGGTTTGAACATTAAACAACAATAAATTATATATATCATACTTAATAATTTCTTCCTTTCGTTGGATGTTATTATGTGGCTGCTTCATATGATATACAATTATATTTAACTAGTTATAGATAGATGAGATGAGATGAGATTCCCACTTATCGATTTCTTTAAATTCTTCCATTCAAAATATTAATAAATATAAACTGCTTGTCCGTATTATCAATTACCTAATTGAAACATAGCAAAGGCACCTCAGCAATCACTTAATCAGCATCCAAGTGCAGTACGCTATACATTAATTGGTCTACCTAGAAAGAAATTGATAAGAATATTGTCATCCATGTACCATATATACATAAGTTTTTTTAATTTTGTGGGTCAAAGACGGAAAAATCAGTGCCTTAATGTTACATAAGTTGAAAAGAGTAATCATGACTAAATTAGAAATCATCTGAGCAACTAATTTCTCAACCAATGGTTTTTTGGGATGAATTCTATAGTATCAAAAGCAATGCAAATGGGGTAGCTAATTAAGAGCACGACATCCAAAAGCAGGAGCAGATAAGCAAACAATATACGTAGACATGGACTACTCTATTTTTGGTACCACCATCAGGAAATTTAGATGCATTATTGGGCCTTCTTTATTATTAATCATGAGAGGAAATATTGCTGTTATTAGAGTTATGAAAGAACAAATCCCAGATGTTTCACTTTCATGGCAGCTATTTTCTCGTATTTAAAGCAGTTTGAACTTTGAACCCACAAATTAGGAAGGAAA
>JBBYHM010000025.1:17443055-17454470 GCA_038381775.1 Adansonia rubrostipa
GCTCTTGGTACTGTATTGTTATATTAAGACTGTGAACTAGGGTTGGACCCTTTCTGAACACTTTCGAAATTATATTGAATTTAATGCCATATTTACTTTTTTTTTTCCAAAATTCACGAGGGTTTAAATTGTCTAACTCCCTTTAATGGACAGACTGTTTTTTCACATGTTGGTACAGGACATGCAACCTTCATTACTACTAGTATTTCGCCCAGTAAATTAGTTTGAACAATAGCCGCCATGACAAGACTCCAACCCCTTGGTTTTATTACATTAATAATTTAGTTGCAATCCCGAGGAACTTTTTGGTTGAAAGTGGAAAATTTCCATATCTACTCCTCGATATCATTTCTGTCGTGGTCTCCAAAACAATTAAAAAAAAAAAACATTTCCCATTCATCATCATTCCATCTACCATTCCGCTACCTTGAGCATTCTAGCAACTATAAATAAGCAATCTACTGCCATGTGATTCCATTCCATTGTACTGCACTCTCTCATTAGTCATAGCTTTAGCATGAGCCAAATGTCACCAGGAAGGCACCACCTCATTTATGTTGTTCAAACCACGGGTATGAATGCCTCCCATCAGGCAAATGGCAAGGCCAGGAAGGAGCCCGATTTAGCCCATTAATTGCACCTAAATGACCCTGCAGATGCTTTTGATTCCATAAATCTAGTCTAGACGGGGGCTGAGCTGAATAACTTCCCTAAAATGGGGATTACTTTTATGTTCAACCCATTAAATCAGGTAACAGCACAAGTAAGCAGTAGAATTTCAACTTCAACCAGGAAAGGAGAACTCCGAACCGGAATATTGGAAGGTTAGCTGACAGCAACTCAAAAAAATTTTCTTTGGTAGGTATTCAGTTTTCAAGTTCAACAGATTCTTAATATCGCAATTACTGTAATATGTTGTTTCCAAATTACAGTTGATGGAACTTTATCCAGTTATCTTCGCTATTTCTTAGAACAGCATGTGAAAATAACTTTAATGCTTTCCCTTTAGCCTTCATGTAAAAGAAAGCTTTTTCTTAAATGCCTGATTCATCTAAACTATCAACAATGCAATATGCATGCATGACTAGAGGCAATAAATAAATTCAGAGTTAATGGCTTAATTATTGGGCTCTTTAGATCAGAAGCTTAACTTTCTGCTAAGCATCAAGCGGAGTATCTGCTTATCTTAAACAATGACTTAGGCTACCCTGCAATAGTAACAAAATAAAATACATTGTATTATTACATAGGATTTTTTTTTTTTGGTTAGAAGAATGGGGATAAAAACAATAAAAAAATTTCCCTGAATTGAAGGAATGTTCCAAATTGCAAACTTGTCTTTACATCCTAATTTGTGCTTATTATAAGGTCGGGCCTTCAAATCAAGCCCCACAATGAACGTGACAAATGAAGCCTTAGCCACCATCCCTCGGTAAAGAACCTACATCCTACTCTCTCTCTCCTTCCCATCAAGTCCACATACTGCCAAAGTACATTCACATGTCTCTGTTTTCTTGTGAAAAAAAGGATAAATTTCATCACTTTTGCTTACAGTTGGATCTCCACCAACTACCACTACCCTCTATCCATTTCACACTACAAAGCTCATCCTCAACTACATGATAATGCTTTGTAAACTATTGATTTAAAGCAACCATTCATAGAGAAAATTATGTGGTAGTTTTGTCTCTCATCCCCCAAAATTTGCTGCCATGAACCCAATAATTCCCTTTATGTTTTTTTCTCTGTTTATTAAGACATTAGCATTGAAACCTGAGCCAGAGCCAGCAAAAAACAACGCCCAGATCATTGTAATGGGCCTTGTTTATTGTGACATTTGCTCCAACAACAGCTTCTCCACACACAGCTACTTCTTACCAGGTGTAGTATCTCAACAACCTATCCTATGACTATGATGTTGTTTTGCTCTTTGGATAATTAGAAAGTAACAAATTAAAATGAAAGCAATGTTCTCATTATTAAAATTTCAAAATATTGCCTAACCAGACGCAGAAGTTCAAATAGACTGCAACTTCAGGGCATTTGTTCCGAAAACAAGAGAACAGATATCATTCTCAGTCAACAGAACTACAGATAAACATGGAGTTTACACGTTGGAAATACCATCAGTTGATGGGATCGCATGTGCCGAGGCAGCCATCGCATCATCTTGCCGGGCAAGCTTAGTTGGGACCTCATCTACTTCATGCAACATCCCTGGTTACAGAAGCACAACGGATGAGATAGCAATAAAATCCAGAAACCCTAACATCTGCATCTACAGCCTAACAGCACTGAATTTCAGACCGTCAAAAAGAAATGCTACCTTGTGTGGTAAATAAAGCAAGACATGTCAAGTTATTATCCCTTTTTCATAGCACACTAATCCCGGTTATTCAAGATAGATACGATCTCATTGTCCTCGGACCTCAGCTATCCTTTGAAGGTTCTTTCCATTTCTCAGTCTGCACATAATACCAGAAATGGAGAACCTGAAATACCCTTTCGCCTTTACCTTCCAGCTGTTTAAAGAAGAACAAAGGGCCACATATTACTAGGTACTTAGTTTCATCCTTGCATTGCTTTTATTTTTTGCTTTGTATGAGCACTTTCAATTGTGCCCAGAGATTTTTTTTTATATGAAGTCCAGGTCAAGCATGTAGACATACATGATGATTTACCTGATTTTATTTAGATTGGTGTTTAGTTACAACGTATGAAATGTTTGAGTTGACTAAAGATACCAGTAAGTTCTTTGAAATATGAAAAGCTAAACAAATTTGCCAATACTTCATCTTATTCCATGGTATCCATCACTCACTACGCCAAAACACAGGACAAGAAAGTGAGAAAGATCGATAAGCGCCAGAGGAAATGATTTTATCGCAAAAAATCTGATTCATGGTATCCATCATTCCTCAGCCTCATATCTGCATTGATTTTGAAGGTGTTTCTGATCTGAACAGAACAGATGGAAACTTGGGTCTTACTTTATCACAAAGCAAAAAGCAACAAGCATAACGCGTTTAGGAGGCAAATGAAACATATTTCTCTTCTTTTAGGTGAACTAACTTCTGCTTCAGTCTTATGTATTTGTTTCCCTTCATTTGCCTTCCTTTCGTGCAATAGAGGATGTGGACTTTTTCCATCATCTGCAATGTCTTCTTCAGCTGCTTTTTCAGTGTATGTTATATATATATGCAGGAAAAGACTTATCTTTTGAATAAAGAATCAAATATAAGGCATACTATTTTTTTTCATGGAGACATAACAATAAATTTTAAATCCAGAAACGTAACTTCCGGGCAATAAAAATTCGAATTGATATAAAAATCTGCCTTAAAATAAAAATGAAAAACAACCCCACACAGCACAAATTTTCGCCTTTGACATCCCCTGTACCAACTTTACTTGGTGATCACCTACTTGTCTTTGGACCAACGAAGTAATATTCCACAGAGAGAAGACTAGAACAGTGGAGTAAAAGGAAGAGTATTGACAGCATTTCTGCAAATATTTGTTGTTATCTAAATCTGCATCTGTCCTTGGAAGACCTTCATGGCAGAAGCTGGCAACCCTAAAAGAACATTTATGGCTTTCCTCTCTTTGCCGTGAGATAAGAACAAGATCACTTCCTTCTCTGGCAATGCAACTGGCCCTGATAGAACAGGCTCTCCCCATCCGAAATCTGTTGTGTGGAAAGATAGCCTAGACCATGTGGTGATGAGAAGAGTGGATGATAAAGATGGCCTAGCTCTTGTAACCTCAAAGTAATCTATGGCTGATCTCATATAACCATCTGTGACCATCTTAATTGCATCCTGAATGAGGCCCACGGCATGTGACAACGGCTTGTTCAATAACTCACCTGCTTGACATATGGCATTTGTCAATACAATTCCATTGCCGAAGTAACCTTTTGGCAGCGGTGGATTGAATTTACGCCGGCCATCAACTGCGAAGAGAAGTTTTGTTTTTTGGTCAGACAGCATGTTAAGTGCCTTGGTCCGAGCCCTCCACACGAATGCTGAAAGAGCTTCAAAAGTAGTACAGTTTTCAAGAACTCCATCTTCTATAGCGTTATTCTTCAGTTTTTCGAGATTCTCAGGATCAAAACAGAAAGATCTATAAAGCATTTCATCTTTGTAGAGATCAACAGTGCTTGACTTGTCCTCTATCTCGGCAAATTCCTGATGCAGGTGGTCTATCATAGGAGGGCTGCGGGCTTTGAGGATGGATCTGTCAGAAAATGGAGGGATAGTTAGTGGCAAACCTCGGGCTATTTCACCCCATGAGTTAACAAATTTCATTGCACCGATGCCGTCAAACATGCAATGGTTCATGCACAGGCCCAGGACAAATCCTCCGCATTGGAACTTGGTCACCTGGAAATAAAATTTACCATTCAGATATAAAGACATATTAGAACTGTCCAACGTTCTTCATGATATTCGTGGACATAACCCTTAGAGATCATTATTGTTGAAGAACTTCAAGTTGATAAATGCTTGATGCTTATCATGCTAATAAGTGAATTTCACATATTGAAAATTATTCAATGGTGACAGCAAAGTGTTTCTGGAGATTAATCTACATGGCTAGGGGATTAATATTCGCAGTACTACCTCAGGACTTTTTCTACAAAACTAAAGTGTACCTGAAGAAGTTTGAAATACCTGAGCCACTAGAGGTGGCATCTCTATTATGTTTGTTGCACCGGGAATGTCATAAACCAACTTCCCAAGAGTCTCAGGATCCGGCTTTGTTATGTCTCCAATCTCCTCCATCTTACAGTTTGCTTCAGCTTCAACAAAGACAGCCCCTTCCCCGGTGCAATCCACAATTAGTTTACCCTCTAGGCTGATTGTTAACCTCCCAGCAAGGGGATAGTAATGAACAAGTAGTTTACTTAATGCATCCTTGATAACTTCAGCAGCATTTTGGTTACCTTTCTCATCTGACTTAAAGCAATAGATGGTGCGAACAATCACTGCAATGTTTTGGTCAAGATTAGAGAGAAAGTATAGACCCTTTTCTGTGTCCTCAGCAGGACAAACCAGAGTTGGCTCCCCTTTCTTCACACTAAGCCGAGACACTTTCCCATTGGATTTCTCCATCATAGCAGAACATTCAATTGCACCACCCTGATTCATAAATCAGAAATGAGATTATATATAAAAACTGAGAGACAAAACTAACTAAAAAATTTGGTCCATATCTTATGCCTTTAAATGCAGAATTTGTTGATTCTGAGGAAACAAACCATGTGAAAAAGCTGAAAAAGATGTTTGCCGATTTAACTGAAGAAAATGGTCAGGTCTCAGTGCAGGGAATTGCAGTAACCAAAAGTTGAAAATTATGAAAACGAGGATCGCACTAGCTAGATGTCAGTCCCAAATTTGTAATGCTATGATTGAACTTGGTTGATATATAAGGGAAGTTTACGACCCGGAGTCACAATTCTGGTTTTACAAATGAAAATTACATGAAAGGGCAGGTGGCTATGTTTCATTGGAGCTAGCCCACGCTAAAAATAATGAATAATAATAGTATGGAGAAAGGAGGAGTGATATGTCAAAATTTTTGTTTCTTGGTGGGAGGATTTTGGACATGGTCCATATGGGTTGGGGTAGGCCACCGATCAAGGGACCTAACACACTACACAACGGACTCGGCCGTGGTGTGCTGTGCAAGGAAAGCCTGACTGGGCTTTGGTTGGTGGGGGTTGGCATCCTAATTTTGCTTGCCCCCATGCTCATGTATCTCTTATTCTTTTGTTATCTTTTTTCAGTAAAAGTATCAGGTTGCCTGCTAATTCACTCATGATGAATCGCTAGATATTTCTTGCTTGCTTCCCTATCAGTCAAATTATAGCTGAAACTAAGATTCGTATCACTTTAGCCATTACTTCCCACTGTTTGTAATTGTAACTATATTTTCTGCAGAAATTTATGCAAAACTTAATCATTTGCAGATACGGGGCATGGGAAGGGATGATATTGATAAGCATTCTGCATTCATAATTGTATTAGTACATTTTTTTTGGTGATAATGGGGGAATTCTGGGTGGAAACATCATGGTCTTGTATCCTGATGAGATTCTTTTTTTTTTTTAATGGCTGCTATACATTCTTATATCAAATAAAAGTTTAAAGAATGTAATAATCATCTCCAATCTTAGGCATTGAAATTGTTTTAAAACCCAATGGTTGCTTAAAATATACATTATCTTGATGGATTAGTTATAGCTTAACTACTTCAATTAATTTTCCAAATGGAAGACGGCCAATTAACAAACAAGAGCTGTTGGACATACGTTTATTTTAATGGATTGATGTAACTTGTTAATATAATCAAGTTTTCATTTTTTTTTTCCTTGAATCGAAACAGGTCAAGTCAGCGAAAAGAAAGTAAGCATTGTTGACATTAGATCAACGAGAAATCCTAAAATTCGAACAATGGCAGTCTTTTCTTACCATTTACAGACTCTGACATATGGAACCAATCATTGACTTTGATCCTTGGGGAAAATGGTGAAGAACTGCTTCAAAGCTGGGAACATGTATATACGTCATACATATCTTTTGCCTTTTCCCATAATATTGCGTCAGGACAAATTACTACTTTTTATATAGTAATTAGTTCATTCATGGCTTTGTATCAGGTTATCAGAGCATTGAAGAAGATAGAATCATTGAAAAAAGTTTATTATTACCCCAAAATCATATGATGTGTGTCGGCACTTCAAATGTATAGGCATTTCCTGTCAATCTATATAGTCATCTTCCAAGATAGAATACGCCATGTTCTAATATTATATTATATGTGCGTGTCAGTACTTAAAATGTATAGGCGTTTTCCGTCGATATATATAGTCATCTTCCAAGATAAAATATGCCATATTCTAAATATTGACAAGTTCGTTCATTTCAAGTAAGTTCAGAGCGTCACACCTGAAGGAAATAAAACACCACCAGCATAACAACTTCTATGAGAATACATACTAAAACCAAAATTTGTGCTCCCACATCTTACTTGGTAGAATTATATACTAATTAGCACTAGGAAGCATTTTCTGATAGTAACAGCATATGAGAGAATCACCCAACGGACTGCTCTGTCTGATAAGCAAATAGATGGCAGGTTGTGATATGACCAAATGAACCGACATGAGCCTTTCTAGACACTCTTCAGTGTGTTGTCTTGGCTAACGATTTTGCTTGTGGAGAATGCAATCACAGGGTTAAACAGTAAGCAACCAACGAGAAATTGCAAAACTGTCGCAAAAAGTCAAGCCTGGCCACACTTGCTTAGACAGGCAATTCCTTCTTCCAAATAATCTTCCCTGCTGATCCAAAACTCAGGTGCATCCTGCACAGGTTACCTCAAGATTCAGATATTCTTCAATGAATTCCAAACTGTCATCAGATTTATGCTACTTCGTGCTCAAACCAAGCTTTTGAAGCCTTCTTTTTTCTTTTGGCTGTGCAAGTGAGCATGCATGAGAATGAGTTTACATGTCCATGTTTATGCATAAGAGAGAAGTACACCTTCATAATCCCGGCAAGTACAGCACCACCAAGATACACCATATGCTTTCTTCGTGGTGGATCCTCAATCCGCAGTCGCAGTTTCTATTCAAAAGCATGAGAAACATTTGTTTTAGCTATTTACTTGTTCTACTGTATCTAGCTCAAAAGATCACTGACTTGCTCAATCAATGGCATTAAATTAAGCCCAAAAAGAGATATTATAGAAACAGAAGATGGAGTACTTTCGGTTATAAGTTTTATCAGCAGCAAAGGCTACCTTTAACCCATCCTTATTTCCCTTTAGAACCACTTCAAGATATCGATCTAGGATTTCCTTCTCCAGCCTGGATCAAAAGAAGATCCCTATAATATGAAGGTGCAACCATACTAGAGAATGCAGCCAGGAGAATGATAAAACCAATATTATAGAAGATAGTGAAATTCAATGCATACAATTTCAAAAATATATTAGAATATATTTCTTTACACACGTAAAAGATATTACCGACTAGGTAATCCAGGGTACATGGTGCTCCCTCCACTTAAAACTATATGCTGGTAGAGCTGCAAAATAAAAAGCGAATAACAAGTTAGATTTACACAAATAAGATCCCAACATACATATACTATACCCCAAGGATTCAGTTTTCCATTTTGGAGAGGGGTGGGTGTTAATAATGAAAGGATTCACTAAAGTATATGGATTCATTAACTGTTTATTATTCATGCTGATCCATCTTGGAGTCTGAAAATCACTGTCCTGACCTCTAAATTTGAAACTTTGTGGATACATGTTAAAGCAAATGAAGGAGATTTCATTTTAAATGGGAATGGAAGAGTACTAGAAATAACTTTTCTTATGAGTGAAAGTGGATTAGAGATTTTTCTTAAATCCAATGTGTGGGAATACTGCTTTCGGAAGTTGTATCGTCCATTAGATGAGCAGTTTACACAAAGAAGATAATAAAAGAGCAACAAACTTCTTGAAGAAAATGAGAACTAAAATAAAGAGAGGAAGGCAAAGAGACATATGAAGAAAAGGCTGCATAATGGTTTCAAAGAAAGAAGATGATAAGAAGTTTCATGACAAATCTACATATTGTAACAAATTTACAGCATAAAGCTTCAGCACTTTGTTAAGAGTAATTTTGGACAATAAAAATCACATTCCCAGAAATAATTTAGTACCATCATGCGGTTGTCAATGTCCATCTCCTGAATGCAGCGAAAAACCATGTCAGCCATACCATCACCCTCAACATCAATAAGTTCCTACAAAAGGAAAAGGTTTTCTTACTTTTCATAATCTATGGTCAATCAAATATATCTTTGTGACTAAATGATTCACAACAATTCATAAGTCCTCAAAACCCAGCCTAAATTATGCAAAATTACTAAGATAATTAACTGAACAGCCAACAGATCAGGCACACCAAGTCAAAAACCACATCACAATTGCAAATACCAATTGACATTGAAACAGTCTAACACATTAACAACAACAGAGAGAACTGCAGTCTTACTGGAGTGAAAAGAGCCTCAGGGGCCTGGAACCTTTCAGTGCCTACTTTAATTACTCTTCCATCTGGCAGCTGTTTTAAATCAAAATTGTCAGTATTCTATATACAATTCGTTTCATAGAGTTTTGCTATTCTAAATAAAGAAAACTGAAATGTTAGACCAAATCCAATAAAAATGCATCAAATTTAACGAGTAAAATCATAAAAGATAACAGATGGATAACAAGGTAAATAAAGGACAAAAGTTCTGTTAGGTTCCTGATAAAGTTTTTGCAGAAGAGTTGCAAATCAAGTTTTTTTGGTTGAAAAGGGAATGACAAACTCAGCAAAAGTACTTACAGTATAATTCTTGACAAGGATGGTGGTCTCAAGTCCTAGTTGATATTCCCTTTTGTAATCATAACTGCACGAAAATACATGCGACATTGAATTATATAACTAGTTTCATAAAACCGAAAACAACATAAAATGCCTGCTAACCTTATATAGCAGAGCTTCTCTTTGATTTCCCTGACAGTCTCAAAATCAGCAGTTCTATTCATTGCATACCTACAGAAAGACACCCAAAAGGATATCACTTGATAATCAATAGCATTATTAGTCTTCTGATCTGGCAAGTTTTTTCTCACAAAGAATTGGTCCTCACCCCCTACGGGAGAGTAAATCAACAAGATAGGATGTTATGTGCCGACCCGCTACATTCATCCGCTTAGTAAGATGAGGAAATGAGTAGCCATCAACAACAGGAACCTAAGACGAAATGCCAAAGTAATTATTCTCAAGACTTCACCTGCAGAGCTCCTAAAATGGAGCACCTTATACCATATAGTGCAACTTCTCCTAAAAGTAATGGTAAAGGGTTGTCAACAGTTTACCACATGAGTGACACCATCACCGGAGTCAATAACTAATCCTGTCAGCAGACCTGTAACAATTCAGGGTACTGCTAAAACATATGCACAAAAATAAAATAAAAGGCACAAAAAATGAATATTAGTAGTTTTGAACAAAGGTTCTTGTATCTCACAGCACAAGATTACAATATTCTTGGTAACAGGCTAAAATAGCATCCATTGTCTTCGAAAGGCAGTTGCAGAACCCCATGCCAAGTTGTGAATATTATATAAACACACACATATATATAACAAAAATTAAACCTTTGAATTCTTTCCGTAGGCACCTTGAGCATACAAAGTTAAAACAGCCTGGATTTGAATGAAGACACCAGAAAAGTTGTATTTTTCAAACATAGTCTCAACCTGCAATCTCAAATCAAACCCAACTCATCAGACCCTAAAGTTTAAGTTCTTAAAAATTTAATCAATCAATAAACAAATAAATTGGACAACAAACCATTTTTTCACGGTTCTTTGAAGGATTAAGCGGCGGGTCGGTAAGTAATATCTTGCATTCCGTTGGATTAATCTGGCTTACAAACAACATAAAACATAGTTAAGACCAAAAAAATAAATAAATAAATAAATAACATGAAATAGACTAAAAAACCGTAAATTAAGGAGAGAAGACCTTTAGTTCATCGAAAAAGGCATGATCCCAAACATGACACATATCATCCCAATTCTGCACAATTCCATTGTTAACCGGATATGATATATCCAATTGATGTCTCAAATCAGCACATGCTTCTCCAACGACGATATCCTAACCAATTAATACGATCTTTGAATTACAAAACTTTGAAACAAGGAAAAGAAAACGCAAAATTATAAAAAACCAGTTTTTAGACCTTCAACTCTTGTTCCATGAGAGATTCCTCGTAGCGTAACATAGGTCTCCCGACCACGCAGGGAAACACAGATGTGGGAAAATTTTCTCCAGCGAAACCACATTTTACGTACTGCAATCGAATGATAAATAGATCTAGTCACGTAATTAAAAGAAATGAAACGAAAGAAAAAGGTATAGAGAAACCTTTGAAATATAGCTGTCTAATTACTAAAATTGAGCTTAAAGTAGGTAATTAAGAGACTAAGTAATTTATTTGAAAATATTTGAATGCTGGGAGAGTAAATAAGCAATGTGTGAATCAATAGAGATTGAACAATTTTTGAAGGGAAAAAAAGAAAAAGAGGGAGAAAAATGAATTACGCCGGTGCCGTTGTCGCAGACCACGACGCTGCGGTTATCCATAGAAAATGTTGAGTGCTTGGGGTTCAGTGCTTTTAGATCGATCTCAGACAATCAATCTATCTATCAATCAGTATTCAGTTTGGTTGTTGAAGCACAGCAAACGGAGCGAGAGGGGCAAAGTATCTGATGTTGATTTTACTCCCCCTGATTTGACAATTTTTTTATTAAAAAGAAAAAAAAAAAAACAGAGACTTTGTTTAGTCGTGCTAAGT
>JBBYHM010000025.1:17459238-17486856 GCA_038381775.1 Adansonia rubrostipa
CAATGTTATTTCAACTTTGAATTTTTTTTATATATTTTGAAATTTTATTGAATAATAATAATAATAATAATAATAATGTGAATGGAGAGGTGCTGAAACAAAGTTTTTCAATCTAGTAAAATATTTTGAAAATAAGTAAAAAAAAAAAGAAGAAAAAAATAGTTAAAAAAATGTTTCAATTAAAGGGTGGGTAAGGTACGATAAGATATGAAGTAAAATTAGTAAAAAAAAGAAAAGGAAAAGAAAAGAAAAAGAAATAAATAAGCGAATGAATGGTTAAAAATGTGGTAATACTTAACAAACTGTCCAACCTGAAACCTTGTTTTTCATCTCCCATTATGTCGCTGATGATCTAACGACCTCTCTTTTTTCTGTTTTCTCTTTTGTCTCGTCTCGTCTCTGATCTCTGATCTCTGATGCGTTTGTGTTGTGTTGTGTTCTATTGTATTGTTCTGAATTGACATCCATTCCAATCTGCGTTGAGATTTACAATCATCATGGTTTCGGGTGGAATGGATCCTGATGACATTCTTGTTTTCGGAAGTATGCCAGATAACCTGATAAAAAATTCCACTTTAGTTTGTTCCGCTTTCCCCAGGTTATCAACTGTTGGTATATTTTACGCTTCAAATCCTCTCACTTCTATGCTCCCTCTTTTGCTGCTCCAAATGTCCCTTGCCTCTGCTGCCATTCTCCTTTCCTTTTATCTCCTCAGGCCACTTCGAATGCCCCTCATGCTCGCTCAAATTTTAGTAAGTTCTTTCTTTCTTTCTTTTCCTTGCAACGGCACATGAAGAAAAGAAACAAGAATTGAATTCTATTGATTGTTCAATCTTGCTCTCTCTCAGGGTGGAGTGCTTGTAGGGCCATCATTTCTGTGCCGGATTCCAAGCCTTGTCAACATTATATTTCCCATCGGAAGTTTTTTACTACTGGATGTAGTAGCTAGTATGGGTCTTATGTTTTACAGCTTCCTCATTGGTGTGCAGACAGATGTATTGATGCTTAAGAAAATAACCAAGAAGACGTTTGCTATTGGCGTTTTCACGGTCGTAGTGCCCCTGACACTAACCATGGTCATCTCCATTTTGTGGAAGCATTACGATGATCCTAACGGGAGACTTCCCGCAATAGCACTAGCAGAATCTGTGATTTCCTTTCCAACTATAGCATACTATCTTTCTGAGCTTAGGATTATAAATTCTGACTTTGGCAGAGTGGCATTATGTTCTTCCCTGGTTAGTACGTTATGCAGTTTCTCTGTCGTTATGACTAGGTTGCTATGGACCCAATCAAAAGATGACATATTGCTCTTCTTTCAATCTCTTTGGTATGGCGTCATCTTTGCAGCTCTTATCTTTTTTATTCTTGGCCCTTTACTTCTATGGGAGATGAAGCAGACTTTGGTTGGACAACCTTTGAAACAGGGTAACTTAATTGTGCTATTTTTAGCCGTGCTAATGTCAGGATTTTGGGGTCATAGTTTTGGTTTGAACATTTATTTTGGTCCCCTTTTATTTGGGTTATTAATACCGTCAGGGCCGCCACTTGGGTCAGCGCTAGTAGAGAAGCTTGACATCATTACTAATTGGATGCTATTGCCGCTATTTTTTGCGAAATTTGGCCTCACTGTAGACATCTTTGCTATTAGTATTAAGACTTACTTCAAAGTGCAATTCATTGCCTTGTTGGGTGCATCTGGAAAAGTCTTAGGAGCCTCTCTATGTGCACTCCGCTGCCAATTGCCGCTCAGGGATGCTCTCTCGCTTGGCTTTGTCTTGACTTTTCAAGGCACCCCCGAGCTTCCATTGTTCAAGTTATTGAAGAATTCAAGGGTATTATTATTATTATTATTTCTTCTAGAGACTCTTTAAGGCAGGCAAGCAAGCATTCGTTGTTTGTTACCTGCTGAATTGCCATTTACTTACAAACGCTTACTAATTAATAAATGTCCACAATGCCAAGACAAAATAGATGATGATGACGATGTTTCAAGTTGTAGTATGTATTTCATCTATATGCTATAACAACCAACACATGTAGATGCTAATTGCAGGTAATAGATGGAG
Source organism: Adansonia rubrostipa (assembly GCA_038381775.1). Classification (NCBI taxonomy): domain Eukaryota; kingdom Viridiplantae; phylum Streptophyta; class Magnoliopsida; order Malvales; family Malvaceae; genus Adansonia; species Adansonia rubrostipa. Next base: position 17,461,308 of record JBBYHM010000025.1, read on the forward strand.
AGTTCTTTGCGGCCATGCTGTTATCATTGTTGGTAAGCACAAGTGTTATTACATCATTGGTACGATATTTCTGTGATCCTTCAAGGAGGTACGAGGGTTACTATGGCAGAACTATCATGCACTCAAGACCAAACTCTGAACTAAGAGTACTAGTCTGCATTCATGACGAAGAAAATGTTCCATTAGCCATTAACTTTCTTGGGACCTTAAATCCCTGCAAGCAAAGTCCAATTGCTATTTACATGCTTCACATGGTTGAGCTTGTGGGGAGCGCAACCCCACTTCTCATTCCACAGAAGAAGACCAGAAGGCAGTCTTCTAGGACAAGGGGCTCAGGACCTGTTATAAATGCCTTCAAAAACTTTGAGGAAAACCATGCAGGTCATGTCTCAATTTTCCCCTTCATTGCAGTGTCTCCTCCTCAGACAATGCATAACGATGTGTGTGCAATTGCACTCGACAAAGGGACTTCACTTGTTATAATTCCTTTCTACAAGAAATTTCATGCCGATGGTGCATTACACTCTTCTAAAAAGTCCATCAAGATTGCCAACCAGAATATCCTCGAGAAGGTACCTTGCTCAGTTGCAATACTCGTTGATCGTGGGACCCTCAAAACCCTGCATGCCATTTGGACATGCTGGTATTCTTCTGAAGTTGCTGTCATCTTCTTGGGTGGACCTGACTATCGGGAGGCATTAGCTTTGGGGGCTAGGATGATTGAACGTCCAAATATAAATTTGACGCTGATACGAATCCTTCATGATGGAAATTTTCCTGATAGATACACGGAGGGGAGTCGTCTTGACAATGAAATTCTTAACGAGTTTCAAGCAACCATCTCTGGGAACTACAGCGTCAAGTACATAGAGGAAGTAGTGAATGATGGGGCAGGGACTGCTTCTGTGCTTCGCACCCTAGGGAATAACTACGAACTTGTAGTGGTAGGCAGGCGTTATTATGATCTGTCACCTATTTTGTCAGGGTTAGAAGAATGGAATGAGAACAAGGAGTTGGGTGTAATCGGTGATCTGTTGGCTTCTTCAGATTTCTTGGGCAACACAACAATCTTGGTTGTTCAACAACACACCGACGACGGCAGTCTTGGCGATTGATGTGAAATACATTTTTGTTTTGAACTGATAGATATTTCATAAAGGAGGAAGAAGCTGCGCCTGAGAGACGTCATTTCATAGGGAATTCTGAAAAGTCTTCAACAAGTGAAGATGGCGCATTTTGTTGTAAAGACTTAAAAGAATTAACTCGTTATAGTAGAGATCTCCTAATTTTGGTTTCAACTTCTTCTGATAGTACTATTACCATATGAGACTCACTCAGACCATTCTTTGCCCATTATTTTTGTGTTAATTATTGGTCTGATGAACAGTTGACTCTGTTTTTTCTGAAATGCTTGAAGCGACTGTACAATTGACTCTATTTTCTGAAGAAGAAATTTGGAAACAATACCACAAGTTTGATAAATAAAGGCTTCCTAACGTCCAGTCTATGCTCCAGTCCAGACATACATATCCTTACAGCAAGGAATAAGTGTTGCAATGTAGTATACTGTTCTTCATGTCTTGCTTGAAGCAACTGCTGATCTAGAAGAAGAAGAAGAAGAAGAAGAAGACAACGAAAATAGAGATGTTGCAAAGTCTGGTGAACATAGCTTGCAACCCGTTGACTGCAATTTAGTTGCAAATTTGAATATCTCTTTGTTATTAGCTAAACATTTCAGCATAATAACACGGACATTTGAATTGAAATGTGTTGCATCAACACAGCGCAAACTTGGAAGCAACAACAAAGAAACTGACATGCAAGAAGCATACCATATTTATGTTATAAATGGTCTGTTACCCAAAAAAAATGTACCGAGAAATAGTTAAACAAATTTAAGCATAATTACGTTAAATGAATCGAAAATAAATGCGAGTTCATTGCAATTTTCTATATATAAACATCATGTTAACCCATGCAGTCCAGGAGTTACATTATAAATAAATTCACTCTATAAAAATCAACTGTCATAAACACTAGAAATCAGGAAGAATCATCCAATTCCAATACAAAGGTCCAACTTCAAAAAGAATTCTCCTCTTTGGATACCATGAATTTTGAATTAAATACATTCAAATTTGAATGCTACAACATATATATATATATATATATATATATGTAGTGCAGTAGACGAATCACAAGTGAGAGCAGGAGTTGCAGAATACCAACTTGGATGAATGAATCATAGTAATGCCATATTCCAGCCATCAATTAACAATTCACTTTTTGCACCGCCAATTCTGCTGTAGGATAATGTGCAAATCTCAAACTCCAACTAAAGAAGCCTAAGATGTGCAGTATCATTCAACCGTTTTATCTGCCAACCTGTTTTCCACGAATGCTGTAATACAGTCACAGAAGAGTCTTCTATGCACATCTTATGTGACATTACGGGCCTGCACTCAAGTAGGCCTGTGATAAGACATTTAATTGGCAGGGAATGAGTGAAAACACCAACAGAAGAGGAGGCCGATGAAGTAGAGGGAGAAGAGGAACCCCTCACATTCAGCTCATGAAGGTCAGGCTGATGATTGGCTTCCCGAGGAGACATTTCATCATCAGCATCATGTTCACCAATATTCGACACATATTGTAGCCTGCTCTTACCAGACTTCTTCCTTGATAGCCCATGTCGCTGCCTTTGAAGCATATCCCAATGGGGTAGTTGAAGAGAAGCTACGTCTCTGTCATGAACTAAGTTGTTTAGAGCATGGGTGTTATGGTGTGTAAATCCTCGACTCTCATTTTGGTGTAAGGAATAATCAGATCTAAATTTTTCAGGAAGTCCAAGGACCGTCCCATTCAAGAATTGAACCATACGAAATTCCAGTTGCCTGAGAGATTCTCCAGAAGGTGCAGAAAAATCAGGCTGGTATCTTTCCATTAGACTCAAAACTTCAGGTGTATATATCTCTGATCGAGGGCACCCCTCCCAGTGCCCCATATTCAGATCCATAAGTGCATCAGAGGATTGTATCTGTGCTGCCGCAAAATTCATCTCCTGCATGATTTCAAAGGGCAGGCATCAAAGTTAATATCTAAGTGGAAAAATGAATAACTCTCATCTTAAATCATCATTAAAGCTGCCTCTATCACAAACTAATATTTAGGAGATATCATGTAAGAAGTATAAGCAAAGATTTGACTCAAGAATCAATAATTGCTAGACTGCTAGAACAAAAGACGAATATAGACATGATCAAAGTCTTAGTTCCTAGCAAAGATTAGCCTTGATTTCTTATTTACCATTTGGCTTTTAACAAGGACCATAGCCTTTCAGAAATGGCTAAAGTTACTATTCATTTACACATTGGTCAAGCAAAAATAACAGGTAGAAGCCTGTCCTTCAGGAAAGTTAAGATTCACAGCACTTATCTGTGGTAAAATATAAGCAGCAGAAAGTTTATCGCTAGTATAACCATTGGCTCATTGATAAAGCCTGATCTGTTCACAGTTCAACACATCTTCAGTTTTCTTTGCACAGGCCAAGAAGAGTAAGCTGAAGCATGGTTCAGTTTACTTCACACAACAATAAAATAGGCAGTAAACTCCCTCCAAAAATGAGATAGTGTTTTTCACTGATGGCGTGAACACATATGAACATATATTATACATAGTCACTGCAGAATTCATTTAGAATAAATTTCCTTTAATTTTGTCATAGTCCACTCAAATAAGAAATTGAGATTAGGACATATCTCAGCATAGTTTCCATCCCTATATTAGGGCATCTCCAATCTAAGCCCATGATGTGTTAACAAACTATCAATAAAGAATTTGATAAGTGACTTTTTGACATGTGTGATGAACTTAAGTGTATTTGATGTCATTAACTCAATCTTGAATGACTTTGCAGATTATCAAATAGTCTGTTTCTTACAGTCTCTACAATTTAGTGTTTTCTACTCCAAAAGAAAACAAGCAAGAAGAAAGAGAGGGAAATGAAGAAATCAAAGAACAATAAGCTTGTATGAGGACACAAGATCCTCAATCAAGCTAAAGAAAACTAACACTAGTTCGCTACTTCATCACAGTTCAGCACTTTACTCTGTTTAAGCCCATACAGCAAGTTAAGATGCCTCTTTCCAAAAAGATGTCTGTATCTTATCCCATAAGCAGCCTTAGATTTGCAAAGCAACTTAAGCCCCTATTTCTCTTCCTATGATGAAGAACTCCAATTGCAAGCAAGGGTGAAAAAAGAAACTAAAGAATACAAAAGTAAAATACAACTAAACTAAAGATAGGAGTAAAAGAAAGAAACTATGCTGATGCTAAATTCTAATATTAAACTATGTATTCCGACTTGAGTGCACTTCGTCATGCATTTATGGCAACTCTAAGAAAACTCTAAAGGAACGTTACAGGCCAGTGTAAAAGTATTGAATAACCAGAATGAGAAGAGGAGACTTGGGCAACCTAACACATGCAACATCGAACTACTTATCAAAGCAATCTAAATATAAAGATTCATCAGTGAAAATCCAGTCTTTCCATCGTCATACGGGCAAAAAGTTAACTAAATCAGGGCCACAGGATACAAATTTCACACTGTAACTAGTTAGTCCAATACTTTATAATTTTCTCGACTCATGGAATTGCTCCTGTACTTCCATGATCCAGATTAGAGTGAGAACTAACTAGAAACAGAATGCAAATCCCAATTCCAATCCAATTCTTATTATCTCTTAGCTTAACATGCAGGCAGTTGATAGAAAACCCCAATTGTAGCGGTAGCAATTTCTCAATTTGCTAAAGGGATACTAAAGATATCAACAATTAAAGCTCAATTCTGTATCCAATTAACAATTTTATTATCCACTCATACTTACAATTTCCTTCATTCTTTTAAGATGATGAATTGAAAGGAGGAGTTTACCTGACAAACGGAAAGTGCCATCGATCTAGCCCGATCCAGCGGAGAGCAATAAACAGCATTAAACCTGACCCCTTGAGAATTTAGGAACACAGCCAATGCCCTCGCTTGGCGCTTCCCGTTAGAGGTCAAGGCGGCTCCGTCGCATCTTCCACCCACAATATCAGGCCTCAAATTTAAATCACACTCACCATGGCTAATCAAATAAACCTCAATGAGCATTCGATCATCATCCAAAGAAAAACTCCGCGAGAAGACCGGAGGGGGAGGCAGCGGAGGAGGTGGAGCTAAAACATTATATGGGTCCCACACTTTGATTGAAGGACCCACCCTGGGAGTACCCAATGAAGATAGCTGTGGAGAGAGGGGCGTGGCCGATGAGTAGCAGGGTAACATTTCGGGTTCTTGTTCGAGTACTTTCTTGACCAAGTGGTTGTTTTGGAGTTCCCTTATGTTGGATCGTTGTTCATTGTTGTCATCATCATCTTCATCGTCGTCGTCATCTTCTACTTGTACCTCATCGTCTTGGCTTTCTTCGTGTTCTTCTTCTTCTTCTTCTTCGACAGCTTGTACGGATTGGCTGGAGCCCATTTTTGAGGAGATTGGACAGATCTAAGAGAGGGAAAGGGAAGATCTAATGGAGGAGTTCAGGCAGCGCATTTTGGTTTTGGCTTGGACATGTCACATGCGATGACGCAGTGGGAATTCGATCTTCGATGGGATTGGTTGGTGTCGCTTCTAATTTATACTCTGAACTCTCTAAATTCTCAAGGAATGAGATTAATTGAGATGAGATCTGGCTTCAGTTTTACTTAAAAGCTTCTCTCTCCACCTGGCCTCGACTAGCTTAGCCTTGCGTTGCCGGGGCTAGGTTACTATTACCATTAATTAATTAATTCATTAGGCAAAAACAATTTTGTTCCTTTTGTTTTTTTTTTTTCTTGTTTTGATGACAAATTTTGATGTTAGAGTTACTAATAAGTACATATTTGATAAGATCCATCCAGCTATACCCAAACTCTGAAATTTGCTGTTAACTTGAAAACTTTCAATTAAAAAAAAGAAACACTAGGTCTTAACTAAATATCTCAAAGCAAAGCAATACTCTTAGACCTTGTCTTTGAATTTTCTAGCAGTGCCAGTGCCTGTGGTAGTAGTAATTTACAAGTCGAACATTGCTAATTGCTACTCTCAACTCAACTCAAATACAAAAGAGTCTACCTAAGGCTTTCGATTCAAGACATAGATTCCACAACGTTAATTTTTTTCTACAAAGTCAATACTTGCATGCATTTTCGAAACAAAACCCTGTAGTAACTTGTGAGCAATGCCGTCTTCCTTTTCGAATGGCCTAGCTGTACTCATGATTTTAAGAATTGTTTTTTTTCTTTATCTCTTCAAAGAAGATAGAAAGAATATCAAACAAGTTATTCGCCATAAACTTAAAAAAAAAAAAAAAAACATATATAATACGTCAATCAGTAGCAATTCAAACAGTAGGGTGGGAAAAAAAATCATATATAATAGCAGTTGTGATCTGACTTTTATTGTGGTCGACCATCTTATGCTTGTCTTACATACTTCTCCCCAAGAAAAGAGTTAATTACGTTATCATTTTTGAAACCTGCTCTGTTACACATATGTACACATATGGATGAAATTTTAATATTGGCTTTGATATCGTATAACTCTGTTATCTAATTATTTATTAGTATCGGCCCTCAACCATTGTTCCATTGCATGTATGTATGTGTGTACATATATATATATATATGAATATGTTTCTACCTTCACCAATTATAAGTTAACAGTAGCTACCACTGTATTATAAGATTTCCGAACTGATGATGAGAAATTAAAAATCTGCAAGCGATGGAGGGGAAGTGTTCTAAATCAGTGGAAGCAACTCTTAACAAGCAGGGGTTGGACTTGCCGTTGTCCAATACTTGTTTATGTCTTCACTAGAACTGGAACTAGAATTTATATATATACATCATGTGAAGAATTGGTGTAGATATCCAGTGATCAACTTGTATTAGTACCTCATAATTGATGATCGATGAATCAACAAAATATATATACCAGACGAAATTACTGTACAATAGTACTTTACTACATTGCCATCAGAATCAATGTTTATCGTGACTGCACTACCATCTTTTTATATATTAATAGACGTACTTGAATTATTCAAAGTATAAATATATAAATTATTTTAATAAATTTTTTAATTAATTAATTTGATGTAATAATTTTAAAAATATATAATTGATTATTTAATTATAAATAAATTTTTTAAATTTTTAAATTTTTAATATAAATATATTATTTCAATTAGATACTATAAAGTTGATATATTATTATACTTAATAATAAGTTACAAAATTTTTTACAATTATAGTTATAAAATTTAGTATTATCTTTAAATATTTATTACCATATTAATAATTATTTATTTTTATATTGCATATCATTTGTCATTATTTTAATCATAATATTTTTTACTTATTTATTATAAATTATTTATTACTATGTTATAGAGTGTTTATGTTATTAATCAATTATTATTATCTTATCATTTGCTACTACATTAGACATCATTTTTAAAAATTGGATGCATATTAAAATAGTATATAGTTTATTGCTTTTCAATAACATCAATTTACAAAATGAGTAACTTTAAAATACGTGATTATTTTTCAGACCTTTGTCTATTATCATATGAATCATCATTTACTAATATGTTATTTCTAATTATGAACTCTATTATTATTCATTTACTAATGTATTATCAAACATCTTTTATGTGTTATTAATCATTTACTATTATGTTATTGATTATATACTATTATGTAATTAATATTTTTCTACTATTATATTTATCATTTACAAATTATTTAAAATTTTTATAAATAATTTTATTTAGAAAAATTTTCACTCTAAAACTAATTAACTTATTGCTACAAATTAATACTATATACGAATTTATCAAATATTATGTAGTTAATAACTTTTTAGTAACTTTGGTATAAAGTAATATATTATATTTATCATAACTTTTATCCATCATTTAAAAATTTTCTTACATATTTTTTGGGAACAATTCATTAATTTATAACGTTATTGAAATATAAGATATTTATTTGTTGAAATAATGATAGTTCTATAGCTTTTTCAATAACTTAATATGCAAATTATTTTAAATAATTTTTATCTATTATATAGTAATAATGGACATACATGCCTTTGTTTATAAATTCTATAAAAAAAAAAACTATGAGAAAAATTTAATAATTTAGTATTAATAAACTTTAAATAGTTTTATAACTTTCAATAACTTTGGAATGTTAAGTTAATAATCTCAAACTATTTAAATTATTTTTATAACCTATGACTGTCCTTAAAATTTCTAATTATTTTTCATGACGTTTATATATTATGATAATATTTATAGCTTTATGGATAACATGAATTAAATTAGTAATTAAAGTTAATAAAATTGTAGATAAAAGCTTTTGAAAGATTTAATAGCTTTATTATTATTATTATTATTATTATTATTATTATTATTATTAGCTTTATAATTTTTTCAATAACCGTAGTTTATAATATCAGTAATATTAAATTATTTTATATTTTTCATAACACATATCTATTATTTTGTAGCTTCATATGTTTTTTATAAAAAACTTCTCAGAGTTATTGAAAATATTAAATACTTAGTTATCAAAATAGCTTATATTTTATAATTGATTAAGAAAATTAGTGACCTCAAAATGCATAACTATTTTCTATAGCCTTTATATACTATTGAGTAATCATCGATTTATAGTTTATTCAATAACTTTAGTTTATACAATTAGTAATCTTAAAATGTTTTTAATAATATTATCTAATATTTAGTAGTTTCAAATATGTTTAAAATTATACAATAATTGAGAAAGTTAAACATAACAAAAACTATACTCCATTAGTAATCCACAATAATTATGGTTACTAAATTTTCAATATTAATAAGCGTAAGAGCATTTTTAATTAAATAAATTAATTTTTTTTTAATATTAATATTTTTTAAAACTATTTACTTTCTTCTTGTAAAGATATCTTACACATAAAATATTTCATAAAAAATAAATAATAATAGAATGCAATTAATTAACTAGTTTACTTTGAATGCACATGTTAGAAATAACAAAAATAATATATTTGAATAAAAATTGAAGAATAAGAGGCAAAATATATACATACATATTTATTTAATAACACATGTGATCTAAATCTAAGTATAAACGTTAGCATAAAAATAAATCTTTCATGTAGGAATTTGAATAATATAAATATAAGAATTTTTCATATTTGAATAGCAATTTAAGCTTATGAGAAATTATATTTTAAAAATCAAAATTTTATTTAAGTAGTGTTAATGATAATTGGAATTGTAGAGAGCAATTTTAGAATTTACAACTAAAGAAATCAATCATTATAATCGTCAAACATATATGTCTTTGTATGCATTATGAAAATCAGGCTTATAATATAAGGCAATACATATATTGCTTTCTAGAATCTTCATAGTTTAATTTTGTATAAACTTTAATTTTTAATTAATTTAAATAAATAAAATAAAAATATGTTCAAAAACTTGTGAGCCATTTATAATCATTAAAAAAATATAAGAATAAATTATATTTATTTGTTTTTTACATCCACGTATGTCTAAAAATAATTTACTTGTAAGTAATAAAAAAAGAGTTTAAGTGTATATAGCTGATTTTGGCAAAAAAAAATTATATGTGATAAATGAATTTATTGTTACAACTTTATTTGAAGATAGCATGCTTCAGTGTTATTAACACATATAAATAATTTTTTTCAATATTTTTTAATGTATTTTGCTAGGTAAATAAATAGATTATAATTTATTGTTTATAATTTTATAAGGTTTTTGAAACTTACAATACTCCGTTAGTTTACATTAGTTTATCTTATCTCCTCATGATTCTGGTTTAGAGTAAATAGTAAATTTTAATTTAAATAGTTTAATTTTATGTAAATCTTATTTTAAAATATTTAGGTGATTTAAATAAATTAATGAAAATTATATATTTAAATAGGATAAATTTATAAATTTAACTCATTATTCATAATTTAAAGGATTTTTGACGCTTGATACTCTATTAATTTTAAAATAGTCTATATTGTCATTAAAATAGCTTAATTTCAAAAAGATTTGTTTTTAATAATTGATTTAAATTTAAGTAAATTAATAAAAATTACATATTTAATTAGAGACAAATTATTAATTTTAAATTCATTTAATATTTGTACTCTTTTTTTAAATATTTATATACATTCGTAGCCAAGATATTCTCTAAAAGCCTCAAAATGGCCCTCCTCATTGCTCTTGCTCTATTGCTTTGCTTGTATCCCTTAACCAGCTTCTCCTTAAAAGTTAAACTGCATGCCCTTCACCTTAGAATTTTGATATTCTTTAATTTCATCACCCTGTCACTAACATACTTTAGCATCAACTCAGCTACTTCCTTAATTTGTTCGTTTGTTGGCTTATTATAACGAAGCAGAAGAACTTAATTTATCCTATTCAACAACTCTATCCTGAAAATATTCTTCAGTTCTTTCACCCGCTTTCAGCTTAATTTGTAGTTCATTCGTTGGCTGTCATTATTATGATGGTGTTTTGAAGTCAATTTGACTGCTTTATTATCTGTCAGCTTACCAGCATCCGGATATTGCAGCATTATATCGAAAATATTCCTATGAGCCTTTTCAATCTCATCCAAGAGAATCACAGTGTGAGGCCTGCAACGAACGGCTTCAGTCAGGCCTGAACACACTCATTATAGTCGGCTTATCCAGGAGGAAAGCCACCAAACTGTGAAAACAAATGCATGCTTCTCCATGAATTTCCTAGCCTGCTTCCCCCGCTCCAATAGTGTTTGGCTATAAAAACGGTTGATCAACAGTTTAATTTTTGTTCGTTTATTAATTTAAATTAACAAACATAAATTAGATTTTGAGATTTATTAAACAAATCGAATATGAATATAGTATGTTTAGTTTATGCTTACGAATAAACTCATTTATGAATTGTTTAAAACTTGTTTTAAACTCGTTTATTGTTTAATTATAATATAAAAATATAATTAATATTATTATTATTTGTGTTTCTATATCTATGTATTTTCGGTATTCATGTAGGGTAGTGGCACCAATACACTACCACAGGTAAGGTAAAATATCAGAGTTAAAATACAAGATTAAATTACCAAAATCTAAGATTTAATATGATAAAAATTAAAGACAAACTACTTTTAGTTCACAGCTCTGGCAAGAGCTGGCTTCAAGATGTTTGCATCATTAATTCAAGACCAGCTCCGATAAGTATATGGAGTATATATGGACTTCATCGATGAAGAGAATCACTCCACCTTCACTTTATTTTACTTCATCAATAATCATGGTTAAATCTTAGTATCTTCAATTAGATGCTCCAGCAATTTTGATGCATGGAATTAATTGTTGATTTCATGTAATAATTTTGTGCCTAGACCTCCCACAACGACGCCTGGATCTAGATCCCCAATGACGCATGCACGGATTATTCTTTCTGCTCCTGTACCGTATCTCTGGTTCGGAATCCCGATGAACAGGTTCGACATATTGGGAGTTCTTGGATCCGTCATGGATCAATTGGTCATATAAGAAACCCCAAAGAATATGGACCCAAATGTCAAGTTTACAAATTCAAGGGCATAGTGCTAGCCCAGTTTGTTTAAAGTTAGTCCCCAACCCTGATCCACCAAATTCAAAGCCAATTCACGCTCAAAAAGCGATCTCTTCCAATCGAAGGGGGAAATCGATGGTATACTATAGAAATGAACAAGGATAGTAGAGCAGACGGCTTGAAAAGAATGGTCAGGCTCTTGCATTGCATCAACCTATAGTCCAGGAGAGGGATTCCATGCATAAAGTCTCTCTCCTTGTGCTTGGGGTACACTTCCATTTATGAGCCAACGAGTTTCAGAGTGAAACACTGTTTAGCAGCCATTGATTGGATAAGTCCAGCGCATCTGCACATGGATGGATCCATTTGAAAACCAAACCAACCATCACAAACATTAAAAATGAAAAATTATATAAATACCATACCACCTCAACATCATGGTGAATTTGTGAAAGAAGTTGACAATTTGTAACATTAAACTAATATCTGTCGGAAATACAACTGCGGCCAGAGGCTGAGAGGTGGTCAGAGGTGCAAATGGTTAGAATTTTCGTAGACCTCACCATTTTGGATATTAAATGATATAGAAAACTAAGTAAAACATAACATAAAATATAGAACATTACAAAAGAAATTATTTGAATAAAACATAATTACATGAATCTATCAAAATTTATATCACAAAATATTAACGTGTCAAATTTGATATAAATATATAACGCTTTAAAAATAATAATAACATGAAAAATAGTATATATCCAACATTCATAGATGAATTATTAGATCTAAATTTTTGTATATAAAAGAAAATGAGGTTTTTGATGCGAAGATTTCCGATTAAAATGAAGAAGAGAATTTTGGTTGAGATAAATTAGGGTTGGTAATTCTTATAACATGCATTAATTAAAAGGACAAAACGAAGAGAAAACATCATCCATGGAGGACATAAATGTTACTAAAAAGGATGGCTCTGATATTACCAAACTTTGGTGCCGTAAATAATATAACGTTCTCAAATTTGAAACGAGATAATGGGATGGGAAAATCATAGATTATAAAGTCATGCTGTAATATAACATTTCCTGAAGTAAACGCTCCCGCTCCTACCATATAAATGTGCGGCATAGGACAACTAACGAGCAGCTTCCTTAAACTGATGAATTGCCCATGTTGCATGCATATTTATAAAATCACCACTAGAATTTTAAATATAATTAGTAGCTAGTAATAGTATAACAATAATTTAAGCTAGCTATGGGTTTTGTGTTGTTAATTATAGCCAACACATTGAACTTAATTAATTAATTAGTAAGTAGATGTTATTAAGAGACAAGAAACCGTACAGGTTGTAAAATGATGTTGTCTGAGGGTTGTCTCCACAAACAATCTTAATATTATGATAACCTTGTTTTTCCTTTAATGACCCAATAATTTGGCTCTATCATGAATTTGTAACTAATTCTATTCTATTATTATATTATATAAATTTGAGTGCTACCTGAGGATGTATCTGTTTTTCATGATTTAGTTTAGTTAGGCTATTGTTTAGTAAGGGAAGAGGCGTTGACACCAACAGGCAACAGCAACAGCTTTCAGAGCAGATGCACTTGGGGATTCGTGAGACCTGCACCCCTAAATTAGTTCTCTTTAATTAATTTGCTCTTAAGTCTTAACCCTCCAACCTCCCCCTTCCTTCCTTGTATAATATATATATATATATATATATATATATATATATATGCACACACACATATTAGTAGGAACGAGGAAGGAAGGAAAGGAACAGTATGATGCTTATGTTGTTTTACATAAATCCACAAAAAGATTGTATTTTACTATAATCAAAGCGCAAGCATGAAGCATATATGGTGGGGCGGTGCCTGCCTGCCTGCCCTGTAAATTAAATATTATACTGAAATAATATCATGAGATGAATGTATTTAATTATTCACGCGTAGCGTAATTAACATCCTGTTTCAATTAAATTTGTGAAGGCTGGAAATGAATTAATAAAAAAATGCTGTTATAAATAGGAAGATAAATAGATTATAACAAGATGACTGAAATACCGAGTGAGAAGGCTTGGATTAAATTTGAAAAAGTAAAATTGTAAAATATTTGTTGATGCTGTGAGCCTTTTTTGGGTGACAGAAAGGCAGAAGCAATTAATGCAGATCAAAGTACATAGTAAAAAATGAAATGAAATGTTTACTTTAGTTTTGTGATATGTGGACCTAAGTAATTGTTTTAAGTTTCGTAGAAAACTGTTTGTACTACTAGTTAATGGAATGTATATATATATATATATATATATTTATGTTTATAAACTTTTGATCTCTCTCTCTCTCTCTCTCTCTATATATATATATATATATATATATATTTACATAGATAAATCAAGTAAACAGAAGGAGTTGCTATAAATAAAAATATAATCAGTGAGTAGGCTAGGCTAGTCTTTTTAAAAGCTCCTTCTCCTTAAGCCCGTAGTCCTACTTCCCTTTCCTTTTGTCCTAATCATCTAGCAAATTGCAATGCAATGCTACAAGGGAAACGAAGAGATAATTTGAAACAAATGGTCGGTCAGTCTTTAACCAATCAGCGTCACTGATAATGCAAACCTTGCTCTTCCACATTTACCTTACTATATTACTTACATCAATTACATTCACTTCTACTGTGCCATGGCGGGTACCTTTCTTTTTTGCTTCCTTCTCTTCTCTTATCTTAGTAATTAATAATAGGCGCTGATCATACATAATTACTATAATACAATTAATACAAAAATCTTTAATTATTTGGAATCATCAATTTGTTGTTAACTCCAGTTGTGGAATCTTGCTGGGTATGACACTCACTGCTCAATGCCGCTGCAGATGCTTTATTTCCCCTATTATTATTATATAAAATATTCCTTCACTAAATGTTCTTTAATGTTCTGCTAAAACGTCAACAACAAAAAAATTATTCTTTTTAATTACATAAAGCTTTTGACTTCTGAGCTCTATTTTTTATGCCATTGCATTTGCAAACACTTCCTTATTCAAAGATATAAGATATTCATACAACACAACGCATTTCCTTTTATTATTATTATTATTATTATTATTATTATTTATTTATTTATTTTTGGTTTCAAATATGTCAAATACAGCCCCACCTTTGTTGATTTAAAAATTGGAAGCTCCCACTTAATCGTCCCTCAAAAATTAAAGCAAAACTAATCTCATTAATATAAAATTATATTACTCTGATTTTTTTATAAAATACTATTTTTTTATTATTTATATTAAATACTTCTTTAAATATAAATATAAATTAAAATATTTTAAATTTATAAAAAAATATTTTATAAAATAATATATTCATATCTAATATATATATATATATATAAAATTAACACTTATCTTCAAATCCAATAATATTGATATGAAATATACTAGTGCAAAGCATAAGATTTTTTTTAAAAAAAATTTTCTATTCGAAAAGGGCAAAACAGGAAAAGAAAAGCTTCATTAGCTCGACAAAAGAAGGTTTACTTTCACAACTCCAGCCATTTCTTCCCAGTTAAAAGTGAGTAATTGTTATCCCTATCCAAACTATGGCAGTCAAAGCAAATGAAAGAAAAGCACCCTTGAACCCGATCTACTGAATTCTTGATATAAAGCCAAAAAAAAAAAAAACGGTAAAACCTATTACCAGGAAGAAGTAAGGTGTTAGTACTGGGTTTCGCTTCTGTTTCATTCAAGGATCATTAAATAGGACAGGTCATAAGTGCTGTAAATCATGTTCAGCTTCCTCTCCTCTCCTCTCCTCTGCATGGAAATGCGTGTCAAATTCCGACTTTCAACTACAGCAACGTTTTCTTTCCTCTCCTTCTCCTTCACCAATAAATTCCCTGTCCCTGCCTCCCTTTCTGCTAAATCACTGATCTGATCTTCCTCAGATTTATCCATTCAACTCTATCTAATTCTAAACGACTCTTCCTTCTACTCTTCACTGCTGAGCGTTTCCACCATGCTTAGATCACTAGTCAGGTAGTACTACTACTTTTTAATTTATACCTCAATTTCCTTCGTCTATGTTTACAACTCCTCTTTGATTGCTTTTCTTTCACTAATCCAGGCAGTTCAAGTTTGCTTCCCATGATTTATTAAGTAAGAAAGTAAGATTTTACTCTGCAGATGGTTCCGGCAGAAGAAGGTAAGCTCATCAACACAACAATGCTATGATTTTCAGCTACTTCAATTCTTTTCTTTTTTATCACTATTTAGTACTAATATGTTTGGCATAAGCTATGGACAGCCAAATCTGAATTTTCTTGATTGGACAACTTAAAAAAGACCTTCTGAATTTCTGGCAAAAAAGGAAGGAACATTTGAAAATTTTTGCCAATGAAATGACAGTTACCCAGAATATTGTAGGTTTAAATAATTATAGTTACTTGATTTTCGTTGTACCAACCACTGGCATAAGATTACTGCACCTCTCTTTTCATTTTTTGAATTGCTAGAGATTGCAAAGTTTAGATAGAACCCTTCCATATTTTTCCTAGCAACTAATCTACTTCTTTATGCTTTTTTTTTTTTTGGGGGGGTGGGGTGGGGGAGGAGAAGGGGCGCCGGGATTCAAAATCTTCTACCAAAAGCTGATGCAGAGTTCTAATTCTTAGAAGATCACACGTTTTTCCATCTGAATTTACAGTAATTTTAGTTTCAAGCATTTGTGAATCTCATTAATAATTCATAGGAGCTATGGTTCAAGTTAAAGTGGCCGCTGCGAGTTGCTTGCCTTTGAAACTTTTTAGTGTTGTATTTATATTTTTATTCTTCTAATGAAGAAAAAAGTAATCACTAGAAATAGAGGAAGAAACAAGTTTAACCTGTGTTCTCATTCCTTTATGGTAGCTTTTCAATGTTGCCTTGGCCTCTTTCTTATTTTTCCTCGTTAGTTGTCCTTTTCCCCTTCTTTCTGCAATTCTTTCAATTTGCTCACATGATTTATGCTATGCGGAAGATTATTGTGTTAACATTCTTTTCCACGTCTTCGATCGCTCCTAGATCTAGCAAACCATATTTTTTGGGAATACTTTTGTATGAAACGTTTTAAATTAAGATTAAGGAAATTTAATGTGCTCTACACATGCAATGCAATGCAAGGCAAGGCCAGACAAGCAAGCTGAATACCTGCTATAATTTAAGCTTCCTTTTGTTTTATCCATGTTTTAGTATTTGAGAAATCTTTAGAATTCATTTTTGGCATGATGAAACCTTTTTTTCAAGTTAATTATGTAGTAATGTCAAAATACTTTCGGTTAAAGCTTCAACTTCAATCCAGTGTGGTCACTTGTGACAATTAATGGGGAAAGTGTGGTCCATTCAAATATATTTGTCAACAGAAAGAATTATTTGATTGGACATTGCTAAATGGATTTGCATTGTCATCATTATCAACATTCGTTTTTCCAATCTATTCAGCTACCTATTTGTTCAAACAAGACAACGACCGGTCTAGTCATTCTTCTCACATATTTCCCCATTTTGCGCATGGTTAACATAATATCTCTGTTTTGCTTTGCTTTATTTTGTCTGAAAAAGCAGGTTACAAGGCAAAGCAGCCTTAATCACAGGAGGTGCAAGTGGGCTTGGCAAGGCCACCGCCTTTGAGTTCATAAAAAATGGAGCCCATGTCATCATTGCGGATATTGATTCCCAAATAGGACAGCAAGCTGCCAATGACCTCGGCCCTTCAGCCCAATTTGTGCAATGTGATGTGGCCATTGAGTCCCAAGTGGCAGAAGCAGTCCAAATTGCCATGGACCGTCATGGAAAACTGGATATAATGTTCAACAACGCGGGCATAGCAGGCCAGGCGTTCCCACCCAGCATTGCAGACCTTGACCTGGATGAATTTGATAGGGTAATGCGGATCAACGTTCGAGGCATGGTGGCGGGGATTAAGCATGCAGCCCGAGTGATGGTTCCAGTGGGGTCGGGCTCCATTCTTTGCACGTCGAGCATCAGTGGGATTATGGGTGGGCTTGGGCCACACCCATACACAATAGCAAAATTCACAATTCCTGGAATTGTCAAGTCTGTAGCTGGCGAACTATGCCAAAGTGGGGTGAGGATCAACTGCATTTCACCAGCTCCTATACCAACTCCAATGGTGATAAGCCAAATAGCTCAAATATACCAAGGTATTCCTAAGGAGAAGGTAATTGAGATTATAAATGGGGTAGGAGAGCTGAAAGGGGCCAAATGTGAAGAGATAGATGTGGCAAAGGCTGCGTTGTACTTGGCCTCAGATGAAGCCAAGTATGTAACAGGTCATAATTTGGTTGTTGATGGAGGATTCACCAGCTTCAAGACTCTTAGTTTCCCTTCTCCATCCTAACCATCTTGTTTGTTTAATATCATATCGTCATTCTTTTCGTTTTGCTTTCTTCTTAATTTGATTATCATAAAAAATAAATTAGTTTTTGTTTGTGAAATATGCATATATGGACTATGGGCATGGAAAACTTATAATAATACTATACTTGAAACAAATTAAAGGAAGATTTAGAAAGGAACAT
The DNA here is from genome assembly GCA_038381775.1 of Adansonia rubrostipa. Lineage (NCBI taxonomy): Eukaryota > Viridiplantae > Streptophyta > Magnoliopsida > Malvales > Malvaceae > Adansonia > Adansonia rubrostipa. The sequence continues at coordinate 17,479,563 of JBBYHM010000025.1, forward strand.
GTACGCTTTAGTACCAATAATATTCTATAAATTTTAAGTTAATTTAAGTCGGAATTTTATTGTCTCGTTTTGTGGAAGTTACATTATATATAAGCAAATACGCACGCATATATACATGTATTTATAAGAAAGCCCATTGGATGCATAAAGCTAATTGAGCCAACACTACAATTTTGCTAAGTTCGCCAAATGTAGTCAAGGAAAGACGATGAATTAGGAAAAGGAACAGGTGAGAAGGAGTAACATGGGAAGTTATCAGTCTAAAATTTTAAAAAGTTGAAGAATATTATATATTATGCTCGGAAATACGAAAGTGAAGAAGCTAGTTCTCTGCATTTTATTCACTCACGAGTGGAGAGGTGCAACGTTCCCTTGTATTAATGAGCTGGCTCACCTAATACCTTGACAGTTGACACAGACAATATGTGCAGCACTGATCTCTAAGTGTAGTTTTGCCAAAATAATTGCAGGTATATAAGCAGTCCCATCTTATTCCAGATAGCTAGCTTAGCTACTCTCCTCTTCAAATTTAATGGCAACACGTATATATATATATATATTTGGTTTTGGCTAATATTTATTCATAACTCGCTTTTCCACCATTAATTCCTTTCTAATTTCACCATGTTGACTTTTGAGTATTGGGTAACTCCAAATTCATTGAACTCCCCCTCTCCAAATCACTGGTTTTAATAAAGGCTAGGAAATTCATTGAACCCAGCACCTATAATTTAGCATTGCATGTATTACAAATGGTAATGTAGATCAACAACAAGACACTAAGGTGTATTCTTCCCTTTAGTTTCATAGTCCAGATTTGGTGACGTCGCTTTATATGCTAAATAAGGATAGTTTGAGAATTTGGATAGAGCTGTGAAACTATATCGATTGTAGTTTTGTTGAAAAGCATTACAGACTCGTCTGGAAGTCTGCCTATGATCTATAAAATAGAAAAAGTTGTAAGATGTTTAGTTTGTTGGTAGATATTATATTTGGATGAAGAGTTTGATAATTAATTTATTAATTTTGATTTGTTATTTGGCAGCAATGCAGGGAAGGCCAAGCAAATAAAAGCAGTGCTTTTGGATTCAGCGGGGTTCCATTGGTATAATATGATTTGAATAGCTTATCTTACGATAGTATGCGCAGAGGAAGAGGCAGTAGTAACTGTAAACTAAAAGCTTGGGGTCCCTTGTAAATTCAATTTGCTTCTCATCCCAGTGGTGAAAGGGACGAATATGAAGTAGAAGGTGTTGAGATTTGTAGGTGGCGTAAGCAAGCAAGCAGTTGACTCATCTTTGGCAGGTATGTTAATTTCTTATTTATCACTTGAGAAAGAACAAAATTCTGATGGGCTTTTTATGTTAAGTAATTTCAGCTTTTAGAATAAAATCTACTTGATTGCTATGTTGTTTAGGTTTGGTTTTAATATTTTTGTCGTTGGGTTTGAAGGATGTAAATGTTTTCAGTCATAGTTGAGGTATAGATTTGAAGGATGAGATGACAGTGACTAAATACTAAAATGCCAGTGGTTAACATATTTGGAAATGGTTGATGGATGGGATGGGATGAGATGGAATGCGGTAAGCAAGAGTTTGCAATTACTGAGGGAGGCAGGCTCACTGGCCATTGCTCTAACGTATAGTATTGTGACTTGCGACTGTAATTCGAACAGAAAGTAGAGGCCAAAGCCAAAACAACTTTTGAAAAGTATTTACTCTTTTTTTTTTTTGTCCAAATAGTAATTTAAGATAAGAAAAGGATTTTAATTTTGGAATTTCAAACTTGCATGTTAATTAATTATATAAATTAATTAAATTAAATTTTAAATTTATATTTACTTATTTTTTGATTAATTGGTTTGGCTATATAATTATATACCCTAAACACTTATACTAGTATTTTTGTTAGGTTAAATGAGAGTGGAAAATTCATTGTCTTTATTTATTTGGATGGGAAAGCAACCTTTCACGGTTTGAATTAATGAATTTTAGGTTTTCCGTGCTTTAATAGGCCTCTCAACTCTAAACTTTACTTGATTGGTTTTGTCTAAAAGTTCAACTTAAATTAAAGAAACAAAAGGGTTAGTATATCATTTGGTTATGTACTATAATTTAATTCACTGTTTGGTATTAAAAGAAAAAAAATTTATAATTTGATATTTCAACCACACTTTAATTATATATATTGGTTTAAAATTTTAACGATATTGATGTGATATTTTTTTATCAATTGAATTGTGATTTAACATATCAACAATGTCACATTAACAATTAAGATATTTTTTATTATTTATTTATTTTTAAATTTATTTTTTAAAATGTTGATATAATATTATTGACTTATTTATAAAGTTATGCGTTACATCTTTATTAATTAATAAAAATACTATATTAACACTATTAAACTTTAAATATATAATAAAAATATAATTTAAATAATAAATTATAATTTTTTTTAAATATTAAATTATAAATTAAATTATAATACAAAAATAAAATGATATATTAATCTCAATTGAAACAAGAGAGAAGTCTTCCCATCAACAGATTGGACCATTGCCGTCAGATCAAATTAACGAACGTCACGTGCCTCAAATTACAAAATCATAATATTCGCATGGCAAAAAATAATATATAAGAACACTACATATATTAATATACATATATAGGTAATAATAAAAGCAGGACTGGGAGGCGGAGGCGGCGCTCTGGTTCCGGTTTGGTCTTCGTTTGCTCTCCCAATTTTGTTCTTTCTTTCCCACCCTCACTCGCCCTGTTTGGCTGTTTGTTTTGCTTCATATTTTCTTTCCAATCTCCCAAGCAGGAATCGCCCTTTCAATAACCCTCCTTTTTTTCCAGACTCAATTCTTACATTTTATTATTCTTCCGTCAAAGGTATGCATGCACTTATTCGCCTCTCTGTTTAAGATTTCTCTTTAAATCTTCCAGTTTTCTCATTTCTGTTCAATGGATATGCCAAAATGGAAACTTTTTCTTTTCTTCTTAAGTTTCATTTTTTTACTTCTCCAATCAAACAGGATGATTTCTTTTTTTTTTTAAAAAATTTCTTTCTTAGTGACTGATTATATTTTCCCTGGTTCTCTTATCAGATCTTTGGAGAATCTATATTTTTGCTTTATTAATTATTATTCGCCGAAACAATTAGTCACCGAGATCCATCCAGCGTGATGTTGGCTTCGTTGCGATTTTCTAGTGTGAACACGCTTCCGTCTTATTCTCTTCCAACGCAGAGGTCTTTGCAATGCCAATCGGCATTGCCAACTCAGCTTACTTTGGCTGCATTTAGGTCTTCAAATTCTACTAACTTATATTACAGCCTAGGACGTTGTTGTAAAAGTGGAGTCTTTAGAGTTAGTTGCGAAGGAGGAGGAAATGTGGATGTGATTGAAAGGAATGAGTTTGAGACAGCAAGTTTTGGAGAGGCAGAGAATCAATTGACGTGTGTAATGAAGTTCGGTGGATCCTCGGTAGCTTCCGCTGAGCGAATGAGACAGGTTGCCGACCTTATACTTAGCTTCCCCAATGAAAGACCAGTCATTGTTCTTTCTGCTATGGGAAAGACAACCAATAAGCTTTTGCTGGTAATTCTCATTTCGTTTGCTTTGTTATCTCTTTTTTTTTATTCATTGATTAATTTCTTAGACTGTAGAAATACAAGGGTTTACCAAGAATTTGTTTTTTGTTTCATAATTAGGCTGGAGAGAAGGCTGTGAGCTGCGGTGTCACTAAGGTAGATACTATAGAAGAGTTGGACTTTATAAAAGAGCTGCATCATCGGTAAGAAGAAGGAATTTTTTTTTTTTGGTTGTAATGATAAAGAGTTATAATATAAATTTGCCATCTCTTATTGTGAACTTTACTACCCAGGACGGCTGATGAGCTTGGAGTGGAAAGGTCGATTGTTGATGGTGGGTTTATAATCTGCTCTTGAGTTGAGATCAATTCTTCTTTCTTTCTAACATCACGAAGCTATTTGCTTCATTCATTTTCATATTGATGTCTCTTCTTCTGTTCTTTCAGTTTAGGCTTACTTATGTTGGTTTCTGTCTTGCTTTTTTGCATCAAAACCCCTTTCGTAGGGCACCTGGAAGTACTGGAGCAGCTCTTAAAGGGAATTGCCATGATGAAAGAGTTAACATTACGAACGAAAGACTATTTAGTTTCATTTGGGGAGTGCATGTCTACGAGGATTTTTGCCGCATATTTGAATAAAATTGGTGTTAAGGCCCGTCAAGTATGTTGTTTGTCATCTTTTTTCCTCTATCTAGAATATATATATTCTTTATATAATCACTGGATAATTTAACAAGTTGTTTAATCTTCATCATGAAAATTAATTTTGAATTCTCTTTTTAGTAAAACATTCCTAGAGGTATGTTTCCTAACTCTAAAGTTGAATTTCTTTGTGATTCAAAATTCAAATTAGCTTTGGTTAGGATACTTGCCTTCTCCATGATTCATTTTTAATCACATTTATGCATAGTACACTATTCTCTGCATTTCCTTATTACCACCATCATCAGGAGTGTAAATTATTACTCAATGTCCTGTTTTGCAGTATGATGCCTTTGAAACTGGTTTCATCACCACTGATGACTTCACAAATGCGGATATTCTGGAAGCAACTTACCCAGCTGTTGCGAAAAGATTAAATGATGATTGGATCAGTGATCCTGCGATCCCAATTGTCACTGGTTTCCTTGGAAAGGTATAGAGCTGTATGTCTTTTTGAAATGATTTCATTCTTAAAAAAGAGCTTCTTTGGGGGATCTTTAGGTAATGCTTTTTATCTTGTTAACTTCTGATTGTAGGGATGGAGATCTGGTGCAATTACTACGTTAGGTAGGGGTGGTAGTGATTTGACAGCCACAACCATCGGAAAAGCATTGGGTTTGCGAGAAATACAGGTCAGTGCACATGTTCAAAGTCTGAACATTTAGAAGTCATAGATCTGCTGATGCATGATGATAGCCAGTGCCATATTTTTTCTTATCTTTTTCTGGGGTTGATACCGTCTCTTTCATAATCAACAAGCACATATATGTGCAATATGTACTTTGAGCCAAAAGTTGTAGCGAAATTGCAAAAACAAATACTCACAAGTTTATACCCTGTTTCTAGTATAATGGACCTTTTTTTTTTCTTAAACAGTTTTTTTTTTTTTTTTTTTGGAGTTCATTACAGGTCTGGAAAGATGTTGATGGTGTTTTAACCTGTGACCCTAACATATATCCAGGTGCAGAACCTGTCCCATATCTGACATTTGAAGAGGCAGCTGAACTTGCGTACTTTGGTGCTCAAGTACTACATATCCATATGCTGCTTTTGTTTTCCTCTTTTCTTTCTTATTTACTATCAAGCTCTGGTGAAAAACACATCCTTACATGTGTGTGACTTTGCATTAACCCTCTATTCTTGGAGGCAGTTAAATTATCATTTAATTAATTGAAGCATGGCTAGCTAAGTAAAATTGGATGTCTGTTGTTCCCTTCTTCAGGTTCTGCATCCACAATCCATGAGACCAGCTAGAGAGGGTGATATTCCTGTTAGGGTTAAAAATTCTTACAATCCTAATGCTCCAGGAACTCTCATCACCAGGAATAGAGATATGAGTAAGGTTCGTAGCAGCTGATTGCTTGCTTAGTGTTCTTTAATGAAATCTGAACTGCGTTAATCATTTTTTTTCCTATTGCAGGCAGTACTCACCAGCATTGTTTTGAAAAGGAATGTCACGATGCTGGATATTGTCAGCACACGCATGCTTGGTCAATTTGGCTTTCTTGCAAAGGTTGGAAGGCCATTACGGATTTATTGCTCCTTGTCCATTCTGGTTTTTCTCTTGTGCAATTAGTTTGTAAATTTATTTTTTTTCCCTGTGCAGGTGTTTTCAATCTTTGAAGATTTAGGCATCTCAGTGGATGTTGTAGCTACTAGTGAAGTCAGTATTTCCTTGACTTTGGATCCATCAAAACTTTGGAGCAGAGAGTTAATTCAGCAGGCAAGCGTATGATACTATACTTCATGCTTTAATTGATATTGTTGTGTACATATTTTATACTAATTTGCGGAATGATTGTGAACACTTTCGACCGTTTGTATATTTTCACTTGACAGGAACTTGACCATGTTGTAGAAGAACTTGAAAAAATTGCTGTTGTCAATCTGCTTCAGCACAGATCCATCATTTCTCTCATTGGGAATGTCCAGAGATCCTCACTTATACTTGAGAAGGTATTCCTGTAATCTTGTATCATATTGCTCTGCAAACGAGCTCAAAACTGTTAAATCATCTTCTAAATTCTAAGTTGATTTGAAGATATTCAAAGTAAGCGAACATGGAGCTTGTCTTTACTTAAAGTTCCAAGTGGGCCTTGCTGATTACTGCTTGTATTTGTAGGAAGTCTTTTGTTTCGGTGCGTCTGTTTTATGTTGCAGATACTGTAGTCTGTCAATCATTGGCAATGGATGTCAATCTTGTTTATGGATATATATATATATATATATATTTGTTTTGGTATTAATTGATAATTGAATGTGATGGCAGGCATTCCACGTTTTAAGGACCAATGGGGTGAATGTTCAAATGATCTCTCAGGGTGCATCTAAGGTCAACATATCATTGATAGTAAATAACAGTGAAGCGGAGCAGTGTGTGAGGGCTCTTCATTCAGCATTCTTTGAAAGTGATCTCCCGGAATTAGATGAAAGTGATTCTTCTGCAAATCGATGAGAACATTTTTTATGATTTCATTTGATGATTTATATAGCCAAACCAGCCAATCATTTCTGTCATTTTATTTGTGACGTTGCTAGATTTTGGCTTATGAATTATTCCATCTCAATTCCCCAAGACACGTAGTACTAGATTCATTTAATCTCTAGTATTTATTGTTGATGATAGTGATTTTCTGGCTGCTGTTGTTGTACCCATTGAATACAAATTCACTGTTTTCCTGGGATTACCCAAAGTCTATTAAGGACCTGTTTGGGCTGTTTCTCACTGAAACCAGGTTTCCCAAACAATTTAAAACTAAACCAAAACCAAAACCAAAACCAAGTCAATAATCAATTGCGTGGTTTGGGTTTCGGGCTTTAACTTGGTAAGCATATTGAATTCTTCAACTATCTTGCTAGTAATATGATACAAGACTTTTTTCTTTCTGGGATTCAGTTTTGATGGGTACCTAGAGCAGAGTAATCTACCCAACAGCAGCCCGGTCAGCATAACCAACCCAAGATACTGCATATGTTTGGTCGGTGCTTTTACTTAT
>JBBYHM010000025.1:17486956-17507181 GCA_038381775.1 Adansonia rubrostipa
GTAATCTACCCAACAGCAGCCCGGTCAGCATAACCAACCCAAGATACTGCATATGTTTGGTCGGTGCTTTTACTTATCATTATTATTATTACTAAGAAAAAATAGCGCCCCTTCTCCTTAAGTCTTAAACAGCAGTACATTCAGCCATCCAATATCCTGATTATCTTGTGTAACAATGTAATAGAGTGCAATGCGTTTTAAATGGGCCGAGTTCTTTTCCTCCTATTTTCATGGTAATTCAACAGCCCAAGTCAAATTTCCACTTATACAACATTTAATCCCTATATATATATATATATATATATATTCTGCACATTTTAGGGTTTACAGAGCCCAGACCACAGCCATGGCCAGCACGATCGATTTCCGCTGCCTTGATGAAGGCTTCGGCGGCAAAACTTACAAAAGAAAGCGCCAAGAATCTCTGAATGTCTCTGATACTGCCAATGACAACGATGCTCCCAGCGCGACCTCGATGGACGTCGATGATTCTTGTCGCCAACCAGCAAAGCGTTCTGCCTTGCCTTCCTCGGTCGACCCCAATAAACCCACCTTCGGTCAACCCACCTTCGATGGCATTATTGCGGGTAAGGTGTCGGGTAGGAGCTGGAAGCAGCCAAGAAAGCAACGTGCCTCGGCCAAGCACGTGAGTATAAAGAGGACGACTTTGGAGGAAAGGGAGAGGCAAAAGGAGATAAAGAGAGCTTACAGAGAGAGGATTAATGAGTTGAAGGAAGAGATTAGGCAAAATAAGGTGGAGAAGAGAAAGAAGAGAGAGGAGAGAGAGAAGAAGAAGAAAGAGAACATATTGAGGTCGGGAACCAAGTTTCAGAAGATTACCAATCCTAATACTTTGAAGAAGATTGCCAAGTCTAAGCAAAAGAAGTTGCTTCAAGTTGTCCCTGATGAATTTCTTAACAAGAAATCCAAGTAATATATATTCTTTTAAAAGAAATAATGAAAAAGTGCGACTTTGTTAGGTTCAATTTTGTTTTCTGCCTTTTTCCTTTTTAAATGTTATTTGTTTCTTTTCGTTGAATGGATTTATGCTTTAAGATAGGATTATTGAAATTCTGTGTGTGTGGTGTTTACTTTTAGTTGATCGATGTTCATTTTGAAGAGGAGGTCAGGGTCGATTGGAATTAGATTACGTATTTCTGGATTTGTGATAGAGAAGGTAAATGGGAGAGGGAAATTTTTTTTTTTTTGCTCATTGACAAAAGGCAATCAGCCTACACTGGTAAGAATATCAGCATTTAACAATCTCCCCAACTCTGGGGGATGAACAGAGACCCAATCAGGTGAACATTTCAACATCTAGTCATTCTAGCTACGCAGTCAGCCACCCTGTTTGCATCTCTTTTAACAAAAGCGAAGCAAACATCAGGAAAAGAAACAAGCAGCCGTTGCACATCTGCCTCTATAGCCTCAGTATCCCAGCCTTTCACAGTTGCAAAGGATAATCTTTTAATTAGTTCCTCATTATCCGATTCTAGAATAGCTCTATCCCATCCTCTTCTCTGAACAAGCACGGAACCAAGCCGAAGTGCCAAGGCTTCAGCCACTAGTGCAGAACTTGTAATGACCAGTGCATTGGTTCCATCGATGACTAAACCATTACAGCCACGTTCTACGACAGCAAGACCCGCCTTCTTATTAGAAGGATCGAGAAAGGCATCGCAGTTAACTTTAATCACCTCCAGGGGTGGTTTTCGCCAAGAAACACTCTCTGTTGCACTTATTCTTTCTGGGTTTATATTTGAAAAAATATTTCAAAATATTTCTTTTGCACTTGTTTTTTTTTTTTTTTTTAATTTCTTTCCTCTGCCCTTTTTCTTTCAATAGATGCATCGATTCTTGCAATTTATAATATCATTCAGAAGCGGGTCTAGATGAGACTTAGGGAGGTATCAATTCATGCTCTTCACTAACCATTTTGCTTCGTGCCCTGCAATTCCTACTGACTGACGCGTCCAGTTAGTTACTATCTTTTCACAAAACCATAGTGCTAAGCAAATTCTTTGGGAGGATATCTTGAGTAATATTTGCTTTGCTCTTTTTCTAGTACAAACAGTCTCTAGGATCGCTGCAAACGAGAAATTTGAAATGTACAACTTCATTCTGATAGCTGTAACAATTTCTATGACCTCTTGAGCATAAACCAAATTACTATTATTATTATTGTTATAGTTAAAACCAATCCATAGAATCATTAGATCATAGATTGCAAATTTATTAGCTTGTCTTGAATGGGTATTTCATCAAATTTTGCACTTTCATATTACACCAAATTAATTGTTATTGAAAACCAGGCAGATTCGGAAATGCAAGGGACAAATATATATATTATATATATATATATATATATATATATATAAACCCATTAATTAAGGTTTCTTTGTATTAGGTAAAATATCCAACATCCTAGATTAGAACATAAAATCTGATTCCAATTCCTCTCGCATTTCATTTTGTTTATTTACTTATTTTTCTTTCTGGCTTATTGTCTTCTAAATTGTTGACGCTCAACAGTTTAAAATTGCAATAACAGTGTGGAAGGAGTTAATTTTTTATTGTTTCACCTTTTTTCCAGTTTTTTCTGTTCTTTCTCTTAAAACCCAAACCAGAAAAGAAACCACTCGAGCTCAAAACGCCTACCAGAGCAAACGCAAACAATCACAACACCAATACATGTAAAGAAAAAAAACCCAGCATCAACGAGCTCTCGATCTGTACGATACAAGTTTCACCACTGCATGAATAAACGCGGGAATGGCTGTGATATCCTTCTATGTTTACCTTCTCAAAATAATTATAGAAAAGAAAACAATCATTCCCTACTCCCTACTCTACGCTATAAACCCACCAGTGTCGTATCTTATACAGCGCTGGAATCAGTTGTACAATGTAATACCAAGCCAATCAACAAGGCAAAAACCCCAATATAAACTACCAATAATCCCCACAAGAGCAGATACCATCCTTAAAATGATGGAACCTGCTTGAATCCCTCACTGTGATTTCCCTCCTAACAATCTTTGAGATTACCTTGATTGCAGCATGGCAGTCTATACATGCCCGTAAGTTCTTTATCACCAGTATTGGTGACCCTTCAGGTGTACTTATCAGTGCAAATGCAATTGCTAACCGCTCACTATGGTACTTAAGAGACTCAATTTTGATTTTCTCATCAACATCATGGAGGGCACAACTTGTATCAGCCTTGTAACCTTCCTTTTCCATCTGTTTTGACAACATATCAATCTTTTTCCGGATTTCCTCCATTTGAGGATGTAACATGTCATTTGCTGAGAACACATGAAGCTTGTGTCTTATTTCAACCCAGCTATAAGCCGGAACCTTTCTAATTCCACGCTCTCTCATGGCCTTCTTTACCTTCCCAACATTGTCCCACTGGCCGGCTGCTGCATAGATATTAGACATGCTGACATAAGCAGCAGCATCTCTAAGCACCTCCATTCTGAAAAGCTCGTCCGCTGCTTTCGTAGCCAATTCTTGGTTCTTATGAATCCTACAAGAATTTAGAACCGATGACCACATAATCTCATCAGGATCAAATGGCATTTCAGCCATCAACTTCTCTGCTTCGTTAAACCGTCCGCTCCGGCATAACATATCGACCATAGATGCATAATGTTCTTTCCTTGGAACAAGGTTATATATTTCAGTCATGGTTCTGAAATATCTCAACCCTTCTTGAACAAGTCCGCAGTGGCTGCAAGCAGATAAAACGCTGAGGAAGCTGACAGAATCTGGCTGGAAACCTGACTGAACCATCTTTTCAAATGAGTCAAGAGTGGCTTGACCATCACCATTTTGAGCATGAGCTGAGATCAAGGCATTCCAAGATACTATATTCCTTTCAGACATGTCCTCAAAAAGCTGAATGGCATCTTTTATGGAACCACATTTTGCATACATATCCAGAAGCGCACTTCCGGAAAAAACATTTGACATGAAACCTGATCTGATTAGAAATGAGTGAAGCTGTTTCCCCATTGAAAGTGAAGCCAAATTTGCAGATGCTTTTAAGATGCTAGCAAATGTAGCTTGATCTGGTCTTACACCAGCTCTGTGCATCTCATTGAACAGCTTCAGGCCTTTCTCATGGAATCCTCTCTGAACATAACCTGAGATAATGGCTGTCCATGGAACTGTGCTTCTCTTGGCCAGACTCCTGAATATGTTTTCAGCTTCCTCAAATCTGCCACATTTTGCGTACATGTCAACTAAAGCATTCCCGACCAGAAGTTCTGAATCAGCTGTCGCCACAATAGCCAGAGAATGGATTTGCTGCCCCATTTGCAGGTCTAGTGCATTTGCTGCTATACTCAACATGGTTGCAAATGGAAATTGCCTCCGATTAAAGCACGTAAACTGTAATTCACGGAAAAGTCTAATACCTTCTTCATGTTGCCCGAACCATGCATAGCATGTGATGATTACATTGTAAGAAATGCCATCCAAATCTGGCATCTCATCAAAAAACTTCCTGGCTTCAAATAAACAATCATGCTTCGAGTAGAAATCAAGCAATGCATTCCCCACAAAGACATTCCAAACAAAACCAGTCTTCACCAAAAACCCGTGAATTTGTTGCCCAAAGGCCAAGTCATTTAATCTAATAGCAGCAGTTAAAACTCCAGCAAAAGTGAAATCAGAAGGCTTGAAACCTAATTTTTGCATCTCTAGAAAGAGGGCTATTGCGTCTTCATTTAGACCATCTTTCGCGAACCCATTGATCAATGCATTAAAAGAAACAGAATCCCTTTCATTCATATCCATAAAAACCCGACAAGCAAAATTAAGGTGACTAGTTTTGCAATAGGAATCAACCAACGAATTGCAGATTATGAGATTGGAATTGTACCCCAACTTAAGAACACAAGCATGAACTTGAATCAATTCCTTGTCCACCTCAGCATCATTGCAACCCGCTAAGAGAGTAGCGAAAGTTACATAATCAGGCTGTGTATCATGTCTTCGCATCTCTGCGAAAAGCTTAAACGCTTCGCTGAACTGACAATTCTGCGAGTACCCACCAATCATGATTGTCCATGTAACCGCAGTTCGATCAAGCATGGCATCAAACATTTGTCTAGCTCTCAAAAGATCTCCTGATTTGACATAACCCGAAATCATCATGTTTGTAGAGACAGTGTTCCTCTTAGCCATTTGGTCAAACAGTTGACGAGCTTCTGACAGATTGCCCTTTTTAAGGAGGCTTTCAACCATAAAGTTCGAGCGGCATGTGTTTCGGTCAAAACCCGTTTTGATGCTTCGGGCGTCGATGAAAGTTTCGACATTTTGGACGGAGTTCGGAAGTTTAGTGCGTACAAGTGAAGTGAGGTTTTCAAGTGCAATGGTTGGTCTGTATGGTTTCATTAGGAGTCTATCTAAACGCCAAAACGGCGACATATATATACATTCACTTATGTTTTGATTTAGGCCAGGACATCCACCGATGTCGCATTCTCGACGTGATGTTGGATAAAGGTCAAATAGCTTTTTAAGAAAGAAAGAAAAAAAAAAAGGTGCTAAACATGTTAACGACTGTTCCAACTATTTTCTTAATGCATGTATATTTATATATATGTTACACTAATAAATTTTGAATTATTGATTAATGATGCAATGATAACCAAAAATCAACTCGATAGTTTTAATTTTGCTCAACTAGGAGATTTTAAGTTGGGAAGTTTCTTTTTACAGTAGTTCAACTATTGAAAAATAAAAAACACGTAAACTATTAATTTTCCTTTTAAAGAAAGTAGCATTTTGACTATTCTTTTGTTCCAAAAAAATTGCAGCTTAATTACAAACATTCGGCGTTAAATGTGAGAACATGACTAATCCAACTAATAAGTTCAATTTATATGTTGGGCAGAATAACAATTTTATATCAATTAACTGAAAGATTTGGATCGAAACTTATAAAATAAAAATTATTTTTTTATTTAAGCTTTTTTTTAAAAAAAAGTTAAAAATAACTTGCACACTGTTTTATAAAAATTATTATAGATCCATATCAGTTTTATAAAAAAAAGCATAGTTTACACTCTTACCTTTTTTTAAAAATAAAAATAAAAATATAAAGATAATTTATATATTACTCTAAAAACTTTAAAATGAATAATATTTCAAATTTAGTTTAATAATTTTTACATTAACATTATTAATATTCATATATAATTATAGTTTGGTGCTAGTTGAATTCTATTTTTACTAAGCTAATTGCAGAATTTTTAGCACTAAGTTTCAGCTTTCATTTTATAATACTAATAAATTTCTGAGAGTTCCCCGGCGTTAAAACCTTTTAATTCTCGACTCTACTTTTTTGAACTTCAATACAACATATAGGAAATATAGATAATCCTTATCCATTAACAGGGGAGGGTTATAACGAAAATAATCAAAAGGAAGAAGCGGCGCTACAACATGGATTTACATATTCTTATCCAATATCAAACTTTTAAAGATTCAGAGGCGAGATAAGAAAACCAATCAAACTTGGGCTACATACAATGGGCCTATTAGACCGGTACTCACTGCCTCGTTTGCTTTGGTCGCAAGTTTATCTACTCCCTAATACTACCAATTCCCATTTTATTTTTTGCCTAAAATCTTTAACAATCCCTAAACTAGAAATTTCATACTACTCACCATGGAAGACAGCTTCAATGTCCGAGTCGCCAAAATTTTCGGCTCCCTCGCTTCTCCTTCTTCTTCTTCATCGCCTTCAAATTCTAAATCGCGGTCTTTGAGCTCTCTTTGGAGCCTCACCGACGACGAAATCGACAACCGAGAGTGGAACCGACACAAGGAGAAGAGTCCTCAGCAGCAGGAGGAGGACGAGGGGTTCTTTGACAAGTTTCCACATAAGAAGAACACCATTAATTTTGGCGCAGAGATGGAGAAAGATCTCGCTGAACTGGACGATGAGGATTTAGAGGAAGAAGAAGCACGTGCGTCCTCGAGTAAAGGTGCTAAGCCAGAGGACTATAATGATGAAGAGTGGGAGATTAAATCTTCCATTGGAAGGGACTGTACTCTTGATTATGAGGTTACTTCTTCCTATTCACTTTTCTTTTTCTTCTCAATCAACTGAATCTTGATTGGTTTGTTTTTGGTAAAAGTTAAACTTTTCTCACTATTTCAGAGTTCAACCTTCGAATGAATTTTACACCACTAATAAAAAGCATGTAGAAGAATTGAATTGGAATTATTTCAACTGTCCCATAAAAAGGAAAAAAAAGTAAGAGAGATTTTTTTTTTTTTTTAATAATCCAAATGTGATTTTGTTTCTTTTATGTTAAAATTTAATTGCAAGTAGAAAATATCAAAATATAAGTTGCAGAATTCACGAACTAATTGTAACTGTCAATGTCGCAGTAGATAATAACCAGAAAACGCATTTGAGTGTGCTGTGGATGGCAGATGCCTCGAATTTACTTGTTAGAGTTATCATGTCGTCTCAGATATCAGTGTTGCTATAAGGTTGTGGATTTAGGGTCTGTCTTCGATCTGACATTCTGGTATTGATTATCTTTCTGGTGCAGGAAGAGGAAGATGCATACGATAAAGTAGCTGTTGGCAGGGATGGGAGTGGGGATCGTGTTTACATGAAGGATGTTAATGACTATGACATAGAGACAGATTCTGGCAGTGTACTTCCAACTACGCTCAAGGATTTCAGTAGAGATCCACGTGCCAATCACATTGCTGCAAAACTTAGGCTCAAGGAAGATGAAGAAGCTGCTAAGAAAAGGCTTGAAGAAGATGCTGAAGCTGCTAAAAAAATAGATTCTTTGCATGTGACTGATATTGATGCAACTGGTGGTGGCACATTTGAGGATGGTCTGAAATCCATTCTGAAGAGAAAAGATGTTGAGTCAAATCCAAAATCACAGAAACGTGTTCGCTTTGATGCTGAATGTTGTAAAAATGAAGGCAGTGAAGGGCATGAAAGAAGCAAATATGTTCCAAGGGAAGCTTCTTTGACGGAGGAAGAAGAAGCTATGGTTGCCAATGAGGTGTCTACTTTACTTCAGGACTATCCTTCTGGAATTCCAGATTATATGCGGAACCCTTCAAAATATACTAGGTATACTTTTGATACTAATAATGATTTTGATGATGAATCAAATCGGCTAGCCTATATGGACTTTCTTAAGCTAGTTAGGAGGTCGGATGCTGCAGAAGCAGAGGCAGATGATGGTCCAAGTGATCGTTCAAAACCAATAACTTTTATGCCAAGGAGGAAAACTGGCGATGTGATCATGGGAGAAAGTTGCAGTGAGTCAAAACAAATCCGGGAAGGTACTGACAAGGAGTCCATGCATAGGAGAGGGTTGACTATTGGAATTGCAGCTGGGGATACCAATGATGGAGTTTGTGCAATGGAGGAAGATGAACCACAAGCAGTCATTGACAACAGAAACATCTCACAGAGAGCAGGCCGTCAATATCGTATGAAATCTAGCTTGGAGTTCCATGGTTAGTTTTAGATCACCTAATGGAATTCTTCTGACTTGTGACTATTCTAGTATCTCCTTTTAGATGGAGTTGTGATGTGAGCAAGAGAGCAAGCATGTATGTTATGAGCAAGATATTAAGATATTGTACTTTTTTGTAGACAAAAGAAGCAAACTGTGTGAGGAAATATTATAGGAAGAGAGTTGGAGAGAATTTGACTTATTTATCTGATCCAATTTAATAAGAGTTTCATTTGACCTATATTCTTTCTTTGATTTTCTGGATGCTGCCTAATATGTATATATATATATATATATATATATATATATATATGTATAATATGTATGGACTGTGAGAATTTGGGGTCTCGTTTTGCTATTTTAGCTGATTAAGATTTTCTTGCTTTCCAACCCGTTTGTTAATCGCAATGCTGCCACCCTAAACCTGTTTACTAGCCACTTCTTATGTTTCCCTCGCACCATTCAGCCTGCAACAGATTCATTTACAAATCGGATGTTAGATGAGATTCAATGAATGCCACTATAGATGTGATGGATGTTCTGTCATTGAAATTTTTTGGTTTTTTATTTTTATTGTGATATTATTTTTAAAAAATTTATTATTATTATTAAATTTTATTGATGCAAGATATATAATTGTATGAAAAAAAAAAAATCTCAATATCAACTTCAAATCAAAATTTAAATATAAATAATCAAATTTGAAATCAAGTATAAAAGTCAAACTTGTATTTTACTAAATAAATCTAATCGAATAAATATAAGTAATTTAATTTTTATTAGGAATTGAGTTTGAATTAAAAGCATAAAATTCAATGAGTTCTATTGGTGCAATTTGAATCGAACCCTGCATATTATTTTTTCAAAATGGATCAAACTGAAATGGAAGGGAAGCTGGACAAATAAGACATACGACAGTTAGCTTTGAATTTGAAGAGAAGCGAACTTTGTTGCAACATATCATAACATAACGCGCTTCATTGAAGCCAAACTCACTGAAGTACGTTAAATAAAAATTATCCACACACAAAAAAAAAAAAAAGGCCAAACTCATTGTTTCCCTTTTGTAATCGAGCAGTTTTGTTGTTATTGTAGCACGTGTATCCATTCACCATTAGGATAATAAATATAACTTACAAGCGGAAAGAAATTGAAAAATGAAAAAGAAAAAGAAACGTTGGAAATATTATAAAAACGAATATAATTATAAACAAGCGTTCTAAGGCCTAAATGATAATTATAATTATCACTCTTCCTTCCAACCAATAATAAAAGGAAAACACATTCTAAGACCTAAATGATACCTCAACACAACATAAACAGTACGTTGTTATAGAGGAAGGAAGAAGACAGAAAAAGGCATGCAATGCGATGAAAGAAACCAGGTATGTATCCATCAATAATTCTGCATAAACTAACAGTGATTTTCATCAAAATGTTGCTATTCTTTCCATCAATTCTCTTGAGCTATGAATTAATAAAATCATATTTTCTCATAGAGTGGACAAGATTGATTTCTACACTTACAACAAAAAATTGTCACAAAGAGACAGACAACAACATCCAGCAGCACCTCACCATACCCAAAACAAGAACCTGGGAAGCCTATAGCAATTATTGCCCACCATTTTGTCGGGCAAAGTGAGATGCAAAAAGAATAAGTTCAGATAAATACAACAACAGCAAATTCAGCACCTAGAATAAGCGCTTCCTGCAATCTTCTGCTCCACAGTAGCATACCATCCTTTTTACCTTCCCATCAGGACCATAAACGCTATCAAGGGCATATCCATAGTCATAAGTAAGCTCCTACAACAAGAATACAAAAATAGCATCCACTCACTTCAAACTCCACCCAAAATATCCAGGCAATAATCCAAGAGGGAAAAATATAAATAAATCGTAGTAACTCATATCATGTGTGTGTGTGTGTCTATATATATATATATCAATGATGCATGAGACCAAAAAGTTGAAACCAGCTCCGAGCATCATCATAAGTTTTGAAGTAATATAAAAAGAAATTACGCTAAACTCCAGGATTTGGTGCTGAACAACTTCCCAAGAAAAGGTATTTCTAACAGGCACCAATATGGGGGAAAATCACCTGAAAAGGAGGAATATTATCTGCAGCAAAGAGCATCACTCGAGCTAGTTTAATATCTTGATGCGCACTCAGGACACACTGGATAAAGAGGTTAGGCTCACAGCTATGATTGATAAATCTTGCAACATTTCCAATAGAACCAGCATCAATGCAGAACTCTGGCACACTATCTGATCTCTGTTCATCAATTTTGTCCATGTTCTGGATCATTGGCAAAGTTGAATCCTGTTGCCGCCTCTGTCAAGGAAAAGAAAAACACAATAATTACAATCTTAAATGCAGGAAGAAAAAAAACTAATCTATGAGTTCAGAGCAGCAAAACTGAATATATCACAAATCAGAGAAACGGTGTTTCATTAAAACAGTGATTTCCTATGAACTTCATTTCCTATGAACTTCAAGACATTGCCGGGCCCCTTTGGATGTCACTATTATACTAAACAAAAAAAGTCAACAAGCAATCCATGAGACTAGTTATACCCCCAAACAAAAAAGCTAGATTTAATACTATGCTAAAGAGACTAGTTATACCTCTCTGCCACCAAGCCCTCTAATAGTTTGCAAGCAATCAATGTCAAAAATGTAATTATTCTCAGAGACACTATCAAGCTCTTCTGTCCTTGTGAGTTCTCCAATATATTCACAAACTGGGGCACCAGCAGGTATAAAATCCCAAGATCTAACAGCCCATCCTTTCTTCGGAGTACGGAAGACCTGTCAATTAACATCAGTCAGATTTTATTCAAGAGATGTTTCAACCAGTATCCGTCATGAGATCAAATAAAGAAATGAGCAGAGTAGGCTTTTTTTTTTTTTTTTTTGCTGTAATAAGAAACCTCAAGTCGATATTTCAATCCTCTCTGAGATGTACGATTTACACAACTTGGACCACAGCCACATTTTGGACCACATTCAAAAACAACATGCTTGGCTTCAATTAATCTAGAATTGAAGAAGTGGAAGAGCGCTAATAAGCAAGAAGCTTAAACAATAAGAAAAAAAGAGTACGCTATAAGCCATTAAGCCTTCTTGTTTCTAAAATTTTACCTGCCACCATCACGGTGCACGTAAGGAAAATCTGAACCATTAAGCCTAGCACATGCACAAGTCTTGGGATCCCAGCAAACTCCCTTGCAATCGCATCCAGCAGCATTAGCAGGGAGCTTTATATTACACGCAACTTTCATAGACTTGCAATACGTGTAACCTGAAAAACACAGGAACAAGCTGAATTATAGCAATTTATGCATGCACAGCATTGCATCAAATGTGAGCTATCTTTTAAAAAGAATGTATATAGTTGGAGAAAAGGTGGAAAATTAAAAGTAAAGGTGAAGAAAAGAGCATCATTAGCATAAGAACAGCGTACTGTGCATATGGAAAAAAAATTCAGTGTTAACAACTAATGATAGAAGGGAAAAATCAACTAGAAATGAACCTTCAAACAGTCCTCTTGCAGCAGGACATGCTGCAAAGCCAACTGGGAGAAAGATTATCAAGGGGAATCAATTAACAATTAATTTAAATGTAATATGGTTTCCAAGAACTCATGCTGAGATTGCAGAAACAAAAAGTGCAAAATTTTGAAACTCCCAAAGGCATTAGATGAGAAATCAGTTTTCTTGAATTAAAATAATTGGCCAGAAGACAATGAACTCCCAAAGTCACGAGAAGAAGCAGATCTCTTCTTGTGGAACTAGTATTCACTCTTATAGGCAAAAGTACATATCCAATATATTATTGATTAGATTGTGCATTAAAATCAAATAACCACCACTACGACAACATCTTAGAAAGCTAAGCTTGCCTGTCGGTGCAACAGGTGGATCATCAACCAAATTAGTAGCTGGAATAGGAACATCCTCTTGGCCACCACTTATGTCCTCACACACCAACCTTAACCAATAAACAGTAGAATTGGGAGACTGGAAACAATAACAAACAGCAAACAACAATTTCCTATAAAGCTTAATTCTTTTTCAATACCCGCGAATTTCAGAAGGAGACTTGGGAACACGCCCATAGGTAAATTGAACCTGTCATAAGTGTGAAAAAACATGATTTACAATACAAAAACAGAAAATTCCCATAAAAAGAACTTTCATCATTTAATTATGATCTAAGCATCTTCACATGACAGCAAAGTATTGTCACCATTTTCTCAGAAGTTTGAAAATATAAGTTCAGAAAGATTCCAGCATCTTATTCCACCAATTTCCCCCTCACCCTAAAACCTGTTCTTTAACCTACGTGAAAAATACATATCCTTCTGATTTAAAAGCCAGTTATTGCCAAGAATAGGTAGTCCACTCCATCTCCAGTTATCAGGGTTATTTACTAAAAACATACCACTGCAAGCCAGACAATGCCTTTGTCAAACTTGGGTGCAGTTATCATGTAGAAAATCAATTTACAAGGAAAGTATACTAGAACAATCAGCATCATCTTCAAAGAAAAAACGTTGTGTCCCAAAATAAATGGCCCACAGATTTTGAGAAATTAGCCATAAAAAAAAATCATAGAACAAATAGTAAACCTGGCTAGTAGTTAATATTGGCTGTCCGTCAAGCCGCCTCAATCGATATTTAAAAACAGTGAACCCAGAAATACCCTTCTCTGCCCAGTACTGAACAACCTGCAAATAGTGAGCGGGTAATTAAATGCATAACGTCCTGTTGAATCTTAGGCATGAAGTACCTAAAATTTCTCAAATCAACAGAGACAGATATTTATTATCACCAAAAATAAATCTAAAAGGAACACCTATATGATAAAAGATGATTTTCAGAAGATGGCATATAAACAATTTTAAAAATTACAAAAAAAAAAAAAAAAAAGAGATGCTACTTCTTGCATGATCAAAAAACACAAGGCTACAATGCCAAGAAGGTAAAAGACAAAACAACCTAAAAACTGAAAAGTTTTTCTAGGCAAAACCAGACACTCAAAATTCAATTATTCAACCAGTGGAACATGAGATATATACAGAGCATTGGTGCCACTTATTAAGAAGACACAAGCAACAAACTGCTTGTTGACATTAGCTTTTAAGCAAAATGTAGCCATCTAATCATTTTAATTTTGGGCTTTGAACAATAAAAACATTTTGCCTGACAGTTCTTTTACTGAAAAAAGTGAAAGGAGTACACATGTGATGAAGACTCCAAGACTCATTCAGCCACAGTGGGAACACCAAGGCAAGTGAATTATATCAAACAATCCTCAAACATTATCATATTCCATCAAATTTATCACACAACTGTAAATATTATGTTATGCATTCAAATTGTTCACAAATAATTAGAAATAAGATTACAGTTTTGATCACCATAGTTCATACAGCCAAGGGAAAGGTAACTTTACCATTTAATTGTTTGCCACAATACATAACATGAGAGTAATGAAGGCATATCATGCAACTTCATAAGCCCAAGCTTAAGAATGTCTCAGAAAATTACCTTGTACAAGCCATCATACGTATACACTTTTCCAGAGTAACTGCTAGCAGATTCATGACCACGAATTACTCTGACAGGCACCCCAAGGTCAACACAATTCTGTAATTAAAATCAGTCAGAAAGTAAGTCTACAACTTCCAATGAGATGTCATACAAGACACAAGTCTACAACTTCCTATGAGATGTCATGCAAGACACTCTGTTTAACCCAAGACAAACTCAGAAAGTCATTCAACAGACTTAAAAGTTTAAGATGCCAGAGAATCTAAAACCTCCAATCAGATGCCAGTGAAAACATTCCTCTATTAACATAACATCCATATGCGCACATATACATAAAAGAACTTTTACCGTTCTTGAACCCAACATATGACAGTTGCAATCTCAAAAAGCATAAATGAACATAAAAATTTAGCCAAGTAAAGAAACACAACAGATGAAGCATTTTTGTAATCATATTCATATCATACAATTGTGGTCTGTTTAAAGATTATATCCAGAGTAAGATTAGAAATTTGAATATATTTAGTTTCCAACTACCCACAAATTCAATTAACAACCATCTAAGAATGTAAACAATGTATATCTATAAGAATTTAGCACACCTTGAGTGCCAGATTGCCACGTTCCAAAACTTGATCTCGAATTTGACGCTTATTACCGGTTAGATCATGTCCTCCCTGTCCAGTATAGACAACATCTTCAGCATTATCTAAATCATCCTCATACATGCCTGACAAAACTATAGCCACTGCAAGGGGGAATATGTAGTGTTCATACTCCTGCAATTTTTCAACCATAAATTTAAAGAGTAAACGAGATGGCTGTAATGCATGTTATTGATATAAACAAAAATAATAGCAACCACTCAATCAGAAAACAATCCAATGAAGGACTCCCAAAAAAAATTGAGAAGAAAAATGAAAGCCATCTAAAAAGGAAACAAGTCAGGAAACAAGAAAAGACACTGCCAGGTAATTACAGCGCTAGTAAAACATGATTCTAGCCCAGACTAAAAATAGAAATACTTGAACTGGTAAACAAAAGAGGGGCAAGAGGCACCCAGATCTTCAGATGTCAACTCATGTTCACGCATGTTTCCTTCAAGGGATATTTTACTCAATAAGACCTTTTAATTGTAGCCAACAGCACTCCGCAACCAAAAAAAAAAAAAACAGCACAAACTGGATTCTTTACCATTTTTGGGGAGGTTGACAGGCTTGAGAACATACTTACAGTGCACAAGATAGAAATGATAGGATAATGCAGTTATAGACAATCTTCAAATCAAAGGGCATCCATTGAAAAAGATTAATAAAAAGCTTAAAAGAAAGTGTAAATATCACTACAGCCCCATTCGTAGGACAATATGAACGAATTACCCCTTTCTTGTAGGACTGTCCCATATAATCAATACCATTCAACCAGTGGCTATGAAAACCGATGGCAACCATTTCAGCACGAGAATAAAATCGATGACCAACATCAATGCCTGCAATTCAATTAAAGGTACCTCAGAGAATGGTTTTTTAAACTCATAAAACAAGAATTTGAAATGACCATAAGAGTACATATTACCCACCCAACACCAGCATTAAAAACAACACAACAGATAATAAGCTCTCGCAACTTACCTGGAAGGCAGCCTATCCTTTTCTCAGGATAAAGCACCTCATTGTTCTCTATCATCTGCAATTTTTTTTTTTTAAATTTTAGAAAATATTAGGGCATGTAACATCAAAATAAGTAGCAACACCATAACCCCATACTTATAGCAAAAAAATAAGAATAAGTAACAGAAACATAACCAAGAAAAATTTATAGCATTATTATAAATTTAATTATTATAATAATAGTTCAACAAAGTTCCCCATACAGCCCATAAATAGCTAATGATATATTGAGGGCAGAAAAGAAAGATTAGCATGTTATTCTTACAAGGAGCTATGAGAAAACTTTTCATCAAACGAAAAAATAGCATATGGGTCCATCTAACCAATATGATTTGAATCAATGTAAGAAAGGAGAAAATATGGAAGTCAAATTCAAAATAAATTTACCTTTGAATAAGTGAAAATCAAAGTTATTGATGGATTCTTAAATAGTACAATCAGAAAAAACAAAATACACATAAAGCTGAGGCCCTGTAAAGAACAGGCAGCACATCTTCACTGACTTGCCTTTGATATTGCCTTCAAGTCAGGTCGCTTGGCCTTGCCCTTCGCATCAATCTCAGGTACATCTCCTTTCTGAATATATTTGTACATTAACAATGATATTCAAAATAAAATAAAAACATGCAAACTTGGAAGAAAAAAATACGTGTTTCCTTATCAATCGCAGGTTGAAGGAGCAACAAAGTTAGATAAATTATGGCACAGGTGAACATACGTGAAACTTGTGTACTATAAACCACGCACGTCATCAGTCAACTTAAAATCAAAGACAACGACAACATACCTTGGCACTCCTGCCCTTGGGAGCTTTCTTGTAAACTTTGACCGCTGCGCACCTCGTTTCCTCTTCCTATGGATCAGTTAAAATGATTGTATATGCAAAAATATGCAAAACTCAAATGAAATGATAAACAACATGAAACAGAGCACATTACATAACCAAACGAGAGCAGTGAACTACCAACCCGAATTGAAAGCAACAAAAAAAAAATCAGTAGAAATAAAGACAGACCTGAACGAAGTGAAGGTAGTGCTTGTTGAACAACCTTATAGTCTCCTTCACTTTAATATGTGCACTCTTCTCAACAACATTTGGAGCACTGATAGCGGTAGCACCATCTAGTCCCTCTGTAATTTTGGCGGCTCGCTCCACCATTTTGGCTACTTTGTGATTCATTTTGGGTTCAGTCCTCTCTGATGAAATCGTAGCAAATTGTTGGGTACAACCATTTAGGTTTAGGTTCTTATTAACCTTTTTTCTGCAACTTCGTCCATCTTCATCCATGTGGTCTGCTCTCCGCTTTACCAAAAGCTCGTTTTCAGCTTTTTGCTTGGCAGCTTGTAGTCTGGCACTAGCTCTCCTTTGTCCAGAGAGGAAGTCCTTGGGCGGTGAATCATTCCCTAACTGGACCTTCACTGTTTTGGTTCCGTTTTTAGGCGTTGGGACAGAAGTGTCGAGGGAATGCGGCGATTGGACCACCATTTTGAAAATCTAACAAAGAAGGGAAGGATGCAGCGCAGAAATGAAAGGGAGGAAAGTTAGGGTTAGAACGAGAAAAGACAAGGAAGAAGGAATTGGGAGTCACAGTCACAAGAGAAAGAGCAAGAGGAGGAGCAGGCGCAGGGGCAGGGAATCCCAGTTCATCGCGAATACTTTCACTAATAAATTTTAAATAAATTTTTTAAAGGAGAGAGGGGGAATGGAGGGGGAGTTTTTCATTTTTTAACAACTCAAGTCTCAACGCAAAGAGAGGTAAGATCTTGTATGAATTATGAATGAAAGAGAGACTTTTTTTGGGGGGTTTTCAATTTTGATTGGAAATTTTTAACATTGTTAATTATTTATTACTATTACTTAATACTTTATTGCTTAAGAATTGATTATTTTGGCACCAAGATCAATCTCTTCAGTCTTCAGTCTAAGCTTCCTTCCCTGCCGGTCGCAAATTGGGCGTCTGAGACAATGAGAGAAAAGGAAAGGAAGTCTGCGAGCGAGCTAGCGAGCGAAGGAGATGAATGATCAAGCATAACACACATGTACGTATGTATGAATTATACGTAGGCACTACTTAGTTTGTACTTTGAACGCAAATGTATTATGTATGCATGTATGAATTATTTGTATGTATGACTTGGTTTGGTTCGGGTGCCGCCTGTTGCGCTGACCCTTGGAATAGATTCTGTCTCCTCCCTTCACAGATATGTATTGTATGCATGAAATAACAACATCCATCCTCGTTACAAACTATAGATTTATATATATGTATATGTATATGTATATATTGTTGGACTTTATGTGACCCACATGATAATAAATCGATCAAGATAATTAAATCAAATTATTAAGGTAAAATTATAAACTAAATCCTATTCAATTTAATTACTCTAGTGATAAGAGTTAAACTCAACTTCAGTAACTAATTAGAATACAAATTCTTTGATAATAGGATACAACTCTAATTAGTCTTTTAGTATAGGTCCCTAGTCTAGTTTATGAGAATTGCCTGTGCACCATCATAAGAAAATTATCAAGAAAAGGATATAGACTAGAAAGCTTATACGAGGTGTTCGTTTTTGTGTATTTGGAGCAAGTCTGGGTTCTTGATCAACAATGGCTAGAGGTACATTTCATATAATTTATTACATGTGATATCAGAGCTGGGCTTTCTAGCCTTGTTCTTCAGATCATCCAATGAGATTCGTTAAAGATGAATTTTTTTTCATGCATATATTGTTTATGCAATTAAATAATTCGTATTAAGGATAAACGAGTTTTAATAAATATAGTAAAATCATGCTATTGAATTTTTAAAATTCTCTAATTAATTTCGTAATTTGTATTTATGCATCGAAATATATTTCTTGAATATACTATGAATTTGTATGTATATATTGTGTATTAAAATTTAATCACAAAATTCTTGATTAGTTCACGTAAAACCAAAATTGTTATGGGGTTTTAATAGATTAATCATCTATTTATGTTACTAAACCCTAAGATTAAAGGAAAGATGAATAAAACAAGAAATTTTTGTGATATAATGAAACGGGTCTAATATTGTTTTATAAAATTCAAGTAATCTTGAACGTTTGATGATGATTTTTTGTGTTTTTGATCAAAATTGATGCATTAGCCATGTAAATCTAGTATAAACTCAAGCTTTTAGGCCTTAAATTACATGAAATATGGATTAAAAACACGAAAATATGAGCAAAAACAATAAATAGACCCGAATGGATCAGAAAATATGAAAGGCCGGGACAAAGTCCCAGCCAAATCCCACGCACATAAGTGGCGCTTGTGGTGCACGTGCCATTATCCCTAGGCCGTTTTGGTTCTGTCTTTTCCAGACCTAAATACTTTATGATTTTGATTTTTCTGGATTTCTTAAGATCACGTAAAGTATTTATTATTTAATATTGGTATTTACTTAAATAATAAATATATTTATATGTAAATATTCTGTGATTTTATTTCATGATAAAATGTTTTGATATGTTGAAAATATTTTGGCAATATGTACTCTCTCTAGATAGTGTCAAAATTCATACTCTCAACCTAAAGGTTAAGTGCATATATGTATGATAAAGTTATTGTTGGACTTACAATGTAAATGTGCATATCTATATGTCATGAAATAAACACATTCTGATCTTGTGCATATTTTTATGTGACTTAAGGATGCATGTCATGTATTATGTCATGATATTTTTTAAATCAGTTATAGCATGACAATTAGAATTTCCATTAGAGGATGTAAAATTTTACTACATAAAGAATTAATGTTATTATTAAGGAACTAAATCACTAGCTTGGCATTAGCTAAAGCATTTTAAGTTATATGATTTAGATAAATTGGTAGTTATTTAAAATAAAAAATTTTCTTTAAATAACTACATACAGTAAATATCAATAAAGTTTTATACCATAAATTTATTTGGTATATATTTGAGTTATTAAATCATGCATGTAATTATTTATAGTATATATATTATGTCCTTATAAAGAATCTAAATCAATTGCTTAGGAATAGCCATAGCATCTTAAGTTGATTGATTTAGTAAAATTAGTAGTTATTTAAAATAATTTTTTTGTATAACTACATACGGAGAATGACATTAATATGCAATTATTTATGCTATAATTGCAATAAGTTAATATGATTTAATATTATATTTCGCTATAATTATTAATATGCAATAAAGAATTTTACATATATTAGGAATATCATTATTAAAGTTCTAAACTGCTAGCTTAAGAGTAGCCACAGCATCTTAAGTTGGTTGATTTAGATAATAATTGTTAGTTATTTAAAATAAAACTTCTTTTAAATAACTATATAAGAAAATGACATCGAGGAAGAATATTGTGATATGCAATAAGTTTTATACATGCATGTTAGATGTTATTATTAAGTTCTAAACTGTTAACTTAAGAGTAGCCACAGCATCTTAAGTTAATTGATTT
>JBBYHM010000025.1:17515861-17526591 GCA_038381775.1 Adansonia rubrostipa
TTGGATTTGAGCATTTGAAAGAGTTATATGTTAATGATGCTGATTTTGCTAATGTATATCAAGCTTGTGAACATGCTACATTTGATAAGTTCTATAGACATGAAGGATATCCTTTTAGGGGCAAACAACTTCGCATTCCTGCATGTTCTATTAGGGAGTTACTTGTTAGAGAATCACATAATGGAGGGTTAATGGGGCATTTTAGTGTGCAAAAGACCTTAGATATGCTTAGTGAACATTTTTATTGGCCGAATATCAGAAGAGATGTGGAAAAGGTTTGTGCCTAGTGTATTGCATGTAAACAAGCCAAGTCTAGGTCTATGCCTCATGGTCTGTATACACCTTTACCTGACCTAGTGAATCTTGAACTGATATATGTATGGATTTTGTATTGGGTTTACCTAGGACTAGGAAAGGTAAGGATAACATATTGTTGTTGTGGACAGATTTAGTAAAATGGCTCATTTCATTGCTTGCCATAAAACAGATGATGCAACAGATATTGCTGATCTTTTCTTTAGGGAAGTGGTTCGGCTTCATGGTGGGCCAAGAATCTTTGTTTCAGATAGGGATGTTAAGTTTCTAAGTCACTTTTGGAGAGTTTTGTGGGGAAAGTTAAGTACTAAACTTTTATTCTCTATTACATGTCACCCACAAACTGATGGGCAAACTGAGGTAGTTAATAGGACTTTAGGAACCATGTTGCTTGCAATTGTTGGAAAGAACTTGAAAACCTGGGAAGATTGTTTGCCATTCATTGAGTTTGCATATAATCGTTCTATACATTCTTCTACAGGTTATTCTCCATTTGAAATTGTGTATGGTTTTAATCCATTAACTGTGTTAGACTTGATGCCTTTACCTTTGAATGAGATTGCTAGTTTAGATGGTCAGAAGAAGGCTGACTTGGTTAAAACAATACATCAGAAAGCACTAGAACAAATTGAGAAAAAAATCGCATGTATGCACAAAAGGCAAATAAAGGTAGGAAGCAAGTTATCTTTGAACCAGGTGATTAGGTTTGGGTGCATAAGCGAAAAGAGAGGTTTCCACAACAAAGAAAGTCAAAACTTGATGCAAGGGGTAATGGACCATTCCAAGTGTTGGCACGCATCAATGACAATGCTTACAAGATCAACTTGCTAGGTGAGTATAATATTAGTGCTACTTTTAATGTTTCTAACTTATCCCCTTTCGACTTTGATTCAAATTCGAGGATGAATCCTTTGGAAGAGGAAGAGGATGATGTGAGCACAACCATGGTACATTGCAAGAGGAATGGAACCAAAAATGAGTTAGCAATGCCGAATGGACCGGTAACAAGATCAAGAGTTAAGAAGTTCAAAGAAGCACTTCAATCCTACATGGGTAGAATTGTAGATGGCATGGAATCTCAAGAGATAATGAGGACCAATGGTATCATATCTAATCAAATGGGGCTGAATTTGCAAGAAGACTCTAATTCTTGTTTAATTAATTATTTTAAGTTAGAAGAATAGCTTTGGGCAGCCCACTACTTGTATTTTGCATGTGGGCTTCTTTTTATTTCATTATGGGCTTGTTTTGGTGAGATGGGCTTTTATTAGCTTTCACCTTATTTAATTTAAACCTTTAGGCTTAATGGGTTGTATTTTAGAGATGTTAGGTTTGGACTTTAGTTATTTTGGTGGGAGGCCCATGTTTAAAGGCTTTTTATATCTCTAGGGTTTTTTGTTCTTTTTTCTTTTCAAGAGCTATAAATAACTCATAATAAACATTGTATGGCAGATTTGTTAAAAGAAAAATATTGAGTTTTTACTCATCTTAGGGAGGATTGCTTGTCTTCTTCTATTGCATCAAGAATATAATTCTTATCAAGGTAATTACTTGTGGTGAATTCTATTCTTGTTTTCAAATCAACCTTATCATATGCATTTCCATTCATGTAATTGATTAGGGGTTCATTAGGGTTTGGAATTTCTTCTTGTTCATGTTTTTGTCAAAGTATGTGTTTAAGGGGTTTCGGATTCTTGAGCCAAGGGGTTTCGCATTAACATTATTATCGGCTTCAACATTATTAGCATAAGCACATCTTTAAACTCTTCAAATCTTTTCGCACCTATGGATATTGAGACTGAATGTGCCCATGTTCTTCCCAATAGTAGCACTTTGCATCACCATAGTTTCTGCCTTTAAACTTTTCTCATTGTCCACTTTAGCCATGAAAAGTATTACTTTTTTTATATTTCTCAACGGCTAGTATGCTTCTACTTTCTTTGGCTTGATCTTTTCTATGCATTCTCTAATCTTCTTGCAGAACTGTAGTTACATCATCTAGCTTGATGGTATTTTTTCCATTCAACTAATTATCTATAAGATTGCGATGGTAAAGCTAATAAATTAATTACTTGTTTTTCATCCATTCGTTCCTCTCCTATATTCAACAACTGGCAGATTAGCTGATCTAAGTCATTAATAAGATCATGTAGATTACCTCTTCCTATTCTCATTGTGTTTAAGTCTATCTTCAAACATACGCGATAGGTTAGGACTTTGATTTATAAATCTTAAATTTTTTTAAGATTCTTGTAGTTTTTTCTCATTTAGAACATTGTACTTAATTAGAGGAGAAAGAGCTAACCTGATTGTGCTTACAGTTTTCCCCTACATAGACTTTCACTCCTTTTTATTATCTTGTTAAACTATGTTTCATCCGAAGCAATATCAAGAACTTATTGCACCAAAAGATCTTGTATGATGCACTATCACAAAGTGTAATTACCTTTCCCATCAAAGATCGGGACTTCAAATTTCATTGCGCTAGCCATACTACAACGAAACGCTCCTCCCTTGAACCAAAAACTTTGATACAAATTGTTAGGAATAGCATAACAACCAACAACAAACACTTAAAAAGAAAAGAAATAAAAGAACACAAAATTTAACATGTTTCAGTCCTTGTGGTCTATGTCCATAACCTTAAAAGGGAGAAAAAATCTTTACTCATAAAAAAATATAACTTGTATTTTTTTGCATGAACGAACTTACAAGTCTTTCTCATAAAGATTATAACTCACCACTTAAAAAACACCTAACACAACCTTTCTCAAGTCAAGGTTTAAAAGGCGACCTTTTAGGCAAATAGCTAGGCTTTAGGCTCTGTGCACTAACTATGCAATTTGGCACTCCTTGAGATTGTAACCAACATTCATGATAATTAGTGTAACAAAAATAAAAGCAATTACAAATTTACAATGAAATGGCATATAGTACATAGCATGGAAGCGGGCCTTCAATGTTAAAGTAAATGTTTATTGCATAAACATGCATGCTAGGTAAAGTCCGCATCACAATTATACATATTCTTGACGAAAGAAGAAATTATGAAAGCCAAAAATAAAAGAGGTGAGCAAAAATTAACCATCACATAGCGGATAAGTTTTCCAATCACTTCCAGTTGTTGGCAACAATGTCAGCCAAATCCACAACCCTTTGAGAGTAACCCCACTCATTGTCGTACCAAGCAATCACTTTAACCATGTCATCTCCCATGACCAAGGTGAGTGATGCGTCGATGGTGGATGATACATCAGAGCACCGGAAGTCGACTGAAACAAGGGGTTCATCGCATACAGAAAGGATACCCTTAAGCTCTTTCTCCGCACTCTCTCTGAAAGCTGCATTCACCTCTTCAGCAAAAGTTTTCTTTGAGACCTGGACGACTAGGTCAACGACCGAGACATTTGGGGTTGGTACACGCAAAGCAATGCCATTTAGTTTGCCTTTCAGACTAGGGAGTACTAGGGCCACAGCCTTTGCTGCACCAGTTGAAGTCGGGACAATATTGAGAGCTGCAGCTCTAGCACGCCTTAGGTCACGGTGGCTAGCATCAAGTAGCCTCTGGTCACCGGTGTATGAGTGAGTTGTAGTCATGGTGCCCTTAATGATACCTGCCATATATTACGTTAGTACTGCATTAATTATTGCTTGTCAAAATGTTCAGCCTCTCCTTTTAAAGGTTAGAAGGTTCCTAAGACTTCGAATTTGAGACTGGACACCAGATGTATTATCTATTCTCTATGACGTACCATTTAATTCGAACCATTTTAAGAAGTGCGAATTAAAAAACGGAAGCAAACTAAGAAATTTGTAGGCACATGGTCAATCTGGTTAAAGGAATTACCGAATTTCTGGTCCAGAACCTTGACGAAGGGAGCAAGGCAATTGGTGGTGCAAGAAG
Organism: Adansonia rubrostipa; assembly: GCA_038381775.1. Taxonomy (NCBI): domain Eukaryota; kingdom Viridiplantae; phylum Streptophyta; class Magnoliopsida; order Malvales; family Malvaceae; genus Adansonia; species Adansonia rubrostipa. The sequence continues at coordinate 17,520,081 of JBBYHM010000025.1, forward strand.
CATTGCTGATAATGGGCTCATCTGGGTTGTAGTTGTCAGCATTAACCCCAACAACATAGGTTGGGATGTCACCCTTTCCTGGGGCAGTTATAAGCACTTTCTTGGCTCCTGCTTGGATGTGTTTACCTGCACCATCTCTATCGACGAACACACCAGTTCCTTCAATCACCAGGTCTATCCCTAAGTCCCTACATCAACATTATCGGTTTGAACGAAAACCAACGATTATTTAGCAATTGTTACTTTATATGCCAATTTGATGCATTTTTTAAGTGAAACTAGAAATATAAGAAATATAAATTCTTACTTCCATGGGAGGTTGACGGGGTTGCGGTTAGAAACGACCTTGATGACCTTGCCATCAACGGATATGGCATCATTGCCGACAGGCTTCACATCAGCTTCAAAGATGCCAAGGGTAGAGTCATATTTGAGAAGGTGAGAAGCCTGCTTGACACCACCAGTGTCATTGATTGCAATGACATCAAGTGGGGAGTCCTTACGGCCATGCCAGCACCTTAAAAAGTTCCTACCAATCCTACCAAACCCATTTATCGCAACTTTCAGCTTCGCCTCTACCACCCCTTTCTGGTGTCCAGCATTATTGCTTCCCAACTGCAAACAAGATGCATATAAGAAAAAGAAACAGGATATTTCCAAATGCAATTCGAAACTTAACCAGAAGTTCAAGGATGTGATCAATTAAGTACATTCTACGTGGATCCGCGAACCAAAGTTGCAATGCACATCATTTCATAAACAAGGGATGAGTTAAATGCTCTTCAAGAAACCGTGTGGTGTTATACATATAAAGAGATAATTGAAAGATGTTTCAGTTGCCCCTTTCGCTAATTGCAGACTACAAACGATCATGCAAGTCTGCTGAGGAATTTATGGTACGAGGACAGCCATGAGCTTGATATTGTATTATCAGGTGATTTGGGATTCTTTATAACTATCATTAGTAACTGCCTTAGTATTTCGGGATAAGTACGATATAATGGTAAACATAATGAAGGCTGCTTCTCCCAGAAAGGTTAGTCCTTATAAATAAGGCAAATGCAATAGGATATACGTATATATATGTATATTACTATATTTTGCCTGTGGTATGATCACTCTGCCATAAAGAAAATTTTCTTCTAAGAATTCAGATAGAAATATGACGGTAGGTGGAGACTAGAACGGAAAAGTATTGGTAAAGTTGGTAATGCGTCAGACTCACAGCAGATGTCTGAAAGGAAATGACTGAACGGAAGTCATCCGAGGTTTTCCTGGCACAAGGAAGGCTAGCTGAGTTGCGTAGACCTGAGAATTCTGCAAAACCCTTTCCATTTACCTGAAAGAAAAAGAAACATCGATTTGAGCATCACTTCAGTGCAAAAAACAGAGCAGTAAAGGGGATGTAGTAATATGTAGGACTAAGAAGACGAGCTACAATGAACCTGAAGGGTTGGTTTGGCTACAGAAACAGTAGCCAACACCATGATGGTCGTGGAGGAAGCTGCTTAAGCAAATGTGCGTAGCAAAGGCAGACAGAAACCTGGCAAAGGTTTTAGTTTGGATCAAGTGTAGAAGTTAGCAGTAAGTGATTGGCGGATGACTGAAACGAGAGAGGATGAGATTATGGATAGCTCCTTCAATGTATGGTTGTGGTTTGAGCTCTTTGCGATTGTCTTTCCAGTCCATCCACTCCATCGAGCCCGATTTAGCTCGATTTATTTTTCAACTATAATATATTAATTTTATATTTATATATTTTTTAATTTTTATCTCATAAAAATAAATATATAAGATTATATTATAATAATTAAAAATATATTAAGTTCTTAATATTTTAAAAATAATAAAAAATATTAAATTAGTAAATATTAAAAAATTAAAAAATATATTTTAAAAATAAAATAAAAAATATAGCATTAATTTAAATGAATTAAATTATTCAATTATAAATATAAACGAATCTGATAAAATTTAAAATTTATATTTTAAATTAAATTAAATTTAAATAAATATAAAATATATTAATATTGGAGTTAAATTTAACCTGAACTTAAATCATAAATGCCTTTACAATCCATCCGCAGCTTTCCATTTCCCATCATATGACTCCCTAATTTCTTCCTTATGTTTTTAAATGTGTGGGCTTTGTTGGCCTTTATGGCATATCGCACCTTAAGCATGTGGCTGCAAATCTATTTTTAAAGTTCCAAACGCTTGTGAATTTTGTCACCAAACCCGAAAGGACTGGATTTTTATTTTTATTTTTATTTTTTTATAGAGCATTGCGGGAAGGCCTCTTTTTTTGGCTCAGCGTGATGATAAGATTTTGACTGTGGCTGCTGCCAAGGCGAAGGCTATCCTTGTCGACAGCCATATAACTTCATTCTTTGGCACGGCCTATTATGAACTCACCTCTTTCGATTTATGTACGATTTTTTTTACAAGGTCTATTGGGTTAAATAGAATCTAAAAATGGGAGTGATATAATGAAAAAGAGTAAGAAAATCAAATTTACAGTTCCAAGATCAGTAAATATATCAAAGAGCATCAATATTAGACCTCAATGTCAAGTTTGAGATTCACTTTAGCATTTGGGTATGCAAAAATCTCTGCGAGTAAACCAAAAATTGCCACTGTGCAAGGATTTGGAGGCTTGTAAGCAAGAATTTGTTAGCATGTTTGCCAAATATGCAGCAAAACCGAGCGAGTAAAACATCAAAGAAGCAAAGAGAGACACAACTGAAAATTTTAATGCCTCTGAGGTAAATGGAATCATAGCTATCATCAAGCCTCCTCATATGCCTGAACAAAGCAAAGCAAGATTAATGATGAACTTGAATAATTAAGGAAATTCAATATTAGAAAGAAAATTTATTATAAATGAGGAAAAAGAGATTCAGTGGAATGATTACCTCAACTATAACAGATTTGGGATCTATCTCTAGGCTCCGGCACTAGATTTCTGCCAATAGTAAACTTTGCAAGCAAACTGCCTAAATTTTTCAGGAAGGAACTCTCTTCTATGGTTGACTTTTACGCTTCGATCTGAAAATAACTTGAAAAATAACTTTTTGGTATCATTACTAGAACCGCTCAAAATCAACACAAAATCCAGAAAATTAAATATTTCTGGCACGTAAACCCCATAATTCTCGTACGCAGCCTTGACAATCTCTTATTCAGTATTTTTCAATTGACTTTTTAGAAGCATCAATTTTATGTCATGAAAATTTGGCGCAAAGCTTGATCAGGCAAATGTTTTACAACAGAAAGTTAATAGATCGTTAATTATTTTGTCAAAACTCATAAATCAGTTTATACATCCACACAGATGGCCACAAAGAATATAGATAAAATTAAAATGCACCAGAAGCTCCTAACCAGAACCTCCCGATCACAGGAAGTTATATCCTCTAAATCTTTTCTCAGCTCAAAGAGAAGAACTGATGGTAGGGATACGGAAAAAATTGAAGCTGGTGTGGCAGCAATTCCAACCTAAAGTGGAAGCTTGAATCAGCTTTAATTAAATTGAACGGTATTTTGCCAAGTTCGAGAAACCAAAAGCCTAAGGTTCTCGGCCAGAAGGCAGAGCCGTTGCCCTCAAGGCCAGCTGCCCCACCTGCAAGTGTTTTAATTAAAAAAAAAAAATGTTTGATTTTCATTTCAATTCAATTTTATTCGACTCTGTAAAAGATTCAATCAAACTATCAGATGACATTAAGGCAGAAACTGCAGTTTGACGTGATCCATCATGAATTCATAATCGCACATTTGAGAAGGAAATACCAAATCAAAACATTTTCAACACGAAAAAGCTTCCATGAAAGCACCTCCATGGAGTCTATAAGCCGTCCTACTTTCAGTTTCTATTTTATACTATCTCAATGGTAATGCACATGCTTTAACATATAAAAAGGAGATGTTCCAAGAAACCTATATATAAATCATAAAACACCTTTCTATAAACATGGAGTTTTCACGCCCAATCGAGGTATAACAGACACCTCACATTTGTGAGATACGATCTCACAAACATACAAGTCAAGAAACTAACTAAAATTCAAATAAGTCAAATATTTGAAATAAAGAGTAGAAAATCACTATGTTTATAAAAGATCCATAATTTGAGTATTTGAAAGTTCCGAAAAACATTTAAAGAACAAAAAATTTCAAATAAAGAGAAACCTCAACAGTTTATCAAATATTAGTCCTAAAAGGTAAGTACTGAAGACACTGGAAGTCTTAAAAAACATACACTAGAGTCCTAAACGTCACTCCCCAAAATTTTTGTGTGCATGACCACAATCAAAATTTTTAAAATATTAAAAGAATAAAATGACTGCAACTACTTAGCAAGCAACTGATATTTCTTAAGCTAAGTTAAGTCAACTCGAAAAACCATTAGGTCAAAATAAGTAATTGAATTATGTAATGCAAAATTATGAATAATCATAAATTGTAAGTAATTTACTTAAAAATAACTTATCATAATAAAACTAAACAAAGATTTACATTTCAATTTCCAAAATTTATCTTCCTATATAAGCTATGACCAGCTTTAACTTTGATGACAAATCGTAGTATGTATCAAAATATATTGCAAACAAAAAATGATTGCACATCTTGAATATCACAAAAGCCATTACTTTAGATCAATATCACATTTTGAAATTAATTTTTAATTACAAAGTACATGTTGATATGAACAACAATTAACCCCTATTAGGAGGGTCAGAATGTAGAGTATAAGGAGAGATACTAAACATGAAAAATTAGATTAAAAATACTTACATTTTCTTTATTTAGAAATTAAGTACACTTTATACATTATTTTTGTATTTGATTATAGAGAACTATAGCTTTCACACATGACCAGATTTGCAAAAACATGGAACACAATATTATATTTTGCATACATGATGTAAGAACACTAAGGCTAATTTTGCAAAAATAAAACATCGAATGAATAACAATGGCAATGCACATGCTTTAACATATAAGAAGGAGATGTTCCAAGAAACCTATATATGTATCACAAAACACCTTTTCTACAAATATGGAGTTTTCACGCCCTCAATCGAGGCATAACAGATATCCCCCATTTGTGAGATATAATCTCACAAACATACAAGTCAACAAACTAACTAATATTCAAATAGGTCAAATGTTTGAAATAAAGAGTAGAAAATCACAATGTTTATAAAAGATTCATAATTTGAGTATTTGAAAGTTTCAAAAAATATTTAAAGAACAAAAAAATTCAAATAAAGAGAAACCTCAACAGTTTATCAAATATTAGTCATAAAAGGTAAGTATTGGAGACACACTAAAAGTCTTAGAAAACATACACTAGAGACCTAAACGTCAATCCCTAAAATATTTGCGTGAATGACCACCATCAAAATTTTTAAAATGTTAAAAGAACAGAATGAATGCAAATACTGACATTTCTTAAGCCAAGTTAAGCCAGCTTAAAAAACCATTAGGTCGAAATAACTAATTGAATTATGTAATGCAAAATTATGAATAATCATATATTGTAAGTAACTTACTTCAAAATGATTTATCATAATAAAACTAGACAAAGATTTATATTTTAGTTTCCAAAATTTATCTCCCTTTATAAGCTATGACCAGCTTTAACTTTGATGACAAATATCAAAAGTCATAACAAACATCACAATTAACCCTTGTGGTATGGATCAAAATATATCGCAAACAAAAAATGGTTGCACATCTTGAATATCACAAAAGCTATTACTTTAAACCGATAGCACATATTAAAATTGATTTTTAATTACAAAGTACATGTCGATATGACCGGCAATTAACCTCTATTAAGAGATCAGAACATTGAATATAAGGAGAGGATTCTAAACACGAAAAATTAGATTACCTATAACGATACTTACATTTTCTTTATTTAGAAATGAAGCACACTTTATACACTAATTTTGTATTTGATTATAAAGAACTATAGCTTTCACACATGACCCGATTTGCAAAAACATGGGACAAAATTTGTGTACATGATGTAAGTATATTAAGGTTGAATTTTTAAAAATTAAACATCAAACGAATATCAAATTATTTATTTGATTCACTAAATTGATACTTAGAGAAAAATAAAATTCTTTTAATAGCCTAAAAATAAAGAAAAATATTAAAATATCAAAGATTAACAAAAAAAAGTACAAACTTAACAAATAGGACTTTTCATTCGTCATTCGAAGACATTTGGATTCTGTGATAATAACCCTAACAAACTAAAAGTATTTTTGTAATATTTCTTTCTTAATATAAAGAAAATATTGAAAATTAAGTAAAATAGAAAATTAAAGGTTAAAAACATAAAATTAATATCAAATGTGATTTTTGATGCAAATATAATTAAAACATTAATAAATTTCATATTTATGAGTTTATATAAGTGTTATGACCCGCATATGGCGACGACCAAAACGGCATTTCTGACACATGACGACCGCCAAGTCCCACACGCCAAGTC
>JBBYHM010000026.1:1052-48857 GCA_038381775.1 Adansonia rubrostipa
ATGCCTCTTCATATGGACATAACTTTTCTTAATATATGTCCATTTGGATAGTCACATCACTTGATAATTAACCAAAATATATTACTCTTAATTATTTAATTAAGAGACATTACTTTAAAAACATAATATTTCATTATTTTAAAAATGTTCCAACAATTAATTTCCCAGTTCCCACTGCCATTGAAGCCGCTTGCATGCCCATCAGACTTTAATTTTTTTTTTCTCCCATCACTTTCAGCAATTGGTCACAATTAATTAATTTTCATGATTGAGCGAAAATATATATGTATATATATATGATCAGTATGCCTTCTGTGATGTAGCCAGCTAGGCCTAGGGTTTGCTCCACAAGAAATAATTAACAACTAAGTCCATGCATTTGCTAATGCAAATTAACAAGACTGGCGCATCAACGAAGTAATGGAGAATTTACATTAGTTATAACATGCATCTACCTATATATATATATATATATATATATATATATATATATCACTCCATTCTTGTCCACTTCTCCCTGTATCCCATCCCATGCATATAAATAAATATATAATATATAATTATATATATATATATATATATATATATCTAGTTAACGCCACTTCAACAATATATATATCTATGTAATTTTTTTTACAAAATTATATATGTCGAGTGGGCTAGCTTTTTCCTTCATCAGTTACTATAGATGGATAGATATGTAATTATAGTAATCAAACTAATATTAATTAATTAGGTTGAGTTGCAACTATAATATAATATAATAGTAACTTTCTGACTAATTAATTGCCAGTAATGCACGTTGTTGTATAAATGAATGGTGTAGCTGGCTAGTTGACGTTATATGATTGCATCAAACATACAGTATGGGAGATGAAAATTTTTTTAAAAAAATGCTGATTGCGTTTAAACCAAAAAGTGTAGTGGAATTTGGAATTTAAATGGAATTAGGATGCCCATCTAGAAGTAGAAATTAATTAAGGGCTTGACAATTGCAAGACAACACAAGAGAGGACCGTCATCTATATTCATTGTGAATTAGGTAATTTGATGACTTGAGATTTAATTTGGTGGATGATGATTGATTTGATGACATTCCCTTAACCTGCCTGCTCTTGCTCTTCTTGGGCTTCACAGCAGTTAAGCTTAATCAGCCAACTTCTTAAAGTGCATAGCAGATTTTGAAAAGGCTCTCTGGGCTGGCTTTAGCAGTCGGACGCCAATTAACCCAAAATGGCTAACTTGGATTGGACTTGAGTGGAGGCAATCAAAACCATTTTCATGTTCTTGCATTGCAGCTGGTAGAATAGATTACAGGTAGACATGTGCTGCTTCAATTTTCATTTTTACTACTACTACTACTACTATTATTATTATAATTATGTGCTTGCGTAATGCTTTCTGCATGCTTCGTAAGAGAATCGGAACACTGCTCCATACCCATACAATAAAACAAAGTTAGTCCTTTGATTACTTCACTTGCATGCTTAATGCTTTCTGCATGCTTTAAATATTGCTTCTTCCAACAAAATAATATATTTATTATTATCAATCACTTGCAATTCTTTAAATTTCTTCTTTACTTGGCAGTGCAGGCAGCTATTATATATATATATATATATATATATATATTATTCAACAATTACTTCCAATTGCTTCGATTTAATAAAAACACCTTAAAATACTACATAACAAAGTCTGGTACTTTAATAAGAGCCTTCTGCCGATGAACTGAACATATTGGAATGATTATATTAGATCAATCACCTCTTCCATCTCACTTTTACATATACACATATATGCAGTCAAAGTCAAACACATTAATTATACAAACATTTATATTTTTTATTTATTTAAGCAAGGGCCGAGGGAAATTAGAAAAACACATATTTATTATTTTTATGTAGTTTTAGCACTCGAATTAAACTGGAAGGATATAAGTATAACAGGCAGGCAGCCTTAATTACACATAGTAGCGTATGAATCGATGCATCTCAAGTCAAGTGAAGTCAAGTCAAGAACACACTTTTTCGTACATTTCACTGGCATAGTCCCAGTTGATAACCTTCCATATGTTTTCCAGATAGCTGGCTTTCACGTTTTTATACTGTTGAAGTAGAACCAAATCAGTGGGAATATTTATTTTAACAACATATATTTACAGGGGTTTCACATTAATTTATTTTTTGTACCAACGAGAAAGAAGATTCCTAATAAATTAAAATTACATTATTTTTATAATTAAGCAAAGGCACTTATGAAGAAAAACTTTGCAGCGTTATATGTGTATATATACAATTTTTATACTTAAGCAAAGGCACTTATAAAGAAAAACTTCGTAGCATTATATATATGCATATATTCATGGATCAATCAGATTCTCGCATGCATTGAGGAGTAATAAGGAGATGCAAATTAATGAGGATTAAAAATAAAGAAAGAAAGATGCACCTGTAAGTAGTATGCATGCTCCCAAACATCGACACCTAGCAAAGGAACTAAGGTGGACCCTTTGGACTCAAGTGGATCCTGCAACAAGTTCGAATAACATCACTTTGTATTGTATTTGTATATATGTTTCAGACTTACTGATTCAGTTGCAGCTAGCATAGCCCGTAGGTAAACATAATTCAACAATCAACAAATGGAAATGGAAGGTAGCTAGCTAGTTAGCTATTGATATATCAATTGAAGAAAATTCTACAATTACAGTGGCAGACTGGACCTGGTTTGCGGTTGTTTCAACGGAAAGCCGGTTGAGTTCCTTTTCTTTATCAAGAGCAAGCCACTGTGACAGACAAATATACAGCCAAGGTAGGCGTAGTTGTGTCAATCAAGGCTCCAAAGATAAAAATTCCAAAATAAGTCAGAATTGAAGGAAGACTAAAGAATTTAAAACTTACAACCCAGCCAGAGCCTTGCAACGCAGCACCTTCCAAATTGATTTTGTCAATCAACCGTTGCAGAGAACCAAACTGCGTGTGAATAGCCTTACCTAGCGCCCCAGCCGGAGGCTCACCACCTCCTTCCTTTCATAGTTAATTTATTTTTAAGTATTTCGGCTCTTAAAAAACATAAATCAATGAAATGAAATAGAATTGGAATTGGACTCACGGTAACAGGAGCAAGATTCTTCCAGAAAATACAGTGGTTTACATGACCTCAAAAAAAAAAAAAAAAAAAAGAGTCGGAAATGAATTAGGATTACTTAAGATTTACAGAAGAAGACTTGAAAAATATATTAGATGAGAAAGAGGTAAAAGAGAAAAGGTACCTCCGCCATTGAATTTGATGGCACTTTGGAGCTTGACGATAGTAGGAGGGTCTGGCTTGGACATGGCATGTTCGAGCTGCTCCAGAGCTCGGTTGAAGTTGGTGATGTAAGTTTGGTGGTGCTTTTGGTGGTGGATCTCCATTATCTCAGCGCTGATAACTGGCTCCAGTTCGTGATAGTCATATGGGAGGTCAGGCAGCGTAAACGTCTGAAGTTGGCGGACATGGTTATGGTTTAACTTTAGAACTCCTCCTCCTGATCTTGGAATATTTCTGGTTAGTGATTTGGTCGCAACTCTTAGAGCCATATACTATAATATAATATATTATAATATAATCTCAAACCACAAACCTCCCAAAATATGTCTTGGCTGGCTAGCTCTTTGCTTCGTTCTTTAGTCTCTATCGTATTCCATTTTCCAAGGCTCCAACTTTATATACAAGCATGCAAAGAAGGCGGTAAATAGATAAGGATGCGCCGATAGATAGACAGAGAGATGGGCTATAACCACCGAGACCGACTGCATTGCATTGCATTCCAATTTCCTAGTGCAACGCAATGCAATTCACCTTTTCTTTTCTTTCGCTTTTGTCTTACTTTTCCGAAGCACCGAAATGCCGAATGCATGCAATGAAATGGCCAATTCGATTTAATTATTCATATTCATATTACGCAAACAGCGTGGCGTGCAGCAGAGGGACTTCATAGTGAGAGCAATATTCAGAGGCAACCATCCATCCTTCAGTTTCTAGAGGACCCATAGCAAACCCATGCTAAATTTTGAATACGATTGTATATAAATGAGGATAACAATACGACTACATTTCTTCAAAAATATAAATGGGGATAACTGCATGCTAGGAAAAATATTGTTCACACGTTTAACAAATCAAATCCAATTCTGGTATGCTGCATTCCATTCTGCCTGATACACAACTAACATTAATCAAAACTGCTAATAATATCATTACGCATTTCCTTCCACTCCTTAAATTACCATTCTCTAGAAGTTGGTGAAATCTCCAAAATAACATTGCCCACTGTTGCTGTGCCACAGATAAAGCCACCCTTGACACCAACATCCTCCACCACCGGAACACTTAAGACCAATGAATATAACATTTGGAAGATTTTATGCATGCAGGTCCTTGTTTGTATTCCATACAGGACCTTTTGGAACAACGCCATCACTCAACATCCCACTTTCATTATCCACGCTAATCAGAGGATCAGATTCACTTTCCTTAACCTGCATCATTCAGAAAAAGGAAAACAGGTCAGCAAATTTTCCAAGATATCAGTAAAACTAGCATCACATTTAACAATTTATATGCAAGCTCATTAAAACAACAAACATGGACACACAAGGAACTACCTGAGGCAACTGTGCTGATACATCACTAGCCTTCTGCTGCTGGCTCTCAATACTGCAATAATATGAATAAATGACCATTCCAACTACAGCAATCAAGATCCCCAAAATATTGCGCCAACTAAACGGATCATGAAGTAGAACATAACCAAAGGCCAACACAAGGCATGTTTTCAGATGTCCTAGGACCTGATATGTGACAGGGGATGTCTTTCCAATTACCAGAAATGTACTAAAGTTGACAGACACGGACATCAGGCAGGAAAGAACAATGAAGAACTGCAACAAAGATTGCACATTAAAACAATTAGAAGCAAAGAAATTCAAGAAAATTATAGTACCACCAAAACTTCTCTCTTTTCTTTTTGTTCCTTCTTCATTTTTTTTTGGGGGGGGGTATTCAGAGGGGAGGTTGGGTTTGGGGGTTGTTTGGAAATTGGAAATTTCCAGCAACGATTACTTTCTTACCAGCACTTGAGGGGTATACTTGAAAGCAAAAACATTCTGGTTAGTCAAAAGCCCGTCCAGGAATGGGCCAATGATGAACAAAGTCATTGCTTGATAAGGGCAAGACTGGTAGAGAAGTTGGGTTGAAGACACTTTGAACTTCTTCTGAATGGTATTGGTCATCTAAGAGGAATAAGTTAAGAACTTAAACAACTGAGAGAAATTAAAAGCAAGAAAAACCTATTTATGCAGCACAAATTTAATGGTTCCTTCGTTGTTCCTAAACGTAGAAACAAATGATAGAAATAAAAGACAAAAAGAAATAGCAAATATCACTGTAGCCAAGGATACAATTTGGGCTATGCAAGTAGTAACAACTGCCAGCAGAGAAAGGATAGAACCCAGGAGATTGAGCTGCAGATCAGTCACAGTTGCAATTCCAACACCCAAAAGTAGAATGGCCAATGAAAGCTGGATATTCCTACTGCAATAGCATATATATGTATTAAACAAAGCCATAGCCACATAAATTACTACTTCAAAATAATAGCAGTAACAGGTATAAACTGCAAAAATTAAAACCACTAGCAAATTATAAAATAGAACAAGTAAAGAGTTCTTCAACTGGAGGAGTTCAGAAATAGTAGAATCCAAGAAAGAAAATTTATTCTATCTTTATCATCCTCCGATGGGAAGAGGAATTATGATTTTATTCTACTTTTTAGCAGAAAACAGTCACATTCAAGGCTTTCAATCCTTTCTTGTGAGCATGTCAGCTCCAGAAAATGGCCCCTAAGCCGGTTGATGCAATGTCTAGCCTCTAAAAGATCTATTCCTAAGGCTTATCTCCAAAAAACCACAGTTGCAAGAGGCCAAAATAATAAGAACATGAAAGAACATCAGTCATAGGAAGAAACAAGCATGCTCATAACTGACCTGAATTTCTTCCTGAAGAAAAGGGTCTCCAAAAGAACAGTGCAGGGGATAATTGCCAGTTTTGTCATCTAAAATACCAAAAAAAAAAAAAAAGGGGATACAAACTTTCAGAAACTGATGCTCCTAATACGCTTGCAACAAAATAGGAATAAGGGCTAAACTTTGAACTGGGTAGACATAGCACTAACTACTAACTGATGCTCCTAATACGCTTGTAAAAAATAGAAAGAAGGGCTAAACTTTGAACTGGATATGCATAGCACTAACTGCCAACAGATTACATATCCCAATATGCTGTAACCATAGAATATCATTCTGTATGAATTTTATTGGAATCAGGCAAAGCTTGGACATGACTTACAAATGATTCAGGAGGACAATAACTGGAAAATAGAACTTTACCTGGTAGAAACCAACAGAATTGAACCCTAGACTCAGATTCAACAGCCCAATGGATATCCCATTTAATATACCAAATCCCATGACAGCTCTGGCATCAAAAGGTTTGTGCTCAAACAATTTCATCCATAAGGCTACATGAAGAGAACAAAAAGTGACCAGGAGATGCCAGCTCGTCAAAGTTGTGGCTGCAGAACCCATTGTATAAATTAGCATAAATGATCAAGTAATTGCATGCCAGCAAAGATGGGAAATTCTGATGATGCTTTTTCAAATTAACCACATGTATTACAATAAACTAGTAGCTTACGTCTCACACGTTGGGAAAAAAAAATTCTTAAGACAATGAAGGAATGAGAACATTACTCATCATATTGTAACTAAAATGATGTGGCCATAATTGCACGGAAGCAAAATAGAATGATTAAACAACCTGAAGAGTCTATCACCGACAACAAGCTAAAATCTAAAAGAAAGATAAGCATATAATGAGATCATAACAATTAACTAGGTTAATCTGCCACAAAAAAGCTTACAAACTCTATGTGCTAACTAACATATTCTTTTAGAGCTTATAATGTTAAAGTATTTCAAATTAAAATATAAGTCCGCTCATGTCTTATGATATATGTCTGCCATAAATCAAAAGCAATTAGCAACAAATAAGGCATCGGATGGAAGCAAGCTTGTTTCTCATACCCAATTGTGAATTCATTTGATCACTTAGTAATATGATCAGCAATCTGACATGCACTCAAGTGACGCTTACAAGTGGTAATTGATAGTAATCCCTCCTCAATCATTTTCGTACTTATACCCTCTCCTAACTTGCTTTTCAAGGGTTTGGTATAATTTCCGAATTAACACACAAGACTGATAGCAATTGACAATCTATTCAACATGTAATTTGAGACAACCACGTGCCATGACAATTCTGCTTGGATAACAGCATCTTATTTTTTCCAGTTGAAAATAAAAACCATCTCTAGTTATAGTGAACGGATCACATACTTGATAGTATAAATAAACCATATGAAAAAATATATATATTTAATGGCATCCGAAATCCATAAATTCTAGAAGAAAAAAAGGCTTGAATGTGGAAGTGCCTAATTCTGGTGAGGGATCAAAAGCAATAAGACACCCAAAAAAAATAGGGAATCCAGACAAATAAGGAACGGAAACCAATCGGAAAATTACAAAGCGATAAAAGATAAAGAAGAGATTTATTGAAACTAACCAAAGGTGAAGCCGAGAGTGCTGATAAGAGCCTTGTTGCATATAACAATGGACACCGAGGAGACCACCGATAAACTCAAAGCACCTATAGTTCCCAGCTGGAACTTGTGGTTCTCACTCATTTTTCCTTTTGAAATTTGTTTCTCAATCGGGATCCGGATCTACGTAATCTCCAACAGTCTACGATCACATATACGTCGAGTACGTATACGTATATGTATATGTATAAAAAAAAAGAAACGTAGTGAATCCTCGTCCTACCTCATTGGCGCATAAAATTCCCGAAAGAGTTGAAAATTGAATGTGGGGAACAGCTGCTTCAACTGCAGGAATGAGAATGAGATAAGAAATATGAAAATAGAGAATAGAGAATCAAAGAACCCTACCCTACCCTACCCTAGCCTAGATCTGCTGCATTAAAGGAACGATCAGAGAGAAAGAGTCCGATAAAGGAGGAAATCTGTGAAACAGTGACAGTTGCATATAAATCCGTCGGTGTTAGTGTTACTGTTACGGGGAAGAATGATCTGTTTTTTTTTTTTTAAAAAAAATAAATGAATGAAAGAATAAAAGGAAAGTCCTTAAACATATCAGTGACGGGCTGTCCTTCATTTAATATTATTTATTTATTTTGGGTTAAATGAGCGAGCCCCATGAAATGACAAATAAGAATAATGATATATATCTATTCTTACCATAAAAGGTACACCAAAATAAAGCCCATTAGATCCAAATGGTCCCTAGTTCACAACGAACGAGCCCCAAACCCAGCATCAACTTTCTCAATTTCTCAGTCAATGCCTTAATTTTACTCCACATTCCACGTCCCACACGCACAAGGTTGATTAATTTGGACTTATTCTCTGATTTTGTTTTTGAATTTTCTTTATCACCCACCACCAACATCTTCCGGCCTTTAATTAGCTATAATTTTGTGCCGCCCATTTGATCAATAATACCCATGACATATGGAGGTTGAAATAGAAGGATCGGCCTTTAATTAGCATTGCCTTGTTTTACTTCACTGCGGAAGAGGTCCTGGAGGGATGGAAAATGAACAAGTCCTTTCAAGGTTGGATCCGGTACGGGTGGGCCAAAGCAAGGTAAGGCAAGGCAACCACCCTTTAGCCAATCCCAACGGATCAGGCCATCATTAGTAAGTTTGCAACTAGTAGTAGTACTAGCTTGAAATAAATGGATGATATACATTGATGGATGAATGGATGGATGGATGGACTCGTTTCTCGGATTAGCACCAGCAGTAGCAATAGAGCTTGGTTAATTTCTAGGCAGTTAAAAGAGGAAAAAAAAAAAGAGTGGCACCTTTTGACCATTTTCTGCGACTTTACAACACTACAATACCAGGGAGACAGTGTAGTCTGCTGTGTAATGTATCAATGAGAGAACAAAAACCGCTGTTACCCAATTACCGACTCTATTTGTTTCTGTTATGTTTAGTCCTTACGGTGAATAATTGATGATAATGTCCAAGCCAAGGCAATGCATAATCAAATGCTTTCTTTCCTTTCCTTTGCAACTCTCCCTCTCTCTACGCAAACAAATTCAAAAACATAGCTTTCCTCCTGCTTATATTGATCCTAACCGTGACTCTTTCCTCTATTTATAGCTTTTCCCTCTTCGACCTTAGCCTTCAATTTCGGTTCCTGCATTTCAAACGTTACACATGAGAACATCAAACAAACATCTATATCTAATGGCAGTTCAAGATTATCCATATACATATGAGCCTGGTATAGTGAAATAAGGTACACCTGTCCCACTTTGACAAGTGGAATTTCTGCGTCACAATTATATCTAGCAGCAATGAAAACCTTCTCTAAGCATCTTACTAGTCATGTGGTAAGGAAAAAAAGTGATGAAAGTTTGGAAAGATGAGTTCTAAGTATGTCATATGCTCTCGTATTTCTCATGGATCTTAACAGATAATGGTTTTACCACACCATGACTCTCCTTTGTTTTCAGAGTTCCATCTTTTGCTTCCTGGCATTGAACATCCTTCTTGTTGGGATTTGAACCATCCATTGTTGTGGGCTCTTTTGAAAACAATAAATCATTTTCAATGCAATTTTCCATTTCAAATTCCAACACTTCGCAGTCAGGTGGTGGGAATTTTGATTTTCTTTTATCATCTCCACTGATTCTTCCTTGTACTGACATATCAGGAAATCCTGTCTCTCTATGCGGACCAGCAATATCGGACAAATCCACAGGAACACCTTGTTTTCTTGAATCTGGAGATAAAACACGCTTGATTGATCCAGGCCCAACATTTGAGAATACTGGAGAATCATAAGAGTTTGTGTGATTAAATGGTTGGCATAAAGCAAACTTCTCAGATGCGAAACAGCCAAAGGGCGTACACTGAATAGATCCACAGTGCTTAGGTCTATTAAAGCAAGATTTGACATCAAGATTGAGTTCAGGAACAGGAATTGCGCCAATAGGATCTTCAGCCCACAGCTTGGATCCTACAGATGGAAGGTTTGCCTCTGAGATGCAACGCGAAGAACCGAAACCCAAATCTAGATTAACTGAATTGCATCCTTCCTTGAGCAACCTTGTTTGAGATAGTCGTATTTCCCCTCGGAAACAATAGCTTGCGGGCTTGTTGGCGTTTGACTTGGGAATAACTGGCGTCCTTATAGTTCTTCCAGATGGTTGTCCAAGATTATCCCTGTCTCTGCAATGTGTTTCCTCGGCAAAAACGTTGTCCACATCAGACTTCGTTCTAGTCCTACCAAATGTATTGCTTATTCTTCTGCTTCGCCTAGGCATTCGATTTGGAGGTGAACTGTTTATCGTTTCGCCCCTCACTGCAATGAAATATTTTAAATGACTGTTTTATTTTCGCAAGAGGAGCTTTTCATTAAAAACTACAACAAACTGACAAATGAATTGTTAAAGCAACTTAAGAAATCAAACTTAACCTGCGCTAGATGAGCATGATTCTTCACTGCCAAAGTTCGGGAAAAAAACAGGAAACATGTAAGTAGGACCAACAAGCCAAATCACCTTGAAACACAAACGAGTTCCAATAATTTACCTCAGCAAGCTCAAATTATCCTTTGCCTCTTCAGTCTCAATAAAAGGCCAATCTGGTTGGGCTGCCAAATCTCTAATATCATAATTCCTTTGAATTCGGGTATGCCTGCCACTATACGGAGGCAACTTTTGTATTTAAAAAAGAAAAAGAATGCCTAGTTTCCCATGTACCTTTGGAGGGAACTTTTCATACCTTACCCCAATTAAAGTTGGGAAATCATGACCAACTTCTGATGATGAACGCTTTGGAGAAGGCTCTGAGCATGGACAAAGATAAAGCATCAGAGATGATAGCAAAATGGTACTGCATTCTTAATCACAATTCTCATCATAGGGTGATACATCAAGGAAAGAACAATAACATGATAAGAAATACGGCAAACACCCATTATTCACATGTAACTCCTCTCTTCGATGTAACTAGAGCTAACAATCATCCAAAGAATCTGGAGACGGTACCATGGAAATTTCTCGATGAAGTGCAATAGAGCACTCCAAATTCTAAAAAGACAAAAAGATAGCCCCGAGACAGATAATTGTTTGTGTCTATGCTTCAAATTTGACATACAGCAGCGAAAAGACAATAATGCGGCAATAATGATAAACTTATTCGTTTTATTGATAACAAAATGTTGAGCTAAACTATTCCATAAATGGAATGAGAAATAGCACCTAAACTGTTCAACATTGTTGCTTTGACATCCCTGCACAGATGTAATAACTTCATCAAAAAAAAAAAAAAAGGAGGTATACACCTGTCTCTTAGAACAAAGAAATATTCAGTGTTGAATGTTGATGGCTCACCTTTTCCTCAGCATGCCATGACATTCAATAGCATTATCTGACATTTCACCGTTTTCATAATCCAAAAAATCTCCAGAATCACCATTTAGTTTGTGTGGCCAGTACTTCCAAGAAACGTCATCTTCCCTTTCATGGAGAAAGTCATCATCCAGGAAGCCAATTTTAGCTGGCAAACCAAATGAGAAAGAAATGACATATGCAGGACCCCAGAAGCCTTCCACGGTATAATGAGGTTTAAATATGAGAAAAGCTTTTTCAATAAAAAAGACTAGTTCAAAATATTACTTACTGACACTAGAACAAGAATGACCTGATGATAAAATTTATAGTCTGCTGAATGGGATGTTGCCATGATCATGATTAAATCAACCAAACTTGATGAAGGAGATGCATACGAATAAAAAAATCTATCCCCTTAATGAAGATAGGCAAAAGAATTTATAAATATCTTAATCATAAGGTGTTGCAATGTGTAAAATGAACAATAAGAATCATGATTTAGATAAAAATAACTAAGATGAAATAGAACTGAGATTCACCATCCCACATATCTCCCCTTCTTTTGTTGTAGGAAATATCACCGTCACCAAAAGAGCACTTTCTGTCACTGTAATGGCTGTCAAGTTGCATGTCGTCAGCAAAAGTGGATAGCTTTGGCTTCCAATTGCCATGTGAATCAGTTATGTCCATTGAGAACTCCAAAGGATTGCTACCAAGTGAAATATCAATGTCCTGCATCACGGCATCCTGCATTTAGCACATAATAATAATCAGTTCTACCTCGACCAAAATTAAGATAAGAAACTTGAGATTAATGTCTAAGGGGAATATAGTACATACAAATCAGCAAACAGAACAAAAAAAATGAGCTTTTCATTCAACGGTCAGTCTCCACCATTTAAGGTTAAACAACATTAAGATGCATAAAACAAACATATATTATATTCTTGGGAGACTAATGTTGTGAATGAGGCCCGAATGGCAATTAGCTGTCTCCTTTTCCTGTTAGACAGACTTTAGCCATTAAGTCTTACACAGACCAAAATTACACATAAATTCTAGTTGTTTAAATTGATCTCCCAGTATGTTATTCTTCTTTCCTTGACCTGTTCTACATAATATTTAAGACCTAAGAGTGAACCAAACTTTTCAAACCGGGAAAAACTTGAAGAAACAAGGTAAAGAGGGAAAAAAAAAAGGAATTAAAAGCTTTAACGTGAAAGTTATTTTTTGAGGAAAGGACCAATTCACCGCAAATAAGAAAATAAGAAACAGAGTCGATCAATTAGTTCTCTCACCACTTCTAGTTCAAGATCATTAAGCACACAGTTAAAACTCTTTGATGAGTGTAGTTGCTTTGCAATGTTCCAGGGTAATGAGCAATCATCAGAGGAGATTCTACAATTGCAGAAAGTTAAGATATGTTTAGATAAAATTTTACTACTCTTTAACTAAACAACTTCTTGTTTATCAATGAAATAAGAATAAACTTTGTTCAAGCGAACAATTAACATGTAACTGCAGATGAATGTGTTTCATTCTAATAGAATCTAAAATATTATTTTAAGAGACCACAAGCAGAAACAGAAAAATATTAAGAAATGAGAATGGATGACTACAAATCTGCTAGCACTTTTCACTCCCAAGTGCTTGTACAGAAAAGTAGAACTGTTCAGCTTTATGCCATCAAAGAACTTAAGTTATTCCTTCTTGAAGGGCCAAATGAAGTCAAGGAATCTTGCTAGGAAGTTTATCATCAACTCTTTTGCAGGGGAAAAAATTAAAAATTTGCAAGAAAATGATAGAAGGATTATTCTCAAGCACACCTTGAAACGTCTTACACCAGTTAAATGTGTCATATCAGTTATATAAAGTGAAATAGATTGTAACTTTACCAGTCCATGTCTGAACAAATAATTAACATTGGAGTGTAACCAAATTTTCTTAAACATCATACCATATTCATCAACAAGAAATTCCAGGTTGGCAACAAAAAATTTTATTTTCTTTGGAGAAATCTCATATTCGCATCTTTTATGATTGTTTGACGCAGGTAAAGCACAAATTTTAATTTAGAGAATCAATTAATTGCTGCTTGCAAGTAGAAATACCATTTTAAATGGAAAATAGATTTATGGAGTATGCAGTTTGTGGAAACTATATGACACTGTGAATACAGCCTTATGCAGTGCCCTCCACTCTAAGAGCCACGAGACCCAAGCTTTCGCTCAAGTCCCATGGCTCAACTCTTAGCTTGGAGTGGGCAGACCAGAAGCAAGCCACTATGGACCCGACTCAAGTGAATGGAACCAATGTCCCATCACCTTGATGCCCCCACTCGGGTTACAGGCAGGCATTACCCAACTCAGCAAGTAATCAATAGGGAATATGAGAGATCTTTTAAATTATCCATTACCTGCCCTCTTGCTTTGGTGAATGCAATGGAGTCTCTGCTCTGATCTTACCTAAACCTGATACACCAATATAAAATTGGCTAATACCATGCTTTTAGGGAAACATTGAAAACCAAAGTCATTGCATCAGTATCTTGACAACATACAGGAACTAGAAGACGCGATGAAAGTCAGGAAACCTTCCTTAATCATGCACTATCAGGTTCAATAGAGACTAAATAGGCGAGGATAACTATAAAATAATTGATCTTATTTGAGATATTACTGTTTCATATGTTAGACACTAGCCATTCTTTGCTACTATTTTATTTCGAAGTTATCCACTTATTTTATGACGATTCCTACAGTGTTCAATTTTTGGCTTATTACAGTCCTTTTACTTATATTTAGAGGCAATTCTATATTTAACTCTTCTTTTCAAACAGCAATAAATTTGAATAAAAAGAGGAAACTTTAGGAAAAAACTATTTGCCATCAAAGTTTGCTTTTAGTTTCTTTTAAAAATCCACTTCTGCATGATCGACTCCCCTAATCCTTCCCTCAATTGTTAATATGTAAGATCATACCTTCAATTGAAAATGCAAGATGAGCTTCATGAACCAGACTTCTTTCTGAACTGCCTTCTGATGCATCATTAATAAGCATGTCGAAAACAGATAATTCTGGAAAAGTAAACAAAGGAAGCAAACTTTGAATAGAACTATATTTTTTTAGTATATAACATTAAGAAAAGATCTTAATAGTATGCCACAATTACCAAATGCACTAAAAAATAACGTAATTTTTTGGCCTGACACAATTCCATCAGGAGATTTGGAAATTGTAAACCAAATTAGTTGAGATCTTCTACGTAACCAGTAGTCCAATATTACAACTTACGATTCTCATTGGCTACATTCCATAGATCCAGACTATTATTGGCTCCATTTAAATCATGATTATCATGACTGCAAAATGAAACCCTGTTTAGCATAATAAGCATTAGCTTTTCACAATGTCAGCAGGTATTCATGATGATCCAAGAAAGAAGTATTCATTTCAGTCAATGTACAGCTATTATTTCACAATAATACATTGTTTAAACATTTTTTTTTTTCATAAAAGCAGACTCATTGAAATTAAATCTTTACGTGAAATTGTTAATATAATAATTGTAGCTATGTTTTGATGCTTTTCTATATATAGCAGAGGACATTTAGTTACACAAATGTGAATGCATAGCACCAGCATGGTGACATAAAACAATGACCTACTTTGGATATTGTAACTCCCCTTGGTAGCTTGATGGTGGAGCATCTGCACCAGCAAATGGCATTATGCACTGAACACCCATCAATTCCAAAGAAGTCACATCTAAGTTCACAAAGTTATGCACAGCAATACTAATAAATACCTGCTTCCTTGATTTTAACAGAATATGGAGGGACTGAACTTGTAATGATTGTCGTTGAATCCTTTGGGATATGATACTTAATTCTCGAAGGACCAAGCTTACCATCACTTCCTACTTGGTTGAAAACATAGAATACAGAGCGAAAAACCAAGGTTGGTCAAAATTTGAACAAACACATAAAACGCATTGAACCATAAATGTATCAAAAAGCATCTATAGTGAGGCACTTGTGACTAGCTCACAGTAGCCATTATATATGTCAATGTATATTTGGTTAGATGTAGTTCCCCTGCTAAATACAGATTAGCATGTCCTTCCAAATTTGCAGATGATGCATCAGCAGGCAAACCTACATATCAATTAAGTTTGATATCGAATAAAGCACTGAAAACATATCACTGACAGAAGACAGGAAAATATGATAGAAGATCATTGAGAGAGACAAAAAAAATATATATTGCTAAAAGCCTGTTGCAAAAAGAGCAAAGCATGGAGGTCGCGGATGTAGATGATTATCAGCTTGACAATTCAAGCAGTCTCATTTGTTCACTTAAATCAGTTGGCTGCCAGTATAAATTTTGGACACTTACCATTAGGAAAAGACTTGCCTTCATCAGAAACAGTTGAGAGGTTTAGCAAGCTGAGGATATCCAGAGATCGACATTCCTTTTGATGTCGCCCAGCTACGCTAGTTTCATCAGCATAGCCCTCAGAACCTGCCGTCCCTTGTTGTTGCTGTTTCCTTTGTTCAAAGTATTGCTTTTGTCTTGATGTTAGAAAGCAAAGGGGAAAAAAGCATCAACTAGAGAACAATTTCCACATAGTAGGTGACTGTTTATGGGATTTTATGTTGCAATGCATGACAGGGTAGGAAAATGATTGATGAACAATAAGTAATTAGAATAAGGTAGTGTAGTGTACCTCTTGTGTATAGACTTCCTTGACTGAAATTGTGGGGAGATTGGACAGCATGCACAAAAGTGTCATGTGAGAGCAGATATTGTCGATTAATTGGGGATAGCAAATGGAAGTTCAAAAAGAGATTTTCATAGTCATAGTCATACTCTAACGTAACAGAAAAGTTTATTACTATGTCACAATCACAATGCAAATGTAGTAGCAGAATATATATATATAAGCGCAGAAAACTAAAGTGTTGTGGAAGAGATGAGTGTGGACCAGAAATTAACTTGTAAAAGATGTAGAAAATGAAACTCAACCTTGAGTTGAGTTGAGACGGGTAGGATATAGGAGTAAGAGTGGGTGGTTTTATTAATGAAAACAAAGACATAGCAAGTAAGTAGTGTGCGTTGGTTGACTTGGTGGCATAAATAAATAAAAATACTGGATGTTCCATTTTCATGAAATTGTGAAGAGTGTAGTGTAGTGTAACAAGTAAAAACCTTTGAGTAAAGTCTAGTCTAGTCTAGCGAAAAAGTGAAATTCAAATTATGTAACGCTTACAACTGTGACTTTCCGTCTTGATCCCCCCATCCATTGCAACATCTCTGAACGAATAGCATACAATTTAATTAAGCTCCAAAAACCTAAGAAAGCGAAATGCAAACGGAAAGCAACATTTAAATTATTGAAACGAAAGGAGAGGAGAGGAGAGGAATCCAAACATTGAGACATGACATAACTAATTAATCTAGAAAGAGCAGGCGACAAAAGTCCATTTTGGTATGGAGATGAAGGAAAATAAATATAAATATGTATATTCATTAATTCATTCATAATCTTAAATCGATGGATCGTCTTCTTCTTACCTGATACGATAGTGACTGTAAAAGAGAAATCGGTGAAAGCTCCCCTCCCCTCCCTCCGTTGATTTGAAAACTCCACACAGTCACAGAGTCAGAGATTGTGGAAAGAGAGAATAATGAAACTCATCCATTTGAGGCAGCTCAAATCAAGATGAGATGAGATGAGATGGATCCGAAAAGCTTTAATCAAATCAAATGTCGAATGCCGAATGCCTAACATGGCAAATTTCAGTTGCCGAATGAGTTCAAATTCCCGCCAGCTCATTTGGATGTTTGGTTTACTTTTAGTTTAAAAGGAGGGACTTGGACTTTGGGAGGGAATAGCCCAGTGGGAAGGGGAGGGCTTCAGTCTTCACTCTTCAGCGATTTGATGACGCACACCAACTCTAAATCTAACACCCAATTTCTCATATGGGCTTATATGTAGCCCATTCTTCCAGGAACCCTCAGCTCAGGCCTCAACCAAACCAAACCACCTTTTTTTTTTTTTGGTACATAAAAAAAAAGACTCGGACCTGACTGCAGGGTCTGTGACTGAGTGGGTTTCAACTTTCCACATCCAACATAATTCAACACAACCCAATGGTTCTGCTGTGCGTGCCATAACCGCAGGAGGAAAGTAACAATCCCTATTCCCTAACACTAACGCTTTTCTTCATTTGTTATATAAATATAAATATGTATATATGAACAAATTAATTAAATAGAATTAATGCCTATGACTAAGATATCAACAACTTAATGGGCACAAAGGCTGCCTGGCAGTGGTGTCCGGTACTGTACGTCCCACGTTTCTTGAACCCAGCCAGCCCTTTAAAGTGGAACTTCTTCTCCAGTCTAATATTCTTTCATTCATTCTTCCATTCGTTGCGAACAGAATGAATGATCTGCTGAAGTATCAAATTTATTGCTAGGTATTGGCTATGTTAAATTGCAGGAACACTTGTTCTCCTTCTAATTCATTTGGTGTTTGGTTACAAACCATTGCAACACAATAAAACAAAATTAATATTAGAAAGAACTACTCGGCCTTATTATTCTTCTTAATTATAACATCCTCCTGTTTCTGTTAGCTAGCTTTTACTTTAAGCATTTAGTTAATTTTTTGCACTGCTTAACAACAACAATTAATGCAATCTCTCTCTCTCTCTCTCTCTATCTCTCTCTATATATATATATATATATACATACATACACACACGCAGACTTATAATCAATTAATATGTCAAGTTAATTTTAAATAAGATAAATTTGGGTTGTGTTATTTTTAGTTTTTAATTTTAAGTCATTTTTAGGTTTAGATCATTTTAATTATAGATTATTTCGATATTAAGTTATTTTAAATTTGGATTACTTTAGTTTCAATTTATTTCAGATTCGAATTAATCGAGTTTGGATTTTTTTAGATTCCAGCTATTGTGAGTTTAAGCCAATCGGACTTAAAACTCGAGTCAATCGCCTGAAAAAAGTATCCACGTGTCACATGTTTTTTCTTTTTCTTTTTTTTTTTAAATTTTATTATTTTGGTTTTTTATCTTGAAAAAAAAATGAAAAAGAGGTGAGATTAGGCTAAAATATTTTAGCTATTTAAATTTTTGGCATTTTTCGAGTTAAGGAGATTCCAGTTTCAGGTCACTTTGATTCAGGCCACTTCAATTTCGAATCATTTTTGAGTTTAGGTCATTTGAGTTTTGATTTATTAGGGGTTCATGTCAATCAGGTTTGAATCATTCTAGATTTGAGCATTTTGGGTTCAAACCAATCAAGTTCAATACTTTAATTGATTTCAACCAATTAGGTTTAACACTAGGGTCTATCAAGTTTGATCTTTTTCTCAACATATTTTGAGCTAATTATTATAGTCAATTCGAGTTCAAGTTATTTTAAGTTCGGATTATTTCGGGTTCAGG
The DNA here is from genome assembly GCA_038381775.1 of Adansonia rubrostipa. NCBI lineage: Eukaryota > Viridiplantae > Streptophyta > Magnoliopsida > Malvales > Malvaceae > Adansonia > Adansonia rubrostipa. The sequence continues at coordinate 20,070 of JBBYHM010000026.1, forward strand.
TCATTTTGAATTAAGATCGTTTCAAGTCAAGGTTATTTATAAGTTTAGGTTGTTGACTTTTTTCAACCAAAATGAGTCAGGTCGGGTTGGATCCGGATGGCTTGTCGGGCTTTTCAGGATTTAGGATATAATTGACAGGTCTAGATAAAAGACATCAATGGATCCCATCATTATTATTTTTTGTTTCTTTTAGGCTTGTTTAATAAGATTACTATTTTTTACTTTTTTACTTTCATTTGTTAAAGACTTTTTGATTGAAAAAACAAAATAGTTAAACATTTTTAGATATTATTCTTTGCAATCTTTTTTATTTTCCATTTTGAAATAAAGCTTTTTTTTGTTATATTGATCATATTTTTTAATTATGATCCATTTTTTATTTCTTTTAACATCCATATAAAACCAAGATTCAGATACTTCAAAGAATATGACTTGTAATCATTGTTTAGGGTATGCGTCAATTATTGACAAATTTAGAATTTAGACTGTCAATCATCCAAAAATTAATCTTTGCTTGGATAATTACATTTATGATCTACCTATGTACACCGAAATTGTCACTAAACTATTCGAATAGTCAACTTAATCTAATTAATCGTTCTACATGTATTTGTTCATGCCTATGAATTAGGTAATTGCTTAAGAAAGCGTTAGTAAATTTTTCAATGGATTTCATTTAGACATATTGTTTATTTATGGTCTATATCATCATTTGCATGCCCTACATTGTTAGGAAATTGAATGTGTTATACAAAAAATCAAAAATTAAAGTAACAATATGCTTGATAAAGAAAATTTTAAAAACTTGAATTCTAGTTACATTATTGTATCTAACTTTCGTTTGATTATATAAATTATTTAGATTTTAAACTAATATTTATATTCATTATTAATGTAAAGTATACGAAAATAAAGAAAAATCTACTTACAACATAGCACAGGTATTTATTCTAGTATATATTAAACTTATTGCAAATGTTGATTCATCGTTTCAGGTTCATAGATTTAGACTGTGAAACAACTTACCAAATACAATCAACACAATATCTTGCATAACGATCCCACAAAGAGTTCATTAAAAACTCCTCACTGGCTTCGCAACAATGGTCGAATGCTTCAAAATGTGCAAACTGAACTGTCCACCTTTCTCCGTGGTATCGATCTTGGACTGTCCTGGGGGAGGCAAGAGCTCAAAGTTCTGTACTAAACGGCCCAAAGTAATACCTAGGATGGGCAATGCAAGAATAATTCCAGGGCAACTTCTTCTCCCAACTCCGAATGGGAGGTATCGAAAGTCATTGCCGTTGGCCTCCACCTTAGATTCCTCTTCCAAGAACCGCTCAGGCCTAAATTCCTCAGGGTTTTTCCAGTGATCAGGGTTGTTGGCAAGCCACCATGCATTCACCAAGATCTTGCTCTCAGCAGGGATATCATAGCCACCCAGCTTAGCGTCATGGAGGTTCATGTGGGGTACAAGTAGAGGAATCGCCATCCGGAGTCTCAAGGTCTCCTTGATCACAGCCTGAAGGTACGGTAGTTTGTGGGTGTCAGGTTCAGTGATCTGTTGACCAGGCCCAAGAACACTGTCAAGCTCATGGCGCAGCTTCTTCTGAATTTCAGGGTGGTTCACCAGTTCCGCAATGCCCCACTCAATCGACCATAGTGTTGTCTCAATTGCTGTACATCACAACAATTTTACTCAACTCGATAAAGCTAACACTAATTAAATTATCATCAATCTTTTAATTTGTGCAATTTTATCATTATAGTTTAAATTTGAGAATAAATTTACCATAATATATATTTAAAATTTTGGAAAAATTCAAGAATATTCAATAAGTTAAAAACTGTTTTACAGTTTAAAAAATAATTTTAAAATGATAAGATAATGAAAACCATCCATGCATGAAACTAAAATCACAATTTTTTTTTTTAACTTTTGTATGATGATATTTTCTATTAAATATAATGCCATATAATATAATCTTTTATGCTTTTTCTTAATTCAGTGACATTTCTACTGTATATAATATTTTATATATACATATATGTCATACTTTTTGAAATTTTGGGTCTTTTTATCATTCTTTTTTGCAAATTTTTTTAATTGTAAATCAATTTCTAACAAAATTTTTTATTAAATATTTTTTAATTGTTTCAAAATTTGAAAAATAATAATAAATTAATTTCAAAATATAAAATAGAAAAAGTATACCAACTGTAAATTTGAACAGTCACGTAAATAATAAATAGAATTATAAATTTATACCTTAGGGCATAATAATATTTACTATCATTTATTATTGTTTATGTCAGTGTAATTAGTCCCTGATCTAGAATAATTTTGTTTTATAATGAGTTGAGTCCCAAGGCCATAGGCCATACTTCAAAAAGAAATCCACGCTGGTTAAGGCAATAGATATATTTAACTAGTTATTGTCACAATATCATATCATTACATGACAGTGTGAGGGACCTCTATAACTCAGTCAGGAAAGCAGTAGTTGTTTCGATGTTGATGGCAATAAATAAAGTCATTAATGTACGCAATCGGTTTATAAATAAATGTATTGGAGGAAAAAGCCAACGGAGAATATAATAAGACATATAGAATAAGAATAGCCATAGGATAGGATAGGATAGAGGAAAGAGAAGAGGATACCGGCAACATTGATATTCTCGACGATGTAGAGAACGTTGTCCTCATTGATCTCCCCCTTCTGTTGAGCATCCAGAATATGATCTATGGCACATTTCAATCCTTCGTTATTCATGCTTTTTGTGCTTCCCACTTTCCTGAAATTAGTAATGGATAGTACATTTCATTACATTACAACCGGAAAGGAAACATACATGTTTCTAAAATTATATATAGGAAAAGGAAAACCGAAAAAAAGACAGAGAAACAATTGCTGTCTGTATCTAATTACCGATTACGTACTTTCTCTCTTCTACAAAGTGGTCCCTGAAGAGCTGTAACCTCCTCTCTTTAACCTCCTTGCAGATCTTCAAGTAGCCTCTCAGGAAGGGCCTCAAGATGGGAATGAAATCCCCGTAATTGTACTCAAAACTCTGAGCCAACCGACTCCTTTCTCCATTCAAAGCCTTGAGCTTAACAAACAAAGGATCATCCTCACTCTCGAACCTCTTGTCAAACATGATTCTGTACATATTGTTGTACATCATCAACTGCAACCTTCTCCTTAAAATGATTCCCTTGGTTGCTGCCTCGGGATTTTTCTTCACATCCTCCACTACAAGAGCAGCCTCCTCCTCCCATCCGAACCTATACTGTTGGACAACCTTGTTGGTGAAAAATGGGACCGTCATGATCCGCCTCATTTTCCTCCAGTGCTCACCGTACACTGTGAACACCATATCTTGACCCTTACCCGTGAATATATCAAAGACCACGTTCCGAGTCCTTGATCCAAATTCCACTCCCTGCGTGTGGAGTACCTCCTTCGCTAGCTCTGGTGAAGATACTACCACCAGATTACGTTGCCCCATTCTAAGTAAAAATATGTCACCAAATTTCTTGGTCAAGTCTGTCAGGTTGCGGTGGTTCAAATCATCTCCCACTTGTAGCCAGTTGCCAAACACGGGTACGGGTAAAGGACCAGGAGGGAGCTTGAACCGCTTGCCCCGGAGTTTAGAGATGATGATGGCTACTATCACCGCCACAAAGAGGCCTAGAAGTGTCTTCTCCAAGAGGCGCAGATCCATTGTTAAGTGGTCTAGCTAATTTGTGTGGTGTTTGTTTTTGTTTTGCTGGAAAAAACTGGTGGGCGAAGAGGTTTTGGGGAAGAATCAAGTTTTATAGACAAGCAAAGGTGAAGCGTTGGGTTTGAATTAGCCCTCTGGGGTTGGGTGGGGCTGGGGTTGATGGATGCGGTAGGTGTTAGGTGGGGCTTGTGGTCATGTGTGACTTTGGGGAAGTGGGTGTGCATTGAACTTCTGATACCGTTGGATTCAGGCCTTTGCTTTTCCCTTTCTCAAATCGCGGGAGTAGGTGTGAAGGTTGGTGATTGAAAGAAGAAGAAAAAAAATAAATGTTTCTCTCTCAAAGTTTGTCAACGTTTTGAATTGTATATAGCATTAGTTATAACATACAAATTCGAAAATTTCATTTAGAGATAAAGTACGATTTCTCTATCAATTTTTGTTTACCTTAATTGATCAATTAAAATCTTAAATGAATTTGTATTTATTAAAAAAGTTATATGATTAAGACTTAAAACAAACGTATGGTCTTAAGTGAAAGGTATTAATATCCCCCAACATTCATTCAAAGAATAGTATACCAATTAGTCTTACCTTACTCTAAAATGAACTTATATAGATGATATTTTTATTTGAATATTGAAACTTTATTTAGGTTTCTTCTATCTCATGGAATTCCAAAAAAGAATTTCTAACCTCAAAAATATAAAAAAAAATTATTTTTTATTATTTATTTAAATTCGAATCAAATTTGATACTTCAAAAATATAAAAATAATTTATATCTACTTTCTGTGACAAGCTTTTTGATTCTTGAATACTAAAAGAGGAACAAAAAGAGTATCAAACACAACATACATGGATTGCGGAACCCATCTCAACGTCAGCCGCCCTCCGCTCAAGCCCACGAGCCTTGACCAAAAACCACATCCTCTTCCTCCTACTAATGGCAAATCTCACTGTCTATATTTTCAACGGTCAAACTTCCTTGAACTTCCCAATACACTCCCCAACACGAGGAATAGGCAAAACTTTTGTAACACAATGGTTGACCAATGTCCATCTTCTCTTCTTCTCAATCTGTCTCTTTTTTGGATTCTCCCCCATCATCTGTCATCCCATAACATTTTTTGATGGCCTTTCTCTTGTAGCTGCCTTCTTACCTCCCCCAATTCCCACCCCGTGATCATAATAAGAAGGAAAATATAGTACTGTTTTATTTCTTTTCTCTATTATTTTTTATTTAATTTTATTAATTAATTTAAGTTGCTTGTTGCAAAATCTTTTTCAATTGGAATAGACCTAATTACAATTACAAAGGCACAGCATTTTGAGGTGAGGAACCAAAATTATCCCCTGAACACCCACTCCTATAATTTTTTATATAAGCCAAGCCATACAATTACAAATGAATCTCGTACTAATCAAATAGTAGTAATTAGCCAAAAAAAAAAAAAAATCAAGTAGCATTATCTCCTAGCTATTTTAAGTTTTAACAGTTCCTGAAAGCTAACTATATATGCCCAAATGGCATTTTCATTGGAATTAAATTGTGTATACCTACAGCACGATGTCCAGACCATTTGTGTTAATGCCTTGACAGCTACGACAAGGAAGCTACCCAATTCCACTTCTCCAAAACTCAAATTTGGATTTTGTATATATACGTATATATCATATGATTATAGATATTAGGAACAAAAGCGCCGCATAAAATTAAAACCTGGTGGAGGATTAGCCGTAACGTCGGGCCCTTGCACTTGCACTTGCCCTTGCCCTCTCAAAACTTGCTTCTGCACCACCAACACAGAATCCGCCTCAACAAAATCAGAAGATGAAACATAATCCCCAATAATCCCAAGCTCTTCTTGATTATCCGTCCAAGTTGACAATCCCTCCAAAAGACTAGGATTTATCCCTTGTTTCCGGCCGACTATCCATAGATGATAATAATTCTCTTCCGCTATCGCCTTTATTGCTGCGGCTGTATCTGCCCCATTTCTTACCACTGCCTCTCTGTATATCACTCTCTCGTTTGTTTCGTTCTTCACCCAGAACCATGTCACCAGCCCATCGTCAAGTTTCTTTTGCATTTCATCATCTCCTTCAGAGTTTGAAGAAAGAAACCTTACTACTGTTAGGGAGACATTCGGGTTCCTAGCCATCCGATCTGAATAAGCAAGTGCCTCTCTAGAGTCTGGTCCTCCTAGAAATAACACAATAAAGCGGTGAGTAGGGCCTCGGAAGGAGCGAGATAAGGGTAGATGCCATCGATGGGCCTTGTCAATCAGAAGTCCGACGGAGCAAGGAGCATGGGATAAGACTTGGGTGTTCAACGACCGATGCCCGCGACCCCAATGCTCAGTTGTCGCAATCTCCCCATCGCATTCCTTCTCCAATGGTAAAATGATGATAGTAGCCTTGCTTTCCAAAGCAAGCTTGCAGATGTCCTGATACATTGTTCGTTTTGCGGTTGAAGCTGTGAAAAAATGGAGCTTTACGCATTCATCTCTCGTTTCTTGATAGAGCTTTAGAGCGTGGTGGATTTTTTTGGAGTCCGGGAACCTTATGGAATGATCTTCTTCATCCTGATTTTCATGCTCTATGAACAAAGGGTTGGCACGGCCGATGAGCTCGACAAGGTGAAAAGCGTAAACGGAGAAAGGGTTGTCAACAGTAGGATAAGAGACTTCAAGAAGGTTAACAAGGCTCGGCACGTTTTTTTTGTCCAGGATGCAGAGTAGAATCCGAAGTTCTTCACCCGGTGGGGTATGTTGAATTGTCCTCCTCTTGTTTACCATGTAAGGCTTTGCGGGATCATATAAAACACTAATCAAAGGTGTAAGAGTTCCCGTTAATAGCATTGTTAGAAATACCATCATTGAGAAACCAGGTACCCCTATGATCTGCTCGTAAAGACCCACCAAAACACAATTCAAATGATGTAAAATATAGTTAGCGCATGTTTTTTCTAGCTACTAGTAAGAGCAATAGTTGTAGTAATTGATAAGATGATGAAGGAAGAAAACATACATTTTTGTCCACCTGATGGACATATAGAATAAGCTCAACTTGACCCCTTAAGCTCAAAACAAGGCTGAGAGCAAGGCTGTCTCTCAATGGCACAGCCACCATGAAGGCACCTATCATAGTTCCCAGGAATTTTGACAGGTAACCTGAAACAACCAAGGTAAACAGCGGACCCAAGTTAGACCAGCCAGCTTCATTCATTGCAGAAAAATCCGTGTTGAGTCCGATGAACGCAAATGAAAATGGCATAATTATTTCCATTATAATTGTCTCGCTTTTCTCTACCAAAGTTGTCCCTAGTGGCGGCCCGTTTGGAATCACCAACCCCAGCCAGAATGGGCCGTAAGCAATGGCTATGCCAAACATATCTGTCAAAAAGCCCATGACAAACACTCCCAACAAAATGGCAACCACATAAAACTGATCCACTGGTTGTCCTTCAGGGGTGTTGTCGATGATCCACATCATCGCTGGTCGGATGGCAACAAGTAAGAAAGCTGCAAGAACCACCAAGGAAATCATATACCAAAGAGCATTTCCAGGGGATACTTCCGCTTGTTTCATTGCCTCAAAAGCCATCAAGAAATTCATCCCAATGCTATCGCTAATTAATGCTATGGACAAGGCCATATTTCCAACCTCGGAGCTAAGAAGGTTTAACTCTTGAAGTATAGCGTAGTGAATGGGAAATGCCGTTACCGACATGGACGATGCAATTCCCCCAATTGAGGAAACTCTAGCGAGTTCTTTGTACATCAATTTTCGAGTAATCAATCCAACAACAATCACCGTTACGAATGGTATTAGAACGCTCACCAGGGCAATACAAAAGTGTTTCTTTCCCGACCGTTTTAACAAGCCTAGATCCATTTTAAGTCCACTTACGAAGACGAACAACATAAACCCCATCACTCCGATGTTTCTCAGCACGAAACGGGAATAAAGTGGAAACGCAATATTGCTAAAGCTCTTGCTCTGCCCCAGAAGAGAGGGTCCAATGATAATACCGCCCTTGAAGAAATCAATTTAATTAATCATCTAATAAGAAAGTAATAATATATATATTGATCATGATCGAATAAGGAAATTAAAGAATACAAAAATAAGAAAGAAAACGAAGATACTCACAATTAACTCAGAAACCAACCTAGGCTGCCTAAGAGGCTTGAGAAGAAAGCGAACAGTCCGGGTGAATAAAATGATCATGATTAGACCAACAAGGACGACATTGAAGGAGAACATCAAAGGGTTTTGGCCATAGAAAATGCCGAAGGAATGAGATTCACGTGTTCTCACACATACAAGTGGCAGAGCTGCGGTGCCTCTACTGGATGTCTGGAACTTAACGCCTCTAATTTCCATTGCGGGCTGGTAGCCTTGCGAATGGCCTTGCCCTTGCCATCCTTGAGGCTTCAAGGGCTGACGAGCTGGGAAAACTGAAACCCTAACCATGCGAAAAGAGTATCGAAGAGACCTCACCGTATCACGCAACAAAACGGAAAGGGAAGCTGAGTTCAGGAGAGATATGCGGACGTCAACCGAAAGGGAGATCGCTTTCGTTTTCGTCTTGAGATTGTTGGTATTTCCTTAACATGCATTTATATGAGGTTAAGGTATACTTTATTTCTTTTCCTCTTCGAAACAAAATATATTTAATACGAAGTCGATTAAAATCTCTATCTTTTATTTAGTGTTTTTTTTTTTTTTAAAATTGCATATAATATAATAGGGAAAATATGGTATAAATTGTACATAATCTCAACTATTATATATTGTTTAGGAATGCAGGGAATTTCAATTGACATGTCAGAAAATGCAAATAGTCAAAATATATACTACACTATAATTAATTGTATACTATAAACAAGGACATATACTATACACTAAAACGTAATTAAATAGAGAGAGAGAGACTAGAAGTATATGTATAGCAAAAAAATTGTTCCCATGTATAATATAATTATACAACTTTAATTTTGGAAATATTTGGGTATTGGATACCAAACCAAAATGTTCTTAGGGGGCTTGAAAATGATGGAACTGAATAATTTGCTAATTTGTCGTGGATGGGTGGCTATAGAAACCACAAGAGAAAGCAGTGGCTGTTGGCTTGGCTCCGACTCGGACGTACGTACGTAATTGAATTAAGAGGCAGAGAGGAGGAGAAATTAAAGGCAGAGGGCTCAGCAGCTGAAAATTAGGCGTCTGTTATGCTTCTGCTCAATTAATTATTTGTGAATTAAATTAGAGGAATTAACATGAATCAGCTCCTGAGACATGTATTATGTAATATTATATAATATAAAGCCGCCACTAAGAAGCCCCTCCCACTCCCACTGCCACGGGCTGAAACTTGAAATTGCTCGAAAATTTTGACCACCGTTGACTATAGTGTTATCCTCCTTTAGATCGCTAATCTTTTAATATGAGTTTGTATAGAAAAAAATATTACTATTTCCTGCCTTTATAACTAAATGTAGTGATTAAAACATCACGTGTAATTAAATTCAATATTAAGTTATTTTGTTAATAACTTTTTGATTTAGTGACTAAAAGAGTACTTGAATTAATATGTAAATTTGAATTCGATTTTAACAATACCTTTTTTATTTCTCAATTTATCCAAAAAAAATTAACTCATTTTTCTTGTTCTATTGTATTTTTTATTAACAAATATTTATGAGAACGCTTCCAAATTTATTTGCAAAGAAACATAGCAATAAGGTTTTTTAACGAATATTTTAAAAAAATATATTAGTTAAAAATTTAAAAAAATTTATTTATCTAGTTATTAGGTCAAGAAAAATCGTAAAATACTATTTACTTAACAAGAATCGAAAAAACATAAAGATATAACCAAAGATGATAATTAAAACTAAATTGAGAGTATGGTAAGACACTTAAAATCATAGAATTATGTTAAATTACAATAATATATTACTATTACGGAATAATATATGAATATATGATAATTAACAAAATATACATAAAATTCTATATAAAATAATATATAATATAACATTTGATATGATTTTGACAACCTTTAATATAATTTTAATAACTTTTGAATGCAATTTTTTTTAATATTTTATATAAGTTGGACAATCATTGGCATAATTTTGATAAATTTTGGGATATTTTTGGTAATTATTGAGTTTATTTTGTAAACAAATTTTATAAGCATTTTTAATGGTTTTGTTAATATTTGATATAATTTTGCTTTTGATATAATTTTATATTAAAAAAAGTCAAATATATAATTTGTTATATAAAAAAAAGTGTATAATAGTGAATTATACATATTTAAGTAAATAATATTGTTGTATTATTTCATCAATGTGCAGCATAGATTAGTATTTTTGAAACATATAAAAAATTAAAAATATTGTCGTCACCGAAGCGGCAGATCAATCTTATCAGCTGGACATATACTCACTCAAATATGTTTGTAACCTTTTTGTTTCAATGCTATTGCTATTTACTAGCTACTTCCCCTGACTCTGACAAAAATAGAGAAAAAATTAACTGGTGATGCTGATGTTTGTCTTTCAGTGACAGTGGGCATTATGATATATATATATATATATATATATATATATATATAACTACTGTGGTCTGCTGCTCCAGATTAGACTCCGTAGCAGATGCCTTGATTTGCTAATGTATCAATAATTGAAACCTGCAGCTGACTCCATTGTCTGCATACCCATCAGTAAAATGTTTTTACAGCATTCTGCAGGCATCTCACTTCAATTATGTTTTGATTGACTAGATAGCCTGAAATCATTCTTCACACAAATGTTTGCATTTAGAAGAAGGAAATTCCATTATGAAAAAAGTTAAAAAGGAAAAGAAATTAAGATGATTTTTTCTTCATGGTAAATTTCATTCATTTTCGAGCATTTGTAAAGTCAAGGAAGTAAACATAATGATAATGGGACTAAACGGTTGAACCTGATCCAAGGATGGCATGAGAAAACATAATGGACTTTTCTCTCTCTCAGATCACATGATTGATTGATAGGCGCGATAAATTGACCAGAAGAACAAGGGAGGGTGTACTAATAATTTTTGTCCCCAACCTCAACAATGTCCTTAATTGCATTCAGACAATCATAGACTTTTGAGACCCACATTTTGTTCTCATATGTAAATAAAAACCAAAGGCAGCAGCCACTGCGCAATCTAGATTAATATGCTCATTTACATGTTCCATCTCAATCTCTTTTTGTTAAGTGTGTTTTGAGACTTCTTTAGCTATAAAATTATTAATTTATACGTAACCAAGATGTACTGTTTGCACATAAATTCTTTGTACCATCTAATCTTACGAAGTAGTGAAAACTGAGAGGTTCAAAGAAGAAGATTGTAACTAACTATACAAGTTTCACCAACTCTGTTTCTTGGCAAGTTTACTGAGTAAGATCGTCAAGTCAAGTTACTTATGTGAATGTTGTGATGGAGGTCATGGGCTAGCTGCTTGTACATTCGGATAACTATGACCATGGAAACTTTCTCGGTTAGACAAGGAATTGGCAAGTCAAACTTATAATTGAATCGGCAAATTACTAAGGCCTAGTACAAAGCTTTAACGTATGAAATGAACTAAAAAGATATAGTTTTAATCACCTAGCCCAATGAGAATTCGGAGAAAGATGATAACAGGTTTCCGAGAAATGTATGCAAAGTTGGCTACAAGGTGCTGGTGTTTATGATCATTAAAAAGCAAAGAACACTCCTTTTATCTTTCCCAAACTTCTTCCAGCTTGGTGGTATTGGATGAGGGAAAAGCTTGGCTTTCTGATATGTTCCTGCTCAACATTCTCTTTAAAGGGCAGCCAAGGGCAGATGACAGAGTCAAAGAAGAAGAGGATGCTGAAAGATTATCATCATTGGCGGCCGCCACTTGGCGATTATTATTGGATTCGGATAAATCTGTCAGATTGTCTAATCCAGAGTTCCCATCAATCACTTCCACCTCACCATTCAAGTAATTCTCCCACAGTCCTCTCCGATGAACTCACTTGAGAATCTGCTGAAGTAACAACTGAAACCTTATCATTACTCAATAGAAGAGCTCTGCAAATTGGGCAATTTGAGTGAGACTGCAGCCACATGTCAATGCACTGCACATGAAAACCATGCCCACACTTGGGTAAATTCCTCCCAATATCATTGTCCTCAAATGCGCTTAAACAAATCACACATTCTAAACCATGCTTGTATTCTTCCATTTTGTAAACAAACAATGGAATGGTTGAAATGACAGAGGCATCGAGGCCCTTTGATTGGGAGCTTGGAAAGGTAGTGTCAAACGTGAATGCACGTAAACGGTGGAATCGATCAGGGCGGAAGACATGAGATGCAGACACTGAAGAAGATCGACTTCTCTGGCGAGATTGAGCCAAGAACCTTTTGGCGTAGACATGGAGAAGCAGCACAAAGAGGATTACAAGGAGCAAAGATATCACCGCAGCTAGCATTAGATTGCCATCAAAGGAGGAAATGCTGTTGAGGGGATGAGAAAAATGGTTTGGGGTGTGTTTTGAAGAGTCAAGAGAAACCGACATTTTCAGGATGCGAAATGCAACCGTGCAAGTGGAAATTTGTGTAGTAAACTAAAGAGATGTGATAGAGATAGGGATGGACAGGTTTTGGGTGCGAGGGAAGAGGGGTTTTATGGTCATTAATGGCTGAACCGAACAAGAAGAATAATTAAGAAATCAACGGAATCTTCTGCATATTAAGAAATTTTTAAGTGAAAGTCAAGTCGTTTCGTTGGGGATTAAATTATAGAAATTCTGCCCTTAAACGTCTACGTCCTCATATAATATAGTGTCCTTGAGTCAAAAGAGAATCCCATAATCCATGGAGTAAATGAGACTCTTGCATTGCATTTGCATAAGATAGGATAGGGGAGAAAAAGGTTGACATTAAGGAATCTTGAAGGCGACGCTTGCTGTGTAATGTAATGGGTGATCGGATTCCATGTGATTGTTTTAGGGATCCCAAAGCCGAAGAGAAGATAGATCTTTTTATGACCTTTAATTTAATCTCTCTTTATAATTCAACTTCTTTTTTGTGTCTTTTATGCTACATAATCATAATTGGAAGGACAAGCAAAGTAGGGCCACCGAAAACAACAGATCAGGGATCCCATGTGAATTCTAACCAGATAAGAGTTTCCTTTTCCACTCCTTAACACCCCCCCCCACCCCAATACAGTCCAGCGAAAGAAAACAAAGGCTTGCTCAGCTTCCACCATTTTTTTTTACTGCATGTTTCGGGCAAGTTATCGAAGTTTGTTCGAGTGGGCTCGTGACTGCCTGACCCAATCCCTCGACAATGTACCCATTCCCGCGAGCCTGTGACGTAGTGGATCCCCTGGATTATTCAGGGCATAGATCAATCATAGTTGGATGTTAGGAGAACTGTCATGGAAAATTAGTCACGTTTGAGGCAAATTATAAGTCTGATGTTTTATGACATTGTTAGAGCAAAACTTAAATGTTCTATTAGTAAAAAATTATTGTCAAGACAGTTATATTATTGTTAATATTATGTTTTGACAAAGAATGAACGAAAATTTCATCTTTAATATTTGGACAATCCAATTCCAGTGTCAAGAAAAACAAATTTCTAGCGTGTTCAATCCATGAGTTTACATGTTTTTCTCCTGAACGCCCGTTGCTCCTATTTGTATTTGCATAATAGTATGAAGTGGAACCTGTAAATTGGAACATATATTGTTAGTGTTTAATTTTATACAACAAAAGTTATAACTCAAAACACAAGATTCTGCTAATTCATAGCAGCTTTTAGATTTTCCCTTCGATCATGAAAGAAGCATCAAGTGGAGAAGCTGAAACCAACCATTGACACTCTAACGTCTAACTCTATGGTAAAAATCACAGTAGAGGAGCTGAGGCTAGGACACTTGAATATAATTTTTTTTCCCATGTAGTGGATCAAAGATGAAGTTCTGTCAGTTTCTACCGGACAGTGTATCTAGAAAAGAGACAGGAGCTGGGAGCATTATCTTTTTCTCGATCCATTTCAAAGAATAAGCCTCTCTTTCACACGCAGAAAGCATGTAAAGAGAGGCAATAGTTAGTGAAACAGGAGAGAACAAGTACGTGAAGACACACCAATTTCGACTTATCTTTTAATCAAAGTGAGGAATTTCTTTGATATAATGCTCTCTCTCTTTCAACACAGCCTGTAATATGAAACAAATAACAAATCATTCAGTATGTATGCAACCAAACAGCAGAAATAATATATATATATATAAAAGAAAGCACAAGTGCTGCTGTTAAATATAATCTGGTTAGATGTATCAACACATGTTACTACTGTTCTTTGTCGTTCAAGCTTAATACTTTCAGATTCAAGCCTGCATTAATGTGGAAAGTGAATTGTATCTCACAAGTTAAACTATGAAATATTCTTTACAATACAAAGTTAAATTCAGTATGCTGTGAAACTCTATCTTCCAGATAAGATTCTCCACAAGGATACCGATGAAAGTAAAGCAAAATAAGAGAAGGAAAAAAAAAAAAAAATCAGTTCATGTTTTTTTTGATCCAACGCAAGTTCTTCCGTGTAGCACCGGTTTAGAAGGCCGGTGATGAGAAAACGCTTATTAACACCATTAAATGAAAGACTTTTGTGCGTTCAATTTTCTCAACCCATAAGAAAGAAATGTAGCAGAGGGTGACGATAGCACTTACTGATACTCCTCTGCCATATGCTTCTTTATGTCTTCTTAAGTCATTCCATTACATAATACAGCGTTAATCTCATCAGGTGCACGCCATTGTATCTAACAAAAGTCTGAAGAATAATATATCTGTAAATATACCAATATCTATAACAATCCTGTCAGAATTGTTCTCTGCAGGGTGCTGGTCCATGTCCATATCTACATTACTACCAAATCACAACAAATTATGTATTCTCAATTATAACGGTCTGTACTTCTCTATATAGATAGCTTGATGAGGTGTCAATGAATCTACGCCTTCTTAGTGAGGATTGAGGGCAACACTGCGAAACATGTAACATCCAAACAAACAGCAAATTCGTAACATCCATAGAATCTCATTTATTCTAACAGTGAAGCCAAAATGTAGATCTTTGAGTTTGAGATACACTTACACTAATTGATCTATGGTTTGCAAGCATTTCTGTTCTTGAATTTTTTAGAAAATAATTTAGCAAGTGATGCTATCTCAAGCAAAAGTAATAACAGCCAATAAGCGTATAACTCCACTACTTAAGTACGCCAAAATTCTGAGTTTTATTATGATCTTATCAGACATTTTACACAATGAATCAAATGGCAAAAACTTGTTAGAAGTAATGAATTTTATTTGTACGCACTAAAACTGGTGCACTTTTCCCATTTTCTGCATTTTTTTGCCAGTACTAAACCGCTCTATACAAATAACAGAAAAAAAAAAAGAAAAGGAAATGTCATGTATGTTGGTTCTTGGATTGTTTTTCCACATATCCCTTCCATGCATGAATATCTTTAGATGCTTGAAATTCAAGGAACATTTTTTTTTTTTTACCTTTTATTTTCTATCTTTTATCTATTCGGTTTTCTTACTTTTATTGCAACCCATAAACCAAAACCATGGGCAGCATCAATCTGTCATTACTCGGAATGATAATTTATTTGATCTGCTTCTAGCTGACTATGTTAAGCTAACGGGGAAAAGGATTCAAACAGTTTCTTTCAACCACCAAGAAATGAAAGAAATTTCAAATTCTTTCATAACATCCCAAAATTCTTGGGATCCACTTATTTAAGTAAGATATACTTCCTTGACAACTAACAAAACTTCAATTAGAATACATTCGAAACTCTGCAACGTGCTCTTAATAAAAAAAATCCTCATCGGTTTCTCTATTGAGGATTTGGTGGGCGGCTATTTGCGGCTGAGACCCTGGATCCCCACTCCAGCAGCTCTTTGCTCGTATCATCCTTGTGAACAATGACTTCTATAAAGCACAAGCAATCTTTCTTTTCACCTGTGGCTATTTCAATCGCTTCAATGAGATCCTCTTCACAGTGAACCTAGAAAAACAAAAGAGAAAAAAGTCTAGAAGATGTCTCTTGTCACACCAAACAAGCACGCATGTAACCAATTAAACATTCTAACCTTTTTTGTCCAGCAGTTTCCTTCACCATTGTGAATTGCATCAACTAATCCAGTGTAGTTCCAATTCTTGATAACATTATAAGGCCCATCATGGATCTCAACTTCAATGGTGTAGCCTCCATTGTTGATTAGGAATATGATACTCTTTTGTCTGCATCGCAGCATAGTGGATATATCTTGTGCAGTCACCTGCCAAGAACAATGTTAATATATGACACCTGGAATCAACATTACAGAGCTTTGTGTATAGGGAAATTACTAGGAAAAAGTTGGAAAATGCAAAACTATATAATTAATCACACAGCCAAAATATCCAAGCGAACCTGGAAGCTTCCATCGCCAATGCAAGCTATCACACGCTTGTCTGGTACGGATTGTGCATATCCAAGAGTTGCTCCAACAGACCACCCAATTGAACCATACTGCATCTGAAATTCATACCTGCAACACCACCTTTTTTCTCTTATGTTTGTAAAACAGGCATTAAACACTGGCAAGGGCAAGGCAGCTAGAATATTTCTTACGTACCCACATCCTTCTGGTAGTCTCAGCTTCTGGCAGTTGAACCAGGAATCCCCTGTCTCAGCAATCACAGCTGTGTTGCTTGAAAGCAACTTTTGTATATGGTGAAAAAGGACATTGACCCTCAAAGGATCTTGAGGGCCACATTTGAGAGGAACACCATCTGGAATGAATATACGCTGGTAGTTTTCATAAGCAGTTGCATTGCGGTTAAGCCTTTTTGCAAGTGCTTGGAGAAAGTCCTTCATTAGGACACACCCAAAAGCTGGTCCATTAGCAATAACAACACGATCAGGCTGCACAATAATGGCCTTCTCTCTTTTAAGGAGGAGAGAGTACCCGACAGAGCTGTAGTCATTAAAGATTGGTCCAGCAAATAAGTAAGCATCAGCAGATTCCACAATTTCAGCGCAGAAAGCTGTGCCTACGGCACCCCAGTAAGTTCCAATGAACTGAGAGTGGTGTTCAGGCACTAATCCTTTTGCCGATGGCATCACAGCTATCGGATAGCCACAAGCATCTGCCAGTTCAACAAAGGCCTCACAGGCTTTTGCTACTCGGAGTTTTGGCCCTCCTATCATTACTGGCTTTACTGCCTTATTCAGGAAGGCAGCTGTTGCTTCCACAGCAGCTTCTAGACCCATCTTATTGCTCAACCTGTAACAATAAATTAAAAACGTATCCATACATGAAAATCTGGAAATGAAAAACCATTTCATGAACTTCAGAAAGCAAAAGATTGCAAAAAAACTGTACCTAGGAGATAGAGAGAATGGAATGGGCTCTCTAATGAAAGTAGGATGAGGAATTGCAGGCAAATTACAACTTATGCTGATGTATACAGGTTTACTTTCTTTCAAAGCAGTAGAAATAGCTCTATCAATCTGTTCATGCGCATCTTCCAAATTATTGACCACAGCCTGGAATTAGACCCAAAAATCAACAAGATCGGATTAGTACATAAAAGCAATATCCAATTCGACCATATAACAACTTAAATGTCTATGGCCATGCGAGCAGAAAAAGAAAGATATTAGTAATTAATTGGAACTGTATAACATGACAAGCACGAGTTTTAAAAAATCTTGAACAAATTAATTCAAGAGTGTCTCATACCTGATAGCAAGTAACAGTCTGGAAGCATCTTAGCTCTTGGGTAAAATCTGGTAAACCGATGGTATGATGGAGGATCCTATTAGTCCCATAATCATTGGTGTTGGGTCCTCCGACAATGCAAATAACAGGAAGATTTTCACTGTAAGCACCAGCAATGGCGTTGATAATGCTGAGTCCACCAACAGTAAACGTGACAACACATGCACCAACCCCACGAGACCTAGCGTATCCATCAGCAGCATAGCCAGCATTGAGCTCATTGCAGCAGCCGATGTTGTTGAGCCCCGGCTCGGCAATAAGGTGATCAAGAAGGGTCAGGTTGAAGTCGCCAGGAACAGAAAAGACATCTTTAACCCCTATTTCGACAAGCCGGCGAGCCAGGTGGCGCCCCAGGGTGGCATCTGATGAGACAGACGATGGAGCATGGGAGTTTAGGATTGAAGCTGAACCATTTTGTGAAGGGCAGCCTAGCATGCCGTTTGCAGGCTTGCATGAATCAAGCTGAGAACCAAGGGTGGCATCCATGTCGGATCAATAAAACAAACAGGAGAAACGAACAAAAAAAAATGATAAGTGATTCAACTTGGATAGCTTTTTGCGTGGGTTTGCTTGGTTAAGGGATTGAGAAGGAGAAAAAATGGATCTCTGAAGGAAGAAAGTGAAGCGAAAATAAGAAGGGTTACTCTGTTGTCGAGATGGTGATGGTTAAAGGATGAAGTACATTTATTTATAGCAGGTTAAACGAGAATCAAGGGTTACTTTTCTTGGAGAAGACCCTTTCAATCGTATATGGTAATTAATTGTGCTAAAAGACTCAGAAAAAAAAGGGTCATTAGAATTTGTAACTTGTGGCATTTCTTAAACATAAAATTTGCTAAGTTCCCTAACCAAATTAGCTAAGTGTATTAATCATTGACTCAATACTGGGTAATAAAAATAGAACTCAAGATCCTGGGTTAGTTATGCCAAGTACTTTTGGATACAACAAGAACTCAACTCGCACAATTCTTGTTCTTGTATCCAAACCGATGATGCGCATTACGCATATAGATTACCTGACTACATAATATATTATAGAAATAAATTGAAAGTTGTTTTGAAACTTCTACGTGTGAGAAAAAAGTAAGACATCCTTTCACAAACCTTATTTAGTATAGTAAGACTAAAATTTTCAGGGAAGTAAGAATATATATACTAATATATGATCGATATATAGTCCGTAAGTAAAATTAGATGGAGTAGTGCACGAATGAAAAGAGAACTTAAACCAGCACATATAGTCATATACTTAATAAGCCTCCCTGATACTGTGCATGGGGAATGTAAACAAAACAACATACCAAACTCACATTAATAGAATGAATTACAGAGAAAAATGACAAAACTGAAACTAAGGCCTGTCTCGCTCGCTGGCTTTAACTGCTACAAAAGGCAGGAGGTTTTCCTCTTGAGCCATAGATCAATGCAGCCAGAGCGTTATAAGTGCGACCATGGCCTGGATTTTGGCTTTGTTCAGGGAGGCAGGCTCTTTTTATATTGCTTTTGTTGTTCACCTTTTAAAAATAGTTGGAATTTAACAGCAAACAAGAAGAAGAAGATGATGATGATGCTGATTTGGTGAAATTACTAATGTTGGTTTAGAATCATTAATACATATTGACCTTGGAATTGAATGCATAATTCTTAAATCAAATTAAATTTGCAAAAGGGTGGGAAGGGAAGCTAGCATTTATCAAAATTACAAGCATTAGCAACTACTAAACTTGATTACTGTGGAATGTTGTTTGCAGCTAGGAAGCTCTTAGTATGAAAATTAAATTTGGATTGCGCGAACCAAACCACTTCAAATTCATAGACCCTATTGGAGGTGCACATGGATCAAGTCATGATCCGAAAATTTTTTTATTTCTTTGTCTGGGCTTGATTCAAACTGGGCATAAGTAGGGTCTGAGCCAACATGATGACAAACTGTACTATTTAAAATATAAAAAATATTATTTTTATATTAATATTTTTATAATTATATATAAATGTCATTTATGTATGCTTATTTGTCCGACCGCACTGGACAGGTCTAGCCCTACAACATTGCTTGGTTTCACATGCCATTGAGGAACCTGGGTGGCGGGCATGACCTTGACCTTGTGCTTTTTTTTCCCAAATTGGATGGTCCCTCCATATATACTTAGTACCAATGATCCCTTACTAACGATGTTTTTCATAAATTTTCTTATTTCCAAAGGTTATCAGTTCCCAAAAGAGTGGATGTTGGATATTTACGTTTCTCCGAAAACCCAAGGCTAGTCATTGACAAGGTCAGTCATTGACAATTTCTTTTCTTTGTACAAAGAAAATTGTCGACGTTGAGATCTAAACTCAACTTATTGATATATTTTTTAAAAATAATTGTATGAATTAACTGAGCAAAATTTTGATTTTAGTGTCGACAATTTTGGTGATGTTAATAGCAGGAAGCAATGGCCTCCTCCTTCTACATGTAAAAAAAAAAAAAAGGGGAAATGCTCATTCCAAAGTAAAGAATAAACCAATACAATCTCAAACACGATGACAAGCGTACATTGAAGGTCAAGGACATATCCTTTTGCCACTCCAAAAACGAAAAAAGAAAATATATAATGAAAAAAAAAAGCTTTAGTCCAACTCTTATTATATATACGGGAACAAGATACATTACCTCATATATTTCTCTTAATAAAGTATGGCATCCTCAAGGTTTTTCAGAGTGTGTTTTAGTGGCACAAGTAGAACCAAGAATTTGATAGTTAACATAGCGGCTCGGAGCTGATGTATGCGTAGAACCTTTTGGCATGCAACCCTTAACTCCCTTCTCCTTGAAAACCTCGTGCTTATGATTCACTTGAGGATTCATCTTCACGTAATCCACAGATGCAGGCCTCATTGTGCTCGGAACACTTGATGGGATGTTGCGGCCAGCCATAGCAACATCCGAAGAATAAGAAAACGTCAGGAGGAAATAGATGAAAATGATATTGTAAATTGTTGCGGCAGACATTTTTGGAGCGAGAAGCACTGTTTCAGTGGGAGCGGGTTTTGTTTGTAATGGTTTGGTTTCCCAGTGAATGGATCGGAGAGGTTTTTGAAAGGGTTTAATAGGAGAGGCTTTTTAAAAGTGCTGGGCAAGGAAAGTGCCAAAGCTGGGGGTTTTAAATAGCCTCGTGAGTAGCTGAACTTAAAGAAGATATGACATAAATCATTGCTCTGGCTAGCGTTGCATTAGATTTGAAGAGTGAGGTGATGATGCTGAGCTAATCCAGTTGGCGAGGTGGGTTGCCTTTATTTGTTTTCCACTGCGGAAGGTATTGAGATGTCCGTGAGCTTCTTTTATTACACACCAAAATCTCTTACTTCAAATACCCTAAACCTATGAAATTTCTTGAACTCACACTTTATTTGAATCTCCACCGCTACCGCTTTCTTGGAATAGTAAAAGATTTGGGAAATCTAGGTAATTTCTCTGTAATAATTAGGATTGGTTTCATACTATAGGAAAAAATAGATTGCAAGCGTTAACTGTTAAGCATTTTATTCTTATTTGTGACTACAATTAATTTAGCATTAAAGGTAGTTAATTTGTTCAGTTAGTAGACAGTAGACTCATCAGATGCATTTCAAGATAGATGCAACTCACAATTACTAGATCCCCCCTCCCCACAAATAAGCAAACTGCCAATTTAAGGAGCAATAATAATATTTCAGAAATTAGGCCAATGACTTTGTATTGTTGGTTTTGTTTATGATACAGTTTCTTCGGTTCTTTCCAACTTCTTGTATTGATTTTTCATGTTGCAAAAATGTGGGCATTAAGTACAATTATATCCATTAATACCAATGGTGTAATATTTGTCAGTGCATTTATCAATCTTGTCCCTTCATACCGGCCCAGTTCGTATGTATGAGAAAAGATGAACCATTTACTTAAATTTGCAAAAAGAATATAACTGAGACACCGAGTAAGCTTCACCCAAACGTATGATGGTAATATTCAAATACTTGAAAGTATGAAAAACTTGGAATCCTAAGTCGAGATTTTCTTGTTGGGGCTGCATTTGAAATTAACAAAGCTGAGATAAGCAATTTAGTTAGCTAAACACATTTAGGAAAGTAGAAAAAGCTTAACAACAACTTTCTAAAAGTCAACCTTAATCTCGTTTTGTTTTGCTAACATGGATGCATTAAATATAAAGGCCACTTGTCAAATGTAGTTGATAGATAGGTGAATCCAAGCTGAGGTGATACTCCAAAGATCTGAAGATCATAATCTCACATGTTGCCTTTCATTTATGACAATCTTTTCTTTTTCTTTTCGTGTTCACTTGCGTATAATAATATATAATTTACCTATTAATAAAAAGAGATATTATCAAAGCACCCGACAGTTCGACATTCATAGCTTCAACCCGTAACCATAATATTGACTGCTAAACTCGACAACCGATTCATGGCTGGTTGGCTTGGTTCCTAACAGAATAAATATTGAACTATATATTGATCAAGTTTTTAGCAGTAGGTGAGAGAAGGTGCATTGTTAAATGAAAGTAGAGAAGGGGTTTTAATTTCAAAATTTAAGCCATTTATGTTTGGAGATGTTGACATTTATTTGGATGCATTAATTTTTGTGGAGTAATTCAGAACCAGACCTGGCTGTAATTTTCTGCGGTGCTAATTGGAGACTAGTTTCACGTTTTGTCTATGCATCTTCAAGTTTCGTGCCAATGTTTATTGAATTGCTTTCCAGAATTAGTGGCCCTTCAAATAAATGCTCATCAAGATTTCAACTGGCAGGAACATAAAAACTACTAGTATATATGCAGTAAAAACTTAGTAATCTAGTCATTGCGCTCATTTTTCAGAAACTGAACCAGAAATCAACAACCTTAATTAGTCAGACAGCAAATTTCAGTATACTAAACGCCCAAAGCAGAAGGCTGACACTTGTGGTTTTCATTTCATCAATTGTTCGTAAAATTTGGATTAGTTATAGTTCGTAATGTAGAAACTCAATTTCAGAACTTGGCATATACTAGATGAGAGATGGCATAAAAATAACAGAGCTGTAATTAACATAAAAATGTCATTAACAGAAACTTCAAGAATAAGGTTAATTTTATCCTTTTCTAATCTGGAACTAAAAGAAAAATGTTAAATTTTATCCTTGCCAGTTAACTTTGATGTATTAGCCATAACCTAACAAAAAAGGTCTGCTGGCTGGTGCTGGTTGATTATTGTTGGATATCTTTGTTCATGTCAATGATAGGTGCATTGCGTTCGAAGACAGTTATCTTATTGTGGGCTAACTTCCCGCAACAACGATAGGAGACTTGATACTAGACAGAAAAAAAAAATGTTAATTCTGTTAGCTAAAAAAGACCCTTCTGAAATGGCCCTCTCAATTCACTCTTTAACGTTTGCATCTTACTCCAAGGCCAAGAGTAAGTCTCAACAAACCCTAAACTCTCATTTACTTTGATATACATGGAATATGAGATATTGTTATTATTGTTATTATTATTATTATTATTATTATTATTATTTCTCTTTTCTCTCTTTACTATGAACATAACCACCCAAGCTTTATGAAAGTTGGAGGTAGTTCTAGTTGTTTTAGATGCACTTAAATTTTGAAACAATGAAAATCCCTGTAATGACAAATTGACAATTACCTATTTAAGATTAGGCCTGGGTTGGTTGTTTTATGTCTGAATACACGGATTTGCAAGGGTCAGCTGCAGGTGGATTACTTGTATTCTTTTAGTGAAAGTTCCATTGGCCATTCAATGTAATCTTTATGAAGAAAGGTTTGTGAATAATGGTGCAATTATTTAAGCCAAGGATAGTTGCTTGCACTTGGTTTTTTCAAGCTGCTGATTCCAGTGGCGCTGAGGGAACCATAGCAATTGGGGTAGGGGGGGGGGGACTAGAGTTAATATTAGTTGGAGATTATTGTTTTAAAATTTCAATGGGAGTTCTACTATTGGATAGGTGGAGTGAATGCTTTGCTTTGAATCTTTCTGAAAATGCATTTTTCTGGTCCTTTGGTAGTTTAGAATTTTATATCCCCGTTAATTGCTTTTAAGGCTTTAGGGTTCCCTGAATTTTAGAAGTTGAAGTGTCCTCGCCCTTGGCCAGTGACTTGGTTTCAGTACTGATAATGATTTAGGATATAACTAAGATTGTTGATGCTGGCTATTATTATCAGCATCATTTGACTCATTTATCACTCACGGCTGCCTATTATCTGGTTAGAATTAAGACCCATTGTTGGATTTGGACTGTGATTTACTAAAATTGGATTTATGATGTAATTATAAATTACATTTAGCAAGCAGAGTTGTTGTTAAAGACAATCTATAGTCCATGGACTACATCCAATCCAAGTTATGTTCACTATTTTCATTTCGTATTGTCTCAGGAAAGGCAGTTTACCTCTGTGTTGTTGTAGAGTTATGTTGTGTGATGTTTGGTTGATGCATGTAATTTGTGTCAAATTGTCAGTTTGCTTGAACCCTGCGAGCTAAGCTGATTCGATTGATAAACGTGTGAATATTATTTTTTTAAATAAAAAGGCTTGGCCGAAACACCTCTAGGGTCACATGAACTATGATCCTTGAGCAATTCGTAGATGATGCCAGAAACAGCTGCTTCAGTGGCAATTGCTGCCAGCTACTGTTGTGGTGGGTGTGGGCAGCACCTACATTTCTTTTTAGGAAACATATAAGTCTTGTCATGTAATTAAACATAAGTACATAACATAAAGTTATCTGATCAATCATGGCAAATGACAATTGGAAGGCACATCCATCAAAATGAACCAATCGATTAATTCAGTGCCCACAAATAGAAGGAGCTTTAAGTGTAATACTATACCCTAGGCAGAAAAGAAGCTCACAACACTACAAATACTGGGTCAAAAGAATTACAAGCAAGTTATATTATATGCATAGAAACTCCACCCTTACAAGATAATTGATATTTCAAGTCAAATGTCGAACTTTCAGGTTCAATGGGCAGCCCCTAAGTCACCAACTGCTGTGAAACCAATAAATATTCTTTTTGCTAATTCTGTATTTGAGTCTATTGCAACTAATTCCATCACAAGTTGTCACGCCCCGAATCTACTTTTTAAGATTTAACAATGTTATATACTTATAAGACGAATCTCATAAGCATGTAAGGTAACATATATCATATTAATTAAAACTTATAACTGTAAAATTGTAACTTACAAATCTTAAGTGGGAAACCCGTGCTCAACTTACAAGATATTATTCACTTTGGCCCATTAGACCTCACAGTTTTGTCTCCGAAAGATGCCTCATGATTATAGGCTTAAGTCTTTGAGGATCTGCTATGATATATATATATATATATATATATATATTGAAACTTAAGCTCATACTTGCAAGATGCCTTTTGGGGATAAAACTGTGAAGTCTAATGAGTCAAAGTGGATAATACCTTGTAAGTTGGGTGTGGGTCTCCACAAATGGTATCAGAGCACAAGCACCAGTTGACAAGAGCTAAGTGCTACACCGTGAGAGCTACCTCTAGAATCCTACGAGAGTTAAGTGCTACGCGATACACGATGGGAGTCACCTCTAGAATCCCAATGTCTAGTCTGATCCTAGTTCTGTCTGTTCCGTATTAGGCTAGACGAGAAAGTCAAGCTTTAAAATATGAGAAGTTTGTAATACCCTAATCCCACATCAGAAATCTTTGAGTAGTTACCATAATATTTAAGTAGAGACTTAAACCCACATTTGTAAGGTATCTTTTGGGAACAAAACCATCAAGTCTAATGAGTCAAAGCGGATAATATATCGTAAGTTAGGTGCAGGTCTCCATAGAGATTCTCGATGTGGAATTGTAGTGTGACATTAAGTCTCTCAAAATTTTAACAATACACTTTAATCGAAAAATCCCAAATATTTTTTTAACTAACAAGTCAACTAAATCCAATATCCAAATACTTATATTCTAAAGCATCTTAAAATTAAAAGGAGACGCTAAACTCATAAACAAAATCTCTTGTCAAAACTAAGCTCCAAAGATGCATGTACTAATATCTGAAAAAGTATGGTAGTTAAAGGAGTGAGCATGAATACTCAGTAAGTAACTGACATCCATTCCATTAGATTAAGTATGTTGTAAACTTTAGGCCAACATTATAAAAAATAATAGTTTAAGAATAAAATTGGGTAATTGAATATTCGACACACATTTATTTTGAAATCGTCTTATTTTTAAAATCAAGTTTATCAGATAATAAAATTAAGCAAAATTTCATAAACTATTTATTTTCAATAGTCTTTAGTAACATACTAAAATCACATTTAACCCCTATGGCATAGTTCTGAATAAAAACTACTATTCTCAATTGATGGTACAATTAAAAATAAAAATCACTATTCTAAACTAGTGACATAGTTAAAAGAAAAAACTATTATTCTAAACTGGTGGCATGTTTGAAATCGATTTCTAGTCACAAAGTACATGTCGACATGGTCAACATTCAACCCTCGTTGACAGGCTAAAGCATAGTCATATTGGAAGAAAAATCAGAACAAAATATATTTTCAAAACTATACAAAACAACTGGTGAAATATATTTTGAAACATATTTCATACAAAACAATTTCTATATTTTCTTTCGAAATACTTTATGTAATAAATTGT
The DNA here is from genome assembly GCA_038381775.1 of Adansonia rubrostipa. NCBI lineage: Eukaryota > Viridiplantae > Streptophyta > Magnoliopsida > Malvales > Malvaceae > Adansonia > Adansonia rubrostipa. The sequence continues at coordinate 46,345 of JBBYHM010000026.1, forward strand.
ATTTATAATTATAAATAAAATATATATATGCATAATTACATATTGTTTAATAGGAAATCATATTCAATTAAATTGAAATTACATCGTAGATCAAAACAAAGAATTCTTATATATAATTTGCATGCTTAATCTGTTTTAATAAAGTAAGGACAAAACATTATATATTATATACAAAATTATAAGCAAGACAGAGCTGATTTTTAGAGTGTTATAATACCAAAGAGATATTAATCACTTACCTGAACTTACTAAATTGAAATCAAGAAGTAACAAACTTAACTTTTCAAGGCCGATTAATTCGAAAAGTTTGCAAATTAGAAACTAGGACTATTCATTAATCTAAACAAACCAAAAATTTTTTTTTAAATCACTCGAAGGCACTTAAGAAGTGTGACAACTCTTTTTCAACCGAAATTATTTATGAAACTAAACTACTTTTATAATTTAGAAAAATATAAAACATTTAAAAATTACAAAATATATGCCAAAATACAAAATCAGTAATAAATTTACATATGGTTATGAAGAATCATAAAATAAGTAAAATATTAGTTTTTATAAATTTTTCTTCACAAAAATCGAATTTTCAAAAATTATGCTAATTCAAAAGTAATTTACTAAAAATATGTTTATTCATGCCAAAATTTAATTCAAATATTCAAATTTCATATAATTTTTAGCAAAATCGATCAATTATTAGACAAAAATAGCTTCTAAAATAATTAAAAATGAAAGTTTTCTTAGTGCTGGAATTTCATATTGTTATGGTCATTTGGTATGCTTTAGGTATCTAATACATTAGATCGAATCCGGATAAGTAACTAGTATCAAAACAAAGTTTACATATCGTACTTTAAAAATAAAATTTATTTCAGCAATAAAACTGGTCAAAATATCATTTTTTAAAAGCCAAAAGTTATGAAATTATCACTGGTTACTAAAATTTTGAGTTTCAAAAGCCATTTGGCCTATTTAAAGCCATTAAAACTTCAACTACATGTAAATGGTGGTGACATTTTAATACACAATTTCATAATAAAAATGTAATAGTATAATATAAAATTTTGTTTCAATAAAGACTGATTCATATAGCTTAAATTTCAAAGGTCAAAATTTTAAAAATCATCATAAATGCCCAAAATTTTTTTGAGTTTTCGGGGTTTTTAAATTCGTTTAGCTAACTTTGAGACTTTGATTCTTATAACACAATAATCATCCAACAAACTAGATATCTCAATGAAAAGATCACATATTATACTATAAGCCCATCTAAGTTTCAATAAAAATAGTAATCGAAAAATGAATTTTCAATGACTCAAAATTAACTCGTTAAAACTGTTAAAATTTATTTTTTAAATAAAAAAATAATTTCTCTTAAAATACAAATCCGATTAAGTTACCATAAGATTCATTAGAAAAGTCGGAATAAAATCTAAGAAATTGGGCTTATTATTATTAGTGTTATTATTTTGGGCTTGGTATTTACACAAGGGCAAACCAACCCACCCCTTCCTTGGAACAGGTTTGTAGAGCACAACAGTAACATTCTTTGCACAGAAGTGGTGAGTGAAGCCTAGTGCCACTACAGATGTTGGTTGCTCTCGGTTTTCGATGTAAAGATGATTTAAAATCACATTTGTTGGAAAAGGAAGATTCCCAGAAGCGTTCATGCTCGACGGGTAGCTAAACAAGGTACGATGCAGGTGTGGAGGGACAACTGGCAGGTCACCTTCATCATCTTCATTCCTAGGGTAAACAGTATTATAATTTGAATCAGGCTTGGCATTTCAAACCCCACTCGCAGTAGCATCATCCTGCATAAAACACTGCATTTTTAAACTCTGCAAGTCTTTTTTACAGTCCAAATAATCACCAAGATTCGATGACTCCCTTGATTTTCACCATATCGGTCATTCATACTGAGAAGTGACACGAGAGGCTAACAGGGCCTCTAAAATAAACAAATATTATAGCACGAGTGAGCCTGAAATTGAGCAAGTAAAAGTTTAAAAGAGCAATATGTGAAATTAACAACTAAAGAAAGGTACACTGGAGATGTTACAAAGAAAAACGACCATGAAAAATCCATGAAGGCCCCATTCAGCCTAAAATTCCGTCTTATGTAAGGAAAGAAAAAAACCACGGTGTTTCCGATGGAAGAGCTCTGTGATCAAGTAAAGGATTCAAATCAATCCTGGTTTTGTTTCAATGCAGCAAGAAAGAGATATATTGGCATTTAGTCAGCATAACAGCCACATTGCCAGAATTTGGATGGTAAAACAATAGGACTCTGCATCTTTACTCTTGAGATTTCTTTTTGTGAAAAAAATGTGTTGAGATCATTGCATCAACAACCAAAGCCCTAAAGTCGAAACTTATAAAGTTGCGGCCAGATATTGTATTGAAATTGTCTTATACAATAATATCATAGCTTGATGGGGGGGGGGAGGGGGGGGGGGGGGGGGGGGGGGGGGGGGGGGGGGGGGGGGGGGGGGGGGGGGGGGGGGGGGGGG
>JBBYHM010000026.1:48957-59214 GCA_038381775.1 Adansonia rubrostipa
TGAATCATTTTTAAAATATATAATTTTATAATATAATATAAACTTTATAATAATTAAAGTGCACAATTGCATTTGATTTAGGTTTTCATTTGAAATGTGATAAAAGGCATTATCGTGTTAGGTGCCTCTTATTGTGCTTTCAAATGAAATCTTAAAAGGATAATAGAGTTTTAAGTGGTGGAATACCATTTGATCCCAATTGGAATTGTGTGGGTTGACTATATAAATTTTAGCCGCACTAGACATCCAAAAATGAATTTAATGGTAAATGCGTATCTTATTATTCACTCCAAAACGAGTTGGAATATCTCATTTTCTAAATTAATAATTAATATAATCATTATGTTACAAAATAAGTTATAATTTAAAAATAAAAAATATTTTAAATATTATAATTTAAAATTTAAATTTATTAAATATTATATTTTAAAAATAATTATATGAATAAAATAAATTATATTTTGATATAATTTAATTGGCTCTTATAACCATTAAAAGGAAGAAAAAAAGGTAGTGTAAAATTAGATTACCCAATAATAAGAGGTCTAAATAATGGGGGTGATCTCGTGACCTAAGTCATGGGTAAAGTGCTCCAATAAATCAAACTATTATTGGGTTTGGTTCTTCCCATGAAAATGAAAAATGCAGGTGGCCTGGCCTGCCCTCCCGCACCGTCGTCAATAATCATGGTGCACTCTTTTTTATAGCATGATGATGAATGATGATGCCGTAAGTCGGTGGGCCCTGGAATCCTCCCTCATCGAAGACGTATAATTACGAACCGACCCCTTCATATTTAGTTTTTTCCCTAGAAACCTAGGGAAGGTATAGGAACGAACGAATTTATCAGGGAGCTTCTGGTCATTCCAATTGAGCACTTCATTATCATGGACAATGTAAGTGGGGAACAAAGCAAGGTTTAATAATCATAATCTCCGAAATTGATTAACTTTGTTTGACTAATTTGGAAATAATGCAAAATAGCACTTAAGGACTTTTCTTTTATCAGACCTTTTGACCAATATTAAGTGGAAAATTAGTAGTGTAATTCATTTGTTTGAATAAGTCCCTAGGTTTTTCTTTTTTTTTTTAATGAGAACCAAACACGGTCTTTTGTTGTTTCATTTAAAAATAAAATTAACTAATGCTTTATCCTTGCATTGCTTTAGTGTTATTGTCAATAATAATATATTAAATATAATTATAATATTAAAAAATAATATAAATTAGAGTTACATTTAAATTACTATAACGTACAATGCAAAATATCTCAACTTAGAATAACTTTTAAAATAAAATATAAACTATAAATATATATATATATAAAAAAAAACACATATAACACAAATACCTGAGTAATTTTTTATTGTAAAAAATGATATTAAATATTAATTTATTTAAGTCTCATTAATATTCATCGTACTTATAACATTATTTAACATAATTTTTTTATTATTTAATCTTCAAAATATTTTTCTTTTGATTCAACACTTAAAGTTTTTAAAAAATTTACTTATATCGACCCATCACATATTATTATTCAATATTTTAATTTTTAATGATAATTTATCAACACAATAATTTTTATTCAATAATATAAAAATAAATTTTTTAAAAAATAAAAAGATTATTCTACGATACATGACAAAATTAAAATTTGTTTAAATAGTAACACACGCGGATATAATATGAACAAATACTAAAAACGTGATATAACATAAAAAATAACATAACTACAATATAAATACATATATTTATATTTTATTCTTTACCATGTTCAAAATTATACATGCAAAGGAAATGGAAAGAAAGAGGATATTATTTGCTTGCAACTACAAAAAATTGTGTTTCAATAGCAGTATTTAATCAGTGGGCTGAATTTTATTCGCATTACGATCTTTTTGTGTATATAGTAGAATTATAATATTTATGGGGAGGTGATAAACCGAGTGAAGTAAAAGGAAATTGATAAATTATCACTTAGTATATAAATAATTAAAATTAAAAATTAAAATTTTTTTATCAAAAATGAAAATTCAACTTCAAACCCTCAATTAACACCCTTCAATTTGGTTTATATTATATTTCATTTTATAATACATAAGAAAATGAACCCTTAAAAATTAAAGTGGTCCCCCTCCCCCCCCCCCCCAAAAAAAAAAAAAAAAAGGCAAAAAGTTTAGAATCAGAATGGGATGACCAGCGCCAAACAGGTCCTAAGGAATGCTCTGAAGAATGGACGACATTAATAAATACAAACGCATGCAAAATAAATGTTACCTTCTCCTCATGAAAAGGCAGTTGGAAAATGGACAACTGTTCTATTAACTAGCGATGAAAAAAAAAAAATTCCACAAATAGCGCTGGTGAGATAACACATGTTCAATAGAATATATTTAAAAAATAAATAATAAATAAACAAAACATGTTTTGGCCTGTAAATCCCGTATTTGGAGTTTTTTTTTTCACTGTCAGTGCATGAGATAATTATTTGAAAAAAATATATATGGTAAAAAAATCGGCATATACATGCATGCATGCATGCATACATACAGAAGAATCTGCATTGAAAATTGCAGGCAGTAACTGAAATTCAATAAATTAACTTCACACAAGCAGAATGAGCATTACTCGATTGAAAAAGCCTTGGTTTTAATCTCACCTTCATCTTCACTGCTTCCGTGTGGCCAACTTTTGCACCCTTTTTTAGGTGCAAAGTCTGAATTCATTCACCCTGCAAAGCCAACCCGGATAGGCCCCAGATTTTATTTCAATGCTACATTCAATGCTACCGTTGGAAGTTCTGAAATAACTTCTAATTATCGTTCGGTCCCTCAGCCCGAAAGAAAGAGAGAGCAGTGCACAACTTAGAATCTCTGGACCACCTAATGAGTTATTATTTCTACCCATGAATTAAAAACCAAAAAAAAGGAAGCAAATCTTTAGGAGAGTCGTACGATGTAGCCACCTAACTATGTGTATTTACCATGATGAAACTGTGAAGAGACAAAACTAGAGTACGTACCATTCTGGAATACGTAATCGACTAGCCATCACCATGAAAAGGGTCTTGCTCCCTGCAAGAATATCTCATGTTCCACATCTTTTACCCAATCACAAACCCGGTTGCATGTTTTTATGGCTAGGGCCTGCACATAACACACGTAAATCAAACTTAAAATCTTCTTCCACGGTCAGGAAAAAAAAATTATTCAGTACGTATTTAACGCACGATGTCAACTTTGACAGCGAACCTTGTCCGCAAGGGGATCAACTCCCGCATACTGTTCAAAATCCTGTGTTACCCAGCAAAGTAAAACCGACACATAAATATAATCACAATAGACACATGACGAAGGTTATAAAATCAAGACTGTAATTATAACTTATAGGCTACTGTTGTGCATTAACCAGAGAAAACTAAGGAAGCGAAAGTATTGATTGCAGAAAAGACATTCAAACAGCAAAATAAAAATAAAAATGTAACCACGTTAATTTCCATCTATTCCTTATGGTTTAGATGTCAGCAAAATTAATGAGAGAGAGAGAGAGAGAGAGAGAAAGAGATAATTACCATAGTTCTCGTCCCTTACAACTGAGTTTTATGGGGCCCAATTCCTTTATCATGCATGGAAGCACACACTCTCTGGTAAGCTCTATACAATCTGTACGAGAAAAAAAACCGGTTATCCTAGTGATAACCATGAAGCAAAATAGAATGTATTCAACATAAATTAAGTACTAGTTGAAGTGATACAAGATTAAGAGTTTTACCCTTTCTGCTGCTGGGGATTGCTAAGTGGTTTTGAGAACTCAGAGGATACATATTGGTTAAGATATATACTACGATCAATGAAATGCCAAAGTCCAGCAGGACCACCAATGCCAATAAATGTTTCCCTAGGCCTATCAGGAGAATCTGTTGGAACTCTTTGCTGGCCTAGATGAGGAGATGATCCAGATCGAGGCAATGGGTCAACATACAAATCCTCTGTGCACATTCCACCATCTATCATTGATCTCTGAACTTCGCTAAGAACATTGGACTTCAAGAGGACCATTTCTATGCGAATCCTGTAAAATTTCAAGCAAATTTCTCAACAGTCTAAAGGAGAAGAAAATAAACATTTTATATTTCTATCAAGATAGGTACAAGTACTTTCCCCGGTAAGGCATAGAGATACCTAAATCTGGCTACATATCCATCATGTCAGATGGACACAGATCAGCCTCAATATATGCAGTCAATTAATGTAGAAAGTGGGAAGCATATAACCTAAGTTCACTAATATCATGACCAAATTAAGAAAAATCTTTAAGATGATAGAATGCATTTGACCTCGTAGTAAGCAACATCAAGTATGTATCGACCTGCCACAAGAAAGTAGATTTGTTACCTTCTGTGGCTGGGGAGACCACTGTAAGGCATATATATTACAGCAAAGTAGGTAGTAGAAGTTGCATAAAATTAACATATTGTGAACCATCTGTCACTCACATCAGGAAAATGGACATAAGCATACAAAAAACGCCATAGGATTATATCTTAGAAAGCAAATCGGTCAGAATGATTATGATGTCCTGTTTACATCATGAAGATCTCATAAGAACAAAAAGCCCACTAAATCATTAGCATAAATACAACATTGAGTCTGCTAGATCTTTATAGAAGAAGAGTAGGGACAAGTAAAAAAAAAAATATATATGAATACTGTACATTATTTAAGTTCTGGATTATCATGATATTGATTTTATTTTCTGCCAATCAAATGTACTATTGGGCTGTTAAGAAGATCATTTTTATTTGTAATAAACATGACCAGAAAACAACAAAAGAGTTGGTAAAAATGTTATTGCTTACAGTTTACTACAAATTTCTGAACGGGAACTTCAACTTAGAGTTCAACTGGTATGTTAGTAAGACCCTTCAAATAAGATACATCAGAGTTGAAGTTGTTCATTTAATAAAAAAAAAATTGTTTAGCTAGAAGAAATCCACATAAAATTCACTGACTATCCAAGCCAAATGTCAATGTTACTGCTTTCCACTACCATGCTAAGTAGGATTATCTAAGAGACGGTTTTAAAATAGAACAATTCCATGTGCTTCTGAGGGCATATGCATTAAAATTCTATAGAGTTGACCAATAAAAAGTGACTAAAGACCTATTAATGTTGATTCTACTTACCAAATGGCTCCGATGACATCACAAAGTTCAAGAGTAACAACATATCATCAGAATGAAGAGAGGCTTTTTGTGCACCAAGAAGACTGATAACCTGATATTGACCTTCAGGTCAATAAATGCTCCAAACAGTAAAATATTACTTTACATAGTTAAACCGCAAAGTAACAATAACTACAAGATTGCATGCTTACTTTTAGGATAAGAGAAGAAAAAAGAGGATGAGAAAGTTTCACCTTATGTTTACACATTAGTATTGCAAAAAGTACCCCTAAATCAGCAACATCTTGCAAGATAGCACCTGCAACATATCTTGTTGAATAAGCAAGGGGAAGACAAGTGTATGCATGAAGAAATGAAGCAGGGTTCCTGAAGAAAATAAAAAGTTTAGAAGGTACCGTTCAGGTAAAATATGAAAGAAAAGGAATATTACAACTTGCATCTCGTTGATAACACAAGTAACATAAACGTGTAAACAGACACAGATATTATCATTGTTCAGAATGCATAAACAATACTTCACCCAGTGATAGGATGCGTGGCAAATTTTTAAACAAACAGACCCAATAATCTTGTGATTGACTTAAAATAAGTCAAAATTTCAAGAAGGTTTATTTTCAAGGGTTGAGCAAGAAAGCACAATAAGGGGCATAGCAAGGGTTGGGGTGAGGAAAACATGCAAGGAAAACCCAAAAGAAGCCACCAACAGAAGGAGTGGATGAGCGAAGAGAAAATAGCATCTGTTCCTCCGAGCAAAGGAGTCATATTAAACTTAGGATTCTTCTCGAAGGACCTATTTATGGACTTTGTTAAGATAAGTATTATCCGCATTCATTCATAACCGATCAAAAGTGCTTTTGCGTGACTTTCATAAGCAAATATTGTAAAATTATGATCAAGGGAAATCTGCGAGTCTTGATTCTAGAATAGACAGAAGCAACCAAATTTGCAGGGGATTCAATAAAATCTACCTGACTGTAAATAAGCTCCAATTGTCCTTTTAATGATTCGAAAGGCTCCTCTGTGCAGCTAATGCACACTAAATAAATTAGTCCCTTCACAAGAAAGATCGTTCGAACAAAAATATATATATCATCTAATATTTTATTCAATTGATAAAAAAAATAATAAAGGATTGATTCTGTAAGCTTTAATGTAGGCCATTAAATGTTTAGGCACTCTATACCCAAAAGAATAAGAAATAGTGACAACTTTTGAGCAAAGCGTGCTTTGTTGATAAGGTCAATGGTGAAACTCTCAAAGTAAAGGCGCCTATTTTCAACTATTATTTAACATTCTCTATTATGTCTAGTTTTTCTTTCCGAAAACAATAACTTACCTGGAGCATGCCTTTCCAATATAACGAGAATTATTTTGAAGCTTAAAGTTCAACCATATCTAAAGAAACTACAAAGAAATTAATCAGATTAACGGCAGATAGAAATTAAATTGCAGCTTCTCACTGTTTATTTTTTTAGTATACAATATGTGAAAGAAACTTCAGTTCAAATGCAAGTCATATAATAGCAATTGATAGTAGAGCTAAAAGAATTTTTTAGAACCAAAAATATAAATTTCAAGGCCATAAATAGCAAAGATAACCATAACTGGTGTTTCCCCGCCTTCAAAAATTTGACTCGATCTCCCCTAAGAAGCAATGAATGAAATGTTAAAATTCCAAAATGAAGAAAGTAGCCCAAATAAATTCATTCGAAAAGGCACAAGAAACGTTACTAAAAACTAAGCTAGATCCAGCCAATTATCCATTCTCCATGAAGGAAATAATGGCTTGTTGTGTTGCTGAAAAACCAGCACCCTTTTGTTCATCAGTGTAGCTAGAAGTCAAATGTACAAAACCAAGTATGATAGGATCTGTAAGCAACTAGTCCATGTTAATTGCGCACATTAAACACCTTCCAGCGGTGGCACTTCTACGACTAGTGAAAAATCTGGAATATATTGGCTTGCCAGAATTACTCAAAATAAAGTAAGTGCTTCTTCCGCTTTCTCCATGATATCGAAGCATCATCCTGCACTTCACTCACAAATAAACCAAACATGACATAGAATAGCAAGGAATCTTTAAAATGGCTTTTTTTCTTTTTTTAGTGAGTGCTGCCCATGAAAGGCAAACATAGGTCTAATTCAAACAATAAGATTGCTCTTAAAAATTCCAAGACTTCGCAAACATTCCAAATTCTAAAATTCAACTTAGAAAAATGTACGACAATGATTGTTGAATTCGGATAAGAACAAGCTAAACCAAAAGTTCTCCTCTATATTAACAAGGAAACAAGATGAAATGGCTTACCTCATCGACGTAGCGTTTACCCGGAACCCACGAGGAATCCTGAAAAAGTGGATATTCCTTCGAGTGAACCATCGTTTCTCACTACCGGAATCTCACCATCGTCAATCTCATTCGCTTCATCAATCCTCGACGCGCTCGTGGCGCTGCTGCTCCCTCTCTTACCGGCGTATCCGCTACTGCTGGGACTCGAAGGCCCTGCGTCTCCAAATATTTTCCTGACTCCACACTCGTAGTCGACCATCGTCTTCGTCGTCGCTGTTAATTATTTCCCGATTCAATGTTACATAGGCGATTCCATCGCCATTTCCACGATGGTTAGGTTCTAATTCTACTGGTTTAGTCAATGTCAAAAAATCGAAATGTTCATCCACCCGTTTGGAATCGGAATTAGGGTTTATCTAGGTTGAATCATCACCGCAAGACGAAGATGAGCTGGAACAAGATGACATTCACTATTCACCTCTCAGTAAATCAAATCGGTAGAAAGATTTTGATAGAAAGAATTGATTTTACTACTACTACTTTCCTCAGCGTCGCTGCCTGCATTGGATTAAAAATAAAATTTTGAATTTGTTTTGGTTATTATGGAATCGATTTCCAGCAGCTAAAGCTATCGAGTAAGATTCAACTGCTTAGATCAAGTACCTCGTGAGCTTCGACAATCTGAATTCGAGAATTGATAGCAAGAACCAGCATTCTTATTGAGATTCGAATTCACAGGGAAGAAAATAGACTTATGAATAAAATTAAATATGTAATAATTACAGGCAAAAGTACATAATTATTGGTGAAAAATTAATATACTTTCAATGTCAAGTAGGATTTCATCGTTAGATGTTTCTTTCGATCTTAGTAAGTTTTAAAATTTTAAATTTGAATTTGAGTTTAAACACTGTTTATTAAGTTTGAAGTCGAGAATAAATGTTAAATTTATTTTTATTAAGTAAATGAATTTAATTAAATAAATTTAAATATATTAATTTTTATTTTAAATTAAGTTTAAATTTTAAAAGTAAAATTTAATTAAATTAGAGTTAAATTTAAAATTTTAAATTATATTTAAATTTTTTAATGTTTAAATTTAAATTAGATACACAAACATAATATAAATATATCGACACACTAAAATATATATAATATTTTAAATATAATATAAAATAAAAAAATTTAAATATGATGGGAAGATATGTAAATTATAAAATATAATCAAGTAAATATCCTCAAGTTAAGCCGCAGCACACTCTCTTTATAATAAAGAGTGGTTTCAAATTTTGGTTAGATATAATCTCTTTTCTCTTTATAGAACTTTGTGTCAAACTCTTTATTTTTTAAAAAAACCATACACAAATTCAACTATTTCTAAGTCTAAAATGTTTTTCCCAAATCACAACCAAAAAACAAAAAAGTTAAGCCCAGGCCCTCCGTTTTAATCTACAATGGGCCCACAAACAGTGCCTTTTAGTTTGGGCCCACAGGCTTGCCTACACGTCATCTCTGCAGCACACAAGGACTGTCAGACTAGTGGTGACAAAAGCAGTAAGTGTGACAAAATACCTAAAAAAGGAAAACAGCCTCATTATTCCCATGTCGCCATAAAGGGAAAAAGGACCAGAGCGACGAAAACAAGGGGCGAAGTAAATAAAAAACGCCACAACAAGCGGTTTGTACTTTATTCGATAATAAATGGTCAACCAATCGTCGCTATCTTTATCGCCAGAAACAAAAGTTAATCCAACGGTTGATAATTTCCCATTCCGCCATTAAAAGAAAAACCATCGCTTAATCTTGAACTTCTTTTTTAAACAAAGACCAGCGTTGCTCCCTTTTTTTATCTTCTCTTGTTCTATCATATTCCTTTTATAATTTATTCTGCCTTTTGCCCTTTTTTTGTAATTATGATTCAATAGTTATTCGTTTTTAGTGGCTTGGAATTTCTCCCAGGCTAAAGTTCAAGTTTCATGTGATTGCATATTTTGTCCAAACAATTTTCATTGCCGACATGTGGGGGATTTTTTGTGCCCTAAATTTTCTCTTTCACTTTTTTTTCTATTTACTTTAAATAAAAAAGTAAAAATCTGATGGAACCAATTACATTACACAATTAGGAAATACGATTTGTATTCTCTAAATTTGTCTATTTCTGTTTCGTCACTTTTGTGCTTTCTGAAATTCCATTTTGAATCATTCACGAACGCAAAATGTGATTCGTTAACAAGCATTTATATTTAAATTAGTTAAATTCATTTTTAATCTTTATTTTACGGATTAGTATTTGAAACACTTATAATAAAAAAATTTTAACTTTATAAACGTATTAAGTGTTTGTCGTATATCTTACTTTATTTTTAATTAATTTTTTATTATACTTAAAAAATATATATCATCATCTAAACATTGTTTACCGAATATAAAAATTTTATTTACAATTTATAAGATAATTTTTTTTATTTTAATTGGAGTTTAGGACATAATTTTTTGATACAGATAAAAAAAATTTGATAATGAGTGTTTTGAGTACATTTTTTATATTATTTTGAAATTTATCTATTGATTGTAAACTCTTACATTTAATATAAATTATTTTATCAATGGAGGTTTTAAAATTTACGAGTGGTGTTAAGTATAGCTATTATTTTTGTTTTTGTAAAAAAAAATGAATTTTAAAATGAAAAAAATGATATATGATAATCTCTTAATGTGAAGCTAAAAAAAAATTATGCTATCAGTATATCGTAAATGAACTCTTTAAAAATATATTAT